>AP025063.1:15053993-15084169 GCA_036186865.1 Eustoma russellianum | reverse complement strand
GTTTATGGCCGAATGAAGTCTCCTTTTGGTGTCCAAATTAATTCTCAAACTTGTAGCAAGACTTGCCTTAAATATTGGTTGTATTTTTATGGAAGAAATTCAAAGAAAAATGGAAGAAATATTGATTTAAATCTCACATGGTAAATGCTGAAAATTTCAGCATGATATGGCCGATTTTGACTAGGTTGGAAAGAGAGATTTTTGTGTCTCAAACTTTATGACATATTGTGACTATTTTGGCATGATTTGATAATTGATTATTTGGCATATATTTAGTGTTTTTTTCAGAATATCCATGTCATCAAATGATGACAACAATGAGTCAATCAAGAGGTGCCAAGTAAGCAATGACTAAATGATGGTCCAATGGAGTGATGCCAAGTAAGCAAAATGTTGTCACTATGATGTCTCACACTCTCCCAAGCAATTAAAAGGAAATTTTCAAGAGGGGGAAGAGGCTAGGGGACGGCTGGACTTGATTAAAAAGAGAAGAGAAGAACAAACAAAAGAACAACCAAGAATCATATTCAAAGGTGATCAAAGTGCAAAAGCTTTTCTTCTCCTACACTTTCTTTCTTTCTTCTCTTGTAAAAAGCCTATTGTATTTTATTTCTTTCATCCTTGAATAGGCTTCATAGAAACCACCATTCATATATCTTTGTACAAGATTGATCAAGGTGTGATCAATCTTCATTCTAGCGAGGTGGTGGTGTTCGTGCAAATTGTACTCACAATACAAGGTTTGTAAAGGGTTGGAGTTAAGGTGTAACTCTATCAACCCTGCGGTAAGGTGTACTGCGTGTGTGAAATTAGTGTGAACCAAGGAAGGTGTTCCTTGAAGACTGGAGTAGGTTGTTTATAACCGAACCAGTATAAAATTCTTGGTGCAATTTACTTTCTGCATTTACGTTTCAAGTTTCTGCGCTGTTTACTCATATTGTTCACGTTCGCAAAAATAGTAAACGTTTTCTAAAAATTATAAAATTTTCCAGGAAACATACATAAACGTTCTAGGGTTAATTTGGCACAAGTTTCAACCCTTTTGGACAAGTATAAGTCATCCAAACATCAAAAGTTCTGAGACTAGTGCAGTCTGATTTTCAGACTTGCAAAGGTTGAGACTTTGGGTGTATTTGACCTACTTCCCAAAAGAATTTTCAAAAACTGTTTCAACCCATTTAAATATAGTGTGTGAAGAGTTATTGGTCAAATTTTCAGATCATTTGGACATTCACACAAATAGGAATTAATTTTTCAAAACCATCTACCGTTTCTGGCAGATTTGCACAATCTGAGTGCCAACGGTTTTTGAAGGGGTTAAAGGTTGAATTTTGATTTGAAATTTTTAGGGGACCCTCACAACATCTGAGGCTAAGTTCTCTCAAAATTTCATAATTTTTGGAGACCTCTAACCTGGTTTTAAAAACGTTTTAAAACAGGTCCTGAAAACAGAATCTGTTTTCAGAACTTGAATTGATCAAGTTTAAAGAAATTTTAAAAAGCACACTTTCCGCACCATCTATTCAACCCCCCCTTCTAGTGGTGCCTTGCAGATCCTACAACGGCATCCATGAGCAGGATGTTAAATTCGATTTGGGGTATTCCCCTCCAAAAAGACTCAGAACATGCCATTGGTGGATCGCATCTTGCTAGCGGTTGGTCACCTACTGTATCAATGGTAAGGCTCCTAGAAATCCTAGTAACATGGATTTCTATGTATCTTACCGTCTCAAACATCTGACCCAGCTGAATCTCGCCTGGATTTTCATAGAAGTCATGTTTGCAGCTCTCCGAAAAGGGTCGAAAGCTTTACCTTTTGCCAATATTGTCACAATATTGTTAAATCAAAAGGTGTTGATATTTCTGATGATGATTTGACCCCAGTTGCCAAATCTGACGTCTATGATCACTACAATATCGCCCAGGCCATTGACTCGCAAAAACGGAAGGCCACCACCATTCCTGATGAAGACGAGGTCGCGGAGGGACCTCAAGATGATGCTGGTGGTAGTAATTCTCTCTGAATTGCTATCACGCATTGCTGCGCTTTGAACAGACTGTTCAGAAAGTTGCATCTTCGTGATGCCGAGCATGAAGCTCGGCATGTACGGAATGAAGCTCGTAATGAGGCAATGAACTGCGCATGACTGCATTTCGCAATGCACTCATGCAGGTCTGTCCATGGCTCTTCCTCCTAATTTTGATAATTTAGGGGGAGAAAGTGGTGGTGCTGGTGGAAATTCTGGCGGCGGTGGTGATGCTGGTGGCTCGGGAGATGTTGGAGGATCCATGGGTGGATTCACAGATTTTGCCGCTAGTTGTATGTTTTGGTTTTCAGTGGTTTTACACCACCGAGTGGTGGTGCTATGTAAATTTTTCTTTTTTTTTTGGTGGAGAAGTTTTCATGCTAGTGTTCAATGAAATTTATGACTTGATATTTCGGTGTTGATGTTCATTAAATTGTCTCATCACTTTGTTTTGTTCAAGTTATTTTTTTGTTGCATCTAGTGAGGAGGAGCATATGTTAAGGGGGAGCTTTGATAAGCTATGCATGTTGTGAAATCATGAAAAAGAGGGAGAATGTTAGAATATGTTAGTTTTGATGATTTGCACATTTTGGCCCTTTGAACAAGGGATTAGGCGCTTCATGTATATTGTTTGAAGTCAGTATACTTCGAACGCCTACATTAGGCGCTTAATGTATCTTGGTGGAGTCTAGTACACTTCGAACGCCTAGATTAGGCGCTTTATGTGAAGTGTCTGATGTGCGTACACTTCGAACGCCTAGATTAGGCGCTTCATGTGTGTGTTTGAAAATCAGGACACTTTGAACGCCTGATTAGGGACTTCATGTGGCCTGTTGAAAAGTGCGAACACTTTGAACGCTCCTTTAGGCGCTTTATGCAGTCCACCAAGCCAAAAGTACTTTTCCCCTGGTTGGGCACGTACTCCTAAGTACTTTCTCTGAGAAAAAGTCAGAGTTAGTTCGAACAAGCATGAAGAGCCACATTAAGCGCTTCATGTGACTTCGAACGACTTAAGAAGCCTACATTAGGCGCTTGATGTGACTTCGAATGACTGTTCACTTTCACATCAAGCGCTCAATGTCACTTCGAACGCCTGTGCTTTTAGCACATTAGGCCGCTTCATGTGACCAACGTTACAAAGGTCTTAAACTTCACTTTTTAACATCAGTTGACTCTTTGTACCCTCCCCTTTCAGTGTCTTTTTCACAGGTTCCTCTCTGCTAAAGATCTCCAGGTTTCCTTTCTTGGCATTCATTTTGAAATCTCTCCAAGAATGTTGCTACATGCCAAAGGGAGATCTCCAATGATGAGGACCTCACCAACACATGATGCCAAAACCCATTAATGTCAGTGCAAAGAGTTTCAAACGAGAAGAAACTTTGAAGTTGATAAAATAAGGGTTTCTTCCATTGTCTTCTCCAACTTTCTACTTTGCAAGCTCTCAAATTCTCTCAAGCTCAAACTCTCAAAATACTTGTAATCTTTGTATATTTTTACTTTATTGTTGAGAGTGATCATTGTAAGAAGAAGAAGAGTCTTCTTCTTGGTGAGACCATATTGTGAGAGATTGGGTAGATTGTTGGTCAAGGAGCAAGGGTGCTTCTTGTTTGACATTTCTAGACTTTGAAGGGTTAGTTGATAGTGTGTGGTGCACTATTCTCTCTACAAGATTTCTTTGAGGGCAAATAAGATCTTTGGAGGCTAAACTTCAAAGGGTTAGACTTCTTGGTTGTGGTCTAGGCAAGGTGCCTAGTTTTTTGTATTTTCTGGATTTTGTTCTTGATTGTTGTTTCCCCCAAAAGAAATAACAATCCCCATTTCAAAATCCTTCTTGTGAAACATCAAGAGGGTAGAGGAGTAGAGTCATTCGACTTGAACCTCTATAAATACTTGTGTTCTTTATTTTCTTTCAAGTCTTTATTCTTCTAAAGAACACTCCCAAGTATTGGTTGCACTTCAAAACGAAAATAGCCATAAAATATCCATACTTGGTGGAACACACTATTCAACCCCCCTTCTAGTGTGTTCTAAGGGACCTAACAGAATGACCACATTGGATTAACATCATTGACGTCCAAGAAGCATATATAAGGGAATGGGAAGGTGAGTGGTTTGGAGAAAGTCGTCAACCAAGATTCTCCATCAAAATCACCAGTTTTAGCTTAAAGAATATTTTGGGCTTTGCTTAGCGTTGCTTTGGGCATTGATTTTCTTTAAAAAAGTTCTAGGATCTTCAGCATATTTCCATTAGTTGAGAAGGATAGGATAGTGCCTAAGATTGTGTTGATCAAATTCTAGGACTCCTCGATGTAATGAAATTGTATTTACGATTTGAAGTCCAAATGGGTTGTTCTACAAAATTTTGTTAAAGGACCACATTTGGTTAACATTATTGAAGTCAAAGAAGAATAAACAAGGGAATAGGAAGGTGGGTAGACTAGACACAGTTTCCCATCGTGTTTCTTGCATCGGAATAACCAGTTTGAGCTTAAATGAAATTTTGCACTTTGTTTTGCATTACTTTATTTACTTATATGATTTTATCTATTTTTGGTCTTCCTACAATATTCTCCATGTTTTCCATCATTTTGAAAGGATAGGATAGAGGGTAAGAAATGTTGGTTCACTTTGAAGAGTCCACGATGTGATAAAATTGCATTTACTGATTTGAAGTACAAATGGGTTGTTTCACAAAGTTTTTCGAAGGACCACATTGGGTTCATATTTTTTAAATTCAAGGTGCATAGATAAGAGCATGGAAAGGCTCGTGGATAGGACAAAGTCGTGAACCATGCTTCTTGCATTAGAATCACAAGTTAGAGCTCAAATGAAGATTAAATTTTGTTTTTGCTTTGCCTTGCATTGGGCATTGAATTGCTTTAACAATTTTTGTGGTGTTTTTGGAACCTTCTACACGTTTTCCATCAGTTGGGAAGGATACGTTAGAGACTGACACAAGTTGATTATGTTCTAGAGTCGTAGATGTGACGAAATTCTATTTACCGAATTGAATTCCAAATGGATTTTCAATAAAATGTTTTTTGAAGGACCACATTGGGCTAATTGTTATTAAGTCTAAGAAGCATTCATAAGAGCATGGGAAGGCAGGTGGATTGGAGAAATTCGTCAACCTGCACTTCTTCCATCACAATCACATGTTTGAGCTTAAATAAAGATTTGGCTTTGTCTATTCGTGGTTTGCCATTGAATGGCTTCAATCTTCTTTTTTGGTATTTCTAGGACCCTTTACATGCTTTCCATTAGCTGGAAGGGATAGAGTAGAGTCTAAGACATGTCGGTTAGATGTAAGAGACCTAGACGCGACAACACTATATTTACTTATTTGAAGTCCAAATGGGTTGTTCCAGAAACTTTTCTTGAATGACTACATTGGGTTAAGATCTCTGTAGTCCAAGAATAAGTAAGAGTATGGGTAGATGGGAGGGCCAAAGAAAGTCATCAAGCGTGCTTTCTGGCCTCAGAATCACTAGTTGAGCTTATAAATTAAGATTTTTGTTTTTATTTAGCCTTGCTTTTATCATTGATTGATTTACTCTTTTGTTTCGTGTTTGTAGGAAATTATACACATTTTCCATCATTTTGGAAGGAAAGGATAGAGACTATGACATGTTGGTTAAGTTCTAACAGTTCTAGACACGACGAAATTGTATTTGCCGATTTAAAGTTCAAATGGGTGGTTCCAAAAACATCTTTGAAGGATCACACTAGGTTAACATTTTTGAAGTCCAAGAATAGATAAGAGAATATGAAGGCGGGTGCACTAGACAAAGTCATCAACCATGTTTCTTGCATCAGAATCATCGGTTTGAGCTTAAACAATAATTTTAGGATTTGTTTTGTAGTGCCCCGTGCACAGCCTGCCCGAATACGGTACACCCGTCGTACTTCGCTACGTAGAGTACCAGGCATCAACGCTTAACATATCATAATCCGTAATAATTCTTATGGACTTCCATGCTTACATATCAACAGGTAAGCAAAATTTAGGCAGAATAAAAACCTTAAAATAAACATTCCAAATAACGTCTACAACCATGTCCACAAAATAAAAAGGTCAATCCGAAATGTTTGTTCCAACATAAGTTCATCAACATTAACCATCATGAAGAAAAGTCCTTAAGCTGCCATCCTCTCTCTCATCTATGGATACAGAACTCTAGGCTCATCATCAATCTACTCTACCCCGTTTCCTGCAGGCTCTGGGAGGAAAATAAGGGGTGAGTGACAAAGTCACCAGAAAGTATACCATAAACAACCAAGAATTAAATGAAAGTGTACACAAGAACCAAATCCCAAGAATTTGGACTTTCCATATGCCTGATCCTCAATTCATTGTCAGTCAAAAGAATAAGATCGTAATTTATGCGACAATAATATCATAACTTAAGTTACCGTTCAAATAAGGTTGTAACCTAAGCCGTAGTGACATAGCATTCGACTGACTGTTAAAATGCAACATGTATGAATATGCACATGTGATGCAGCATGATGAAAATGAGGATAAATTCGTTCCTTCTTTCTTTCAAAACATCATCCTAAGTAAAACGAGAACAGAGAGTATTCAGACCTATTATCTTCGGATCTGAGGCGGTCATATCATTCCCTTCGGATCTATTATTTCTGGATCCGAAAACGGTCGTCCAATCAATCATCGTAATTAGGTCTATTCTCTTCGAGCCTGAACGGTCATAATCATCATCAGGTCTATTCTCTCTAGTTATGGACGGTCATAATCATCATCAGGTCTATTCTCGTCGGGCCTGAACAGTCATAAACATCATCATCAGTATATTCTCTCCAGACTTGTACGATCATAATCATCTTCAGATCAATTAACTCGAATCTGGAGCGGGTCCTGCTGGCCAGGAATTAATGTTACCAATAGGAGTCATTCTTTCAAAAACGGAAATTTCTTTCAAAAATAGCTTTTCTTCATTTCTTTTGCATAAAATCAATCTATGAATCATGCAAATGGGGACAATGCAATGCATGACGTGCAATGTGAAATTCATGACTAAACACATCACACAAAACATGTGCGGGACTCCGTTATTATTTTATTATCAGAATTTTTATTCAGTAATGTAATGACGATTAATTGAGTTTAATTAATTTATGAATTACGTTTCCGCGAGAAAAATTTCTACGTCATTTCTGACATGTAAGAGATTGGTTCGCCGTCTTGTGTTCTCTTAACGAGATACGGCGGGTGCACTGTTTCCGATGCTAGGGCTCGGGAGTTAGACGCTACATTGCCGATTATGTCAAACATTAGGGGTCAAAAGGTAATTATCTCAAAAAATTATTATATAAATGTTTACATTAAAAAAAATTCAATCTTTGAATCTCATGCATGCACCGCTATTAATGGTATATCTTGAGTCTCATGCATAGGGTGCTATGCCCTATATACCGTGTCTTGGTGTATGACGCACCGCTATCTAATGACTAGCCAACCATATAGTGAAAATTTCCAAAATAAGCCAAGGCACAACCGTCATGGCGGTGTTAAATAGTTATATACAGTGATTAACGGTATATAGCTTACTCTGATCAGCGGTATCTTTTTATCTCATATGTACGACCCTCGAACAGAATTGAAGTAAATTCAGATAAATTCAAACATGGACTTTCTGCATACACCATAATATGGTATATCAGGGATTGTAGACAAGTAGAAGTTGTCATTTTTGAAATTTTAAAGCTGTAAATGCACCATGTGGTCATATATAATTTTTAAATAATTTAATACACACACCGTCATAACAGTGTTCAAGGAGTCGGTTTGATTTCTCTTTTCATTTACCAGCATGTACATATACATCTAGAAAATTACAAACATTCATCTTTCTAGAATTCTTTACTCATTATATATAACCTTACACCATGCATCTGGGGTCACACAGAACTCAAGAACAATACTCACCAATTTCACCTCTGCTCCTCCGAATTTTTCTGAGCCTACTTTTCATCAAACCCCAAAAATGTATTGTATTTTTTGTGCACTGTAAGACGGTGTACACGACAACTAATACAATGTGTGTGTCACTGTCGCCTTTCAAATCCTAACTTGAAAGAAACTTTGCTCGTTACGGGTACGGTGTATGCACTGTCTGTTAGAGAATTTAAGGTTGGGCTTTGGCCCATCGTTGGAGATTGGAAGATTTGGGCTTTGGCCCGTTGACGATGTTGCAAAAATTTGGTTGAGCAACGTACTTTAAGCATAATGAGTTTCTGATTATGACATCGAAAACTAATGAATCCTTAATTATCTACGTAACAAGTAGTTAATGTTAGGATGTGGACTCACTCAATTATGGTATTGGGTGAATGTGAAATTAATGCTCAAAGTGGATGGAAAATGTTGTGGATGGGTGACGTGTAACCCTTATGGAGGAATACCACATTGGATGTGTCCATGTGGTGTAAAAGAGCTTCTGACGGACATTGATCGATGACATCGATCGATCGATGTCACTTCGATCGATCGATGTTATCGATCGAAGTTGATCAGAGAGCTTCGATGATTCTGTCTCACATCAGTCGATCACTTCGATCGATCGATGTTGACTTCGATCGATCGATGTATCAATCGAAGTTGGACAGAAAGGTGAGGAACGATTCTGACGTACATCGATCGATACATCGATCGATGTGATCGATCGATGTCAAACAGCGTGCAGAATCTCTTCAGTTTGAGTGGTTATGTTTCAAATCTGAAACTAACACTATCCTCCTGTTTAAAATAAGATCAACCTGTTTTGATCTAACGGTGGTGGGGAGGCAGCTTTGATCTAACGGCCGGGATTTAAACTGTCTTAACCGCTTAACCGAATATGGTTTCCATCTAACGATCCAGGTTTAAACCTGTTAATCTATCTTTGATCTAAAGGCTGAGATTAAACCATCCTAATCGGATAGGAGGTTTTAATCCAACGGCTTAAATTAAACTTCGGTTTTGATCCAACGGTTACGGTACCTCCGACTCCCCTATATAAAGAGGGCTAAGGGTGCACCTCTTTACACACCACTTACACAAGCTCTAAGCATTTCATAAGCATTCTGCATTTGTAGCACGTGAGTCTTGCATATTGTCCGGGAGAAGTCAGGACATTCGAAGGTTCGAGTAGTAGTTCAAGTTTCAGCGAGTGCCGCTCAACTGAACAGGTACCCGTTGTATCCTGGGAGGCGATTGCTCACACCGGTTGGGCACAGTATACCGGAGCAATACGTCTTAAGGACAGAGTCTTCGACTCGCCCCGGGTTTGATTTATTTTGTTTTGCTGTTTCATATGCACACGTTGTACGACTGCGTCTTGGTACAGGATTGATTGTCTCCAACAATCTTAAGACGTATTTCAATTCAATTACATTCTGTACCTTTTTGTTTATTTACGCAAAGGCAGTTTCGTACTGTTTTGCAGTCTCTTTCTACTCATTCTTGAACCTGTGACTTTGATCAAACTGAACAGGAATGGAGAACGAGAGCTCAAACTCTGTTCAAGGCTTCAATGGTGCTCACTCCGTGTCTGCACCTGAAGGGGCTAACAATGTTGCTGCCGGACCGCAGTTCAATACGGTTCCGTTGGCACCAACTGGAGGGCCTCAAATGAATCCGGCTGCCACTGCTGCTCAGGTGGAGAAGCCGGAAAAGTTTGCCGGCAGTTTTTCAAGAGGTGGCAGCAGAAGATGCTGTTCTACCTCACGGCGTTGGGGTTGGCCAGAATGCTGTCCGAGGATCCACCCGTGGTTGAGCACTGTGGAGGATCACAACAAAATATGCAGAACGCCTTGGGTGCTGAGGCCTGGGCGTATACAAACTTCTGTTGTTTGAATTTGATTCTTGGTTGCCTAGATAATACAACTCTATGGAGTTTTTGTACATTTAAAACTGCAAAAGCTTTGTGGTTGGCTTTAGATAAAAGTATCGCACAGAAGATGCGGGTACTAAAAAATTGATTAGTTGGGAAGTTTCTCGACTATAAAATGTTAGATTCCAAAACTGTAATTTCGCAGGTGGAAGAAATACAGATGTTGGTTTTTGAAATGAAGAGGAGGGCATGACGCTCAGTGAATCTTTCCTATTTGCGGCTTGTGATTGAGAAGCTGTACTCCTTCGTGGACGGGAATTCAAGAGCTATCTCAAACACAAGCGAAAGGGAGATGAAGATGGAGGATTTGAATAGTCCCGTCTTCGGCATTGAGGAGGACAACCGTCGCTCCGAAAGAAAGCCATCCATGTCTTCTGGTCAAGCCAAAGCTCATGTTGCTGAGGCAAAGAACAAGAAGAAACATAACACTTTGAGTGTGAACTCCAAGGGCAAGGAAATTGCAAAGAAGTTCACAGGTAAGTGTTATAACTGTGGTAAACCAGGGCATAGAAGCAGTGTGCAGGAAGCCCAAAAAGAATCAGAATCAGAATAAAGCGAAAGCAAATCTGGTCGACGCAATGGATGATTTGAACCTTTGCGCGGTGGTGACCGAGTGCAACGCAGTGGGAAACCCACGGGAATGGTGGGTGGACACAGGAGCCACTCGACATGTGTGCGAACAGGGCAATGTTCAGAGAGTACGTGCCCACGACAAACAATGAGCAATTGTTCATGGGAAACTCCAACAGCTCGAAGATCGAAGGATCGGGCAAGGTAATCCTGAAACTGACCTCAGGAAGGGAGTTGACTCTGCAGAATGTGCTGCATGTTCCTGACATAAGGAAGAATTCTGGTTTCTGGCGCGCTGCTAGTCACGCATGGGTTCAAGCTTGTTTCGAGGCAAACAAATTTACACTTTCTAGAATGGGGTGTATTTGGGGAAAGGGTATCTTTCGGATAACATGTTCAAGTTGAATGTTATGACCATTGGTACCCAAAAATGTTGCGGCCCATTGAGGGCTAATAAAATTGTTTCCTCTTCTGCTTACATGCTTAGTCGTCCTATTTATGGCATTTTTCGTTTGGACATGTAATTATAAGTCAATACAACGAATGATTAATCTTGACTTGTTTTCCAAACTGGACTTTAGTAATAAAGAAAAATGCCAAATATGTGTTGAAGCGAAAATTAACAAAGCGTCATTTTCCTTCAACAGAACGAAACACTAAATTGTTGGATTTAATTCACACTAGATTTGTGTGACTTAAAATTTGGTGCAAACAAGAGGTGTAAAAGTATTTTGTAACTTTTATCGACGATTGCACACGATACTGTAGTATATTTGCTAAGCAGCAACGACGAGGCCCTTGATGCTTTCAAGGATTATAAAAATGAAGTTGAGAATCAACTTAGCAAACGAATTAAAACAATTCGTAGTGATAGAGGTGGCGAATATGATACACCGTTTAAATGAATTCTGTTCAGAACATGGCATTATTCATCAAACGACTGCGCCATATCACCTCAATCAAATGGGTAGTGCTGAACGCAAAAACCGTACTTAAAAGAGATGATGAATGCTATGTTGATAAGTTCGGGGTTTAACCGTCAAACTGTGTGGGGGGAAGCAATTCTCTCATCCAACGTCATTTTAAACAGGATTCCGTCAAGAAGACGGATAAGACCCCATATGAACTATGGAAAGGCTATAAGCCTAGTTACAAATACTTGAAAGTGTGGGGGGGGTGTCTGGAAGGTTGCTATACCAAAGCCAAGACAAGTTAAAATCGGGCCTAAAACGATTGATTGCATATTCATTGGTTATGCAACGAACAGTAGTGCATATCGTTTCTTAGTGCACAAATCAGACATTCCTGAGATACATGAAAATGTTGTCATGGAATCAAGGAATGCAGTGTTCTTTGAAAATGTCTTTCCGAAGAAAGACAAAGACAGTGAAGAAGCTAGCACAAGTAAGCGAGTGCGTGAGACGACTCCTCAAGAAACTGAGGAACCTCGTCAAAGCAAACGAGCCAAAATACGACTTCTTTTGGACCAGATTTTCTAACCTATATGGTAGAAAATGAGCCAAGGAATTTTTCGAGGCTATGTCAACTCCAGAAGCTCCATTCTGGAAAGAGGCAATTAATAGTGAAATAGACTCAATTCTTCAAAATCACACTTGGGAGTTGGTTGACATTCCACCTGGAAGTAAACCGCTTGGTTGCAAGTGGATTTTCAAGAAGAAACTTAAAGAGGATGGGTCTATTGGGAAGTATAAAGCCAGGTTAGTAGCCAAGGGCTATAGACAGAAAGAAGGCTTTGACTTCTTTGACACCTACTCACCAGTGACTAGGATCACTTCATAAGGATGCTAGTAGCCATTGCTGCAGTCTATGATTGGAAATCCATCAAATGGATGTAAAGACTGCCTTTCTGAATGGTGAGTTAGAGGAAGAGATTTATGGAACAACCCGAGGGGTTTGTCGTTCCAGGACAAGAAAGGAAAGTGTGTAGCTTGTTAAGTCTTTGTACGGACTTAAACAAGCACCCAAGCAATGGCATTTAAAGTTTGATCAGGTAATGATGTCAAATGACTTCAAGATCAATGAATGCGACAAGTGTGTGTACATTAAGAGCACACAGAATGCATTGTGATAGTATGTCTCTATGTAGACGACATGCTTATCATGGGAAGTACTCGTGACATCATCTTAAGTACAAAGAAGATGTTAACACGAAACTTTGATATGAAGGACATGGGAGTTGCCAATGTTATTCTAGGAATTAAGATTTCTAGGGTGACTGAGGGACTCATACTGTCACAAACTCACTATATTGAATCAGTTCTGAAACGGTTCAATATGGATGATGTGAAACCGGTAAAGACCCCGCTCGACTTAAGTGTGCACTTAAGGAAAAATCGAGGCGACCTAGCTCAGCTAAATACTCTCAGGTAATCGGGAGTCTGATGTACATAACGAATTGTACAAGACCAGACTTAGCTTGTTCGTAAACAAGTTGAGCAGGTTTACCAGTAATCCAAGTGATGATCATTGGAAAGCTCTTAACAGAGTGATGAGGTATCTGAAATACACAATGTATCTTGGATTACATTATACGAGATATCCAGCAGTGTTGGAAGGATACTGCGATGCAAATTGGATATCAGATAGACTCAAGTCCACCAGTGGATGTGTTCACTATTGGTGGTGCTGCTGTGTCGTGGAAATCCACGAAACAAACCTGTATAGCTCGGTCCACTATGGAAGCTGAGTTCATAGCGTTGGACAAAGCTGGGGAAGAGGCTGAGTGGCTTCGGAATTTCTGGAAGATATTCCGTGTTGGCCTAAGCCAATCGCTCCTATTAGCATACACTGTGATAGTCAGTCAGCTATAGGACGTGCTCAAAGCAGCATCTATAATGGTAAGTCACGACACATACGTCGAAGACATAACACCATTAAACAGTTGATCTCTAATGGCGTGATTTCCATTGATTATGTGAAATCAATGGAGAATCTTGCGGATCCGCTTACAAAAGGCTTGCCTAGAGATCGGATGTCAAGATTGACAAACGGAATGGGACTGAAGCCCATAATGCATGAATCTTTGTAATGGTAACCCAACCTTGTTGACTGGAGATCCCAGAATCTTGGTTCAATGGGACAACTAAGTTATGAAGGTTCAGTTAGCACTTACTCATTCCGTCTGATAAAAGTGCTGTCTGCAGAGATTTAGGGTAAGCTAAGGCTTTTAATGATGTCCTATATCTTGATGCGTCAAGTGGAGTATGGCAGAATACTCTTGATAGGAATCACCTATGTAAGTGTGAAGTGGGGCCGCTTCTATGAGAAAGTCTAGGAGGAGATTTCTCTAAAACACTTTCTGAAACCAGGTTGTTCATGGCCAAAACGAACACAACCATGAGAACCAAAAGGGTGTTAAAGGAAATATTGTGTGAGTATCATTGTCTTGGTTCACAACAAAGGCTGACTAGTTCAAGACATCAAGTCACTACTTAGCCGAGTGAATCCGATGGTACATCACTATGAAAGGTTCAAAGCCAGAAGCTACCTCTTCTGATGCAATATTTTCTTGTCTGACTTCTCCTCAGAGTCTGCATATGCGTCTGCATTAATTTCCATTCATGTGGGGGATTGTTAGAGAATTTAAGGTTGGGCTTTGGCCCATCGTTGGAGATTGGAAGATTTGGGCTTTGGCCCGTTGACGATGTTGCAAAATTTGGTTGAGCAACGTACTTTGAGCATAATGAGTTTCTGATTATGACATTGAAAACTAATGAATCCTTAATTATCTACGTAACGAGTAGTTAATGTTAGGATGTGGACTCACTCAATTATGGTATTGGGTGAATGTGAAATTAATGCTCAAAGTGGATGGAAAATGTTATGGATGGGTGACGTGTAACCCTTATGGAGGAATACCACGTTGGATGTGTCCATGTGGTGTAAAAGAGCTTCTGACGGACATTGATCGATGACATCGATCGATCGATGTCACTTCGATCGATCGATGTTATCGATCGAAGTTGATCAGAGAGCTTCGATGATTCTGTCTCACATCAGTCGATCACTTCGATGATCGATGTTGACTTCGATCGATCGATGTATCGATCGAAGTTGGACAGAAAGGTGAGGAACGATTCTGACGTACATCGATCGATACATCGATCGATCGATGTATACATCGATCGATCGATGTGATCGATTGATGTCGAACAGCGTGCAGAATCTCTTCAGTTTGAGTGGTTATGTTTCAAATCTGAAACTAACACTATCCCTGTTTAAAATAAGATCAACCTGTTTTGATCTAACGGTGGTGGGGAGGCAGCTTTGATCTAACGGTCGGTATTTAAACTGTCTTAACCGCTTAACCGAATATGGTTTCCATCTAACGATCCAGGTTTAAACCTGTTAATCTATCTTTGATCTAAAGGCTGAGATTAAACCATCCTAATCTGGATAGGAGGTTTTAATCCAACGGCTTAAATTAAATTTTTGTTTTGATCTAACGGTTACGGTACCTCCGACTCCCCTATATAAAGAGGGCTAAGGGTGCACTCTTTACACACCACTTACACCAAGCTCTAAGCATTTCATAAGCATTCTGCATTCGTAGCACGTGAGTCTTGCATATTGTCTGGGAGAAGTTAGGACATTCGAAGGTTCGAAGTAGTTCAAGTTCAGCAGTGCCGCTCAACTGAACAGGTACCCGTTGTATCCTGGGAGGCGATTGCTCACACCGGTTGGGCACAGTATACCGGAGCAATACGTCTTAAGGACAGAGTCTTCGACTCGCCCCGGGTTTGATTTATTTTGTTTTGCTGTTTCATATGCACACGTTGTACGACTGCGTCTTGGTACAGGATTGATTGTCTCCAACACTGTCATGGTCTAAAGGCGTGTGGACCACAAATAATTATGTATTGTCTCCATTCAGGGTATTTTCGAAAAAAGAAAAAATCTTATAACGTGGAGTATATACATTTTAACGCCTGGACCCAGAGTAGATGTACCTCAACATTATACTGTTGGATGTAACTTACTTTTTTTCTTGTTATTTGTAGAAAATAGATTTTTTTTTTCGATTTTTTGCGGGATAGTTTTTGTTCTTTTGTTTCAATTGTCCAATATGGTATTCCTCCATAAGGGTGATGTGGCTTCCTAAGAATATGACACATCATGCTTTCTATCTACTTTAAGCATTAATTTCTCATTCACCCGGTATCGTAATTGAGTGATTCCAAAGACTAAAATTAACTACTCGTTAAGTAGATAATTAAAGACCCATTAGTTTTGATTTTCATTAACGGAAACTAATCGTAATTAAACTCAAAGTATGTTGCTAAATCAAGTTTTGCAACTTTCCTTAATAGGCCAAGGCCGAAACTTTCAATTTCTCCAACAATCCCCCACATGAATTTAAATTCATGCAAATGCAGATGCAGACTCTAAGGAGAAGTCAGACAAGAAAATGTTGTATCAGAGAGGTAGCTTCTGACTTTGAACCTTTGCTAGTGATGCACCATCGGATTCACTTGGCTAATTAGTGACTTGATGTCTTGAACCAGTCAGCCTTTGTTGTGAACCTAGACAACGATACTCACACAACATTTTCTTTAACACCTTTTGGTTCTCATGGTTGTGTTTGTTTTGGCCATGAACAACTTGGTTTTAGAAAGTATTTTAGAGAAATATTGCCTCACAGAGTTCTCATAGAAGCGGCCCCACTTCACACTTACATAGGTGATTCCTATCAGGAGTGTTAGGTGCAGCAATTGTCCCGTGGCGCGTAGGCTGGTGGGCCAAGTCACAGTCGAATGCCGTGGGCGCTTGTGTGTGCTGAATGCACTATAAGGCTAGGGTATGCGCATCTCCTGTCACCAATTGGTTTTGGGAGAGATGGTAGCGCCTGAGGTCCTACAAGTGGTATCAGAGCCAAGGTCACGGGTTCGATTCCCAGCGGGAGCAAATGCTGAGGGGGAGATTGTTAGGTGCAGCAATTGTCCCGTGGCGCGTAGGCTGGTGGGCCAAGTCACAGTCGAATGCCGTGGGCGCTTGTGTGTGCTGAATGCACTATAAGGCTAGGGTATGCGCATCTCCTGTCACCAATTGGTTTTGGGAGAGATGGTAGCGCCTGAGGTCCTACAAGGAGCATTCTGCCATATCCCACTTGATGTATCAAGATATAGGACATCATTGAAAGCTTTCGCTTACACTAAATATTCTCTGCAGACAGCACTCTTATGTAACGGAATGAGTAAGTGCTAAACTGAAACTTCATAACTTAATTGTCCCATTGAACTAAGATTCTGGGATCTCCAGTCAACAAGGTTGGGTTACCATTACAAAGATTCTTGCATTATAGGCTTTAGTCCCATTCCATTTGTCAATTTAGACATCTGATCTCTAGGCAAACCTTTTGTAAGCGGATCAGCAAGATTCTCCATTGATTTTATGTAATCAATGGAAATAACGCCATTAAAGATCAACTGTTTAATGGTGTTATGTCTCCGACGTATGTGTCGTGACTTACCATTATAGATGCTGCTTTGAGCACGTCCTATAGCTGACTGACTATCACAGTGTATGCTAATAGGAGCGATTGGCTTAGGCCAGCATGGAACAACTTCTAGGAAATTTCGAAGCCATTCAGCCTCTTCCCCAGCTTTGTCCAATGCTATAAACTCAGCTTCCATAGTGGACCGAGCTATGCACTTTTTTTCGTA
Source organism: Eustoma russellianum (assembly GCA_036186865.1). NCBI lineage: Eukaryota > Viridiplantae > Streptophyta > Magnoliopsida > Gentianales > Gentianaceae > Eustoma > Eustoma russellianum. The sequence continues at coordinate 15,066,997 of AP025063.1, read as the reverse complement.
GATTTCCACGACACAGCAGCACCACCAACATTGAATAAGTATCCATTGGTGGACTTTGAGTCTTTACTACCTGATATCCAATTTGCATCGCAATATCCTTCTAATACTGCTGGATATCTCGTGTAATATAATCCAAGGTTCATTGTGTATTTCAGATACCTCATCACTCTATTTAGAGCTTCCCAATGATCATCACTTGGATTATTGGTAAACCTGCTCAATTTGTTTACTGAACAAGCTAAGTCTAGTCTTGTACAATTTGTTATGTACATCAGACTCCCGATTACCTGCGAGTATTTTAATTGAGCTACAGGCTTGCCTCGGTTTTTTCTTAAGTGTATACTTAAGTCAAGTGGAGTCTTTATTGGTTTTGTTTCAAACATATTGCATCGTTTGAGAACAGATTCATATAATGAGTTTGCAACATAACAAGACCATCAGTTATACGAGACATTTTAATTCCTAGAATAACATTGGCAACCCCCATGTTCTTCATATCGAAATTCCATGTTAACATCTTCTTTGTATTCAAGATGATGTCACGAGTACTACCCATAATTAACATGTCGTCTACATAGAGACATACTATCACATAGGCATTTAGTGTACTCTTAATGTACACACATTTGTCATACTCGTAGATCCTGAAGCTGTTTGACATCATTACATGATCAAACTTTAAATGCAATTGCTTGGGTTCTTGTTTAAGTCCGAACAGAGACTTAACAAATCTACACACTTTCCTTTCTTGTCCTGGGTCGACGAACTCTTTGGGTTGTTCCATATAAATTTCTTCCTCTAACTCACCATTCAGAAAGGCAGTCTTTACATCCATTTGATGGATTTCTAAATCATAGACTACAGCAATAGCCACTAGCACCTTATGGAAGTGATCCTAGTCACTGGTGAGTAGGTGTCAAAGAAGTCAAAACCTTCTTTCTGTCTGTCTGTAGTCGTTGGCTACCAATCTGGCCTTGTACTTGTCAATAGATCCATCTTCTTTCAGTTTTTTCCTAAAAATCCACTTGCATCCGAGTGGTTTACTTCCTGAAGGAAGATCCACCAACTCCCAAATGTGATTTTGAAGAATAGAATCAATCTCACTATTTACTTCCTCTTTCCAGAAAGGTTCTTCTGAAGTTTTCATTACTCAGAGAAAGATCTTGGCTCGTTTCCTACCATGTAGGTTAGAAAATCTTGTCTGAAAGATGTGGGTATTTTGGCTCGTTTGCTTTGACGAGGTTCCTTAGTCTCTTGAGGGGTCGTCTCACGCACTCGCTTACTAGTGCTAGCTTCTTCACTGTTTTTGTCTTTCTTCAGAAAGACATTTTCAAAGAACACTGCATTCCTCGACTCCATAACAACATTTTCATGTATCTCGGGAATGTTCGATTTGTGCACTAAGAAACAATATGCATTACTGTTTGTTACATAACCTATGAATATGCAATCAATTGTTTTAGGCCCGATTCTCACTTGTCTTGGTTTAGGTATAGCAACATTCGCCAGACACCCCCACACTTTCAAGTATTTGTAACTAGGCTTATAGCCTTTTGAAAGTTCATATGGGGTTTTATCCCCTTTTTAGAAATAATCCTATTTAAAATGACGTTGGTAGAGAGAATTGCTTCCCCCCACAAGTTCTGAGGTAAACCCAAACTTATCAACATAGCATTCATCATTTCCTTTAGAGTATGGTTTTTCGTTCTGCAATACCATTCGATTGAGGTGAATATGGTACAGTCGTTTGATGAATAGTGTCATATTCTAATTAGAATTCACTAAACAATGCGTCATATTCCCCGCCTCTATCACTTCGAATTGTTTTAATTCGTTTGCTAAGTTGATTCTCAACTTCTTTCTTATAATCTTTAAAAGCATCAATGGCATCATCTTTGCTACTTAACAAATAAACATAACAATATCTATTGCAATCGTCGATAAAAGTTACAACATACTTTTTCCCTCCTCTTGTTTGCACAATCTTTAAATTACACAAGTCTGTATGAATTAAATCCAAGGGTTCAGTGTTTCGTTCCGTTGAAGGAAATGGTGCTTTTGCCATTTTTGCTTCAACACATATTTGTCATTTTCCATTATTAGTAAAGTCCAGTTTGGGTAATAAGTCAAGATTAATCATTCGTTGTATTGACTTATAATTAACATGTCCCAAACGAAAATTCCATAAACAAGAAGACTCAAGCATGTAAGCAGGAGAGGAAACAATTTTATTAGCCTCATTGGATGCAACTTTCTTGGGTACAATCGTCATAACATTCAATTTAAACATGTTATCAGTAAGGTACCCCTTTTCTAAATACAAGACTCTTAGAAAGAGTAAATTTGTTTGCCTCAAAAACTAGTCTGAAACCATGACTAACTAGTAGAGCGCCACATGCCAAGTTCTTCCAGATGTCAGGAACATGCAACACTTTCTGCAGGGTGAGCTCCCTTCCTGAGGTCAGTTTCAGAACCACCTGGCCCGATCATTCAATCTTCGAGCTGCCGTAGTTTCCCATGAAGAGTTTGATGAGGTCCAAACCCTTATACATGCCAAGATAATGAGAATGCACATAATATTACAAAAATTCAAGATCAAGGACCCTTAACAAGAAGTAAAACTAAGAAACTAATACATGAAGTGGGGGCCTTCCTAGTTAAACATGTGCAAGATGAACGAAGGGAACTTATACATTGGGTACACCTTATTGAATCTACAAGATGATTTGTAAGAAATTTTAGTACCATTGTAAATATCATAAGTATAGAATGTGTTCTTTATTTTTTTTAAATTTTTATGTTGTACTAGTTTAGGCCCATCTCGGATTGTGAGTTTCTACAGGACCCGTTTTAGTAGAATTCACGTATCTCTCCAAAAACAAGGCCAAATTAGGAGTTGCAAGATGATGTGGAAAGCTAAGACAAATATACAACTTTAATGCTTTGTACTTTTACAAAATAGGTCGTCTTGGCATCCAAAACGAGCATGCAAATGGAAGTACTGTTTCTACCGAATTCTGTGATATATCTTCAGTAATTTGGATGTATCTCCTCAATGGTTGGGCCAAATGCAAAGAACTTTATTTTATTTTCTACACTCAATTAGCTACAATTCTCTATGAAAGAGCAAGGCCTAATTCGGATTGGAAGATGTCAAAAAATCAGTCACAATCCAGAAAAGATTTCAAGTTGAAGACAAATCTTTAAAGTCTTCCATGAATAGTACTTAAAGGACCTACTTTGAAAATCATCATTCAAGACTTGCAAGACTAGTTTTTATGGAGCCTACATGAATAGTTTTTAGAATGTGTAGTCTTTTTAATCATTATTTCAATTTGTAAGATAGTTTGTTGTCTTGTGATATTTTTGCCTATAAAAGGCACATAAGAGAAGCTTGTGATCTCACACCTTCAATGAAAATTTCTTCTTCTTCAAGAGTAATTCTTGTGTTTTCTTGGTTCATATTCAAAATCAAGGCTAGAATCTTTCAAGGCTTGAACATCCTTGTGAGAGTTGTCCAATTCCGGGGAGGGAAAACATCCAAGAGGGAGGTATCTTGCTTGGGTTATGTGAAACTCATTGGAGGACTTATGTTCAAAAGGTTTTCTTCAACTTATTTGGAAGCAAGGTGAAGCTATCTTCATTTGCCTAAACCATATTTGGAGGAGGAGCTTTAGAGTTAAAGAAAGATCCTTTCTTGCACGTATCAAAGTGGTATCAGAGTGAAGGTTTTTCTTTAACTCAACTTATCATTTCTTTGTGTCAATTTTTCTTTTCTTTCGTTTTCTCTTCATCCACCATTCAACCATCTTCTTAGAAGGATGAATTCATTTGGTTTAGTGTCTTCTTCTGTTTTGAATTGTACAATTCAGAAACAAAAAGAAACCAAACACAAAACAGTTTATCCGTGTGTTTCTAGTTCATTGTTTTGTCTATTAAATTCACTTCTTTTTCTGTTACATCTTGGTTTCTTTGTTGTCCATCATTCAAAAAAAGTGTTTTTGCTGTTTATCAAGTTTCTTTGTTTCTTCCAGTTCAACAAGCAAAAAAAACTCAATCAAATCGATATACAAGCTTACCGTATCATTTGGTGATATAAGGTTGGATTGGACTCTAGAAAATTACCGTAACACTGGACCTACATGAAATTGGTGATATAAGGTTGGATTGGACTCTGGACAATTACGTAACGCTGGACCTACATGAAATTGGTGATATAAGGTTGGATTGGACTCTGGACAATTACCGTAACGCTGGACCTACATGAAATTGGTGATATAAGGTTGGATTGGACTTGAGAAATTACCGAACGCTGGACCTATATGAAATTGGAAAGGACTAAGGACAAACATATCATAAAACACTTAAAGATTATTTCTTTGTGATGATTTATGGTTTGTTTACTTCATTTGGTTGGATTTCAATTTCTTTATGTTTAGACACTTTCTTGGACTTTAAGTTCTTTGTTTAGAAGCTTTTCCGCATTACTTATATTCAGTCCATTGCTTATATACTACCTTGGTCTATCCTATATTCTTGTTGTTATCGAAGCTCTTAACTTGTTTTAGACTTTGTGTTTGTTTAGTTGTATTGTGTGCTTAGTTGCATTTTTTGTGTTCAATATCTGATTTGGCAGCCTCGACAAGAAAGAAAATCAATTTGTTCATCTTGAACAACTTGACAGCCTATACACACAAAAACATCAACATATCCATCCAAAACACACAAAGCCTTCAATCAATATTACCAAGATATATACACTTTGATTAGCTTTGAACAAGGAAAAAAAAAGAAAGAAAGAAAGAGAAGCTTATTTCAAAGAAAAGTTTGCAAAAATAATCGAAAGTGCAAAAAAGAAGCAAAAACTGGTCTTGTTTACTTCATAAACCCAAAGTACCCATTTGTTTTCACTTTTGAACACTTGAGTGCTTCTACTTCATCATACTTGCATCTAGCTTGCATAAAGCCTAAGATTAAGTTAAGGATTGCCCAGGGCAACCCCTTAGCATTTCTTTGGCTCAGCTATTACATCAAATTTGGTTTCAATTCTCTTTGAATCTTAGTATAGTCCAAGTTTGTTGTTTATAACATTGGAATTGTGATGAATTGGTGGGAGACTTGTGAAGAAAGTTTACTTTACATGATTGAAGTTATCGGAATTGATACTCACTTGGCAAGTTTGCTTTGAATTGTTCTAGCCTCAGATTCTTCAAGGAGACACAAGATTGTGTGAACTACAAAAAGAGAGAGAGGAACAAACACTTGTTTTTGTTTTCCACTAACATAATCAAGTTTCTTTTGTTTGTGTTAGTTTTCCTTTTTTTCTTTGTTTTCTGTTCAATTTCAGGTAATTTACCATGGATAAGACACCTGAGAGTACCATGGGACTTAACAAAGAAGGAGAAAGATTGCCCACAAACGTGGACGATTTAGCACAACTAATGCAAAAGATGTGGGAAATGAAATTGATGAGTAGTCGTGTAGAGGGCCTAGAAAAACAGTCACAATCTCACAGAAAATCCTTTATGAAGGACAAACATCACATGTACCGGAACATAGGCTTGAAAGCCGTGGGTCTTTTGCTCCGGAAAGAGGAAGAGGCAGAGGCAGAGGAAGAGGGCTTAATAGGGATTTCATACCTATGAGGACCTTTGATGAAAGAGGAAGAACCAAACCAAATGTTTGATGACTATAACATTGAGGAAGAGTACAACCATTTCGAAACCGTGGGAATCAAAAGAATAACCCACAAGAAGATGAATTCATCAAAACAAAAGTGAACATCCCCACATTCCATGGAAAGAGTGATGCTGAGGCATATTTTGGGGAGAAAAAGGTAGATCTCATATACTCTTGTACAAATTATACTGATTTGACTAAAGTGCGCTATGCAGCTATAGAGTTTGCAGATTATGCCTTAATTTGGTGGGATCAACTACACAACGTAAGGAGAAGAACCAGACAAGCACCAATCTCTACTTGGGAAGAAATGAAAATTGAGATGAGAAAAAAATTCATTCCTTCAGACTATGAAAGAACCATCTACCAAAACTTGCAAAAACTCACTCAAGGAAGTAGTGTAGATGAGTATTTCAAAGAGTTAGAGATCTTATTGATAAGAGCTAACATTGAAGAACCAGAGGAAGCTACCATGGCTAGATTCTAGCTGGATTGAACAAGGAAATTGCAAACAGAGTTGAACTTACCACATATATTGATATGACTTCCATGGTTCATAAAGCTGAAAAGATTGAGAGCAACTCAAGGTAAAACCCTTTGCATCTAGTTTATCTTTTCGAGCTAATTCTTCATCCTATCCAAGAATGCCGCCTAGGACAAATCAAGGCACAAGTTTAGGCCAACTGCACCTCAAGGCCGTGGTTCCAAGGCAAGACTCAACCAAATCAAAGACCACCTCAACCACCTCAACAAAACTTGGATAAAGGGAAAAACAAGGTTGAAGGTAACATTTCTAATTCCACTACTAGATTTAGAGACATTCAATGCTTAAATGTTTAGGTAAAGGTCATTTTGCAAATCAATGTCCCAACCCTAAACGTATCATGTTCATTGAAGATCTAATGAATATTATTCTGATGATGAGGAAGTGGAACATGTTAATGTTGAGGAAAATCATGATGAAAATGAAGAAAGTGTGAGTGAGGATGAAGAACTTGCATCAAAAGAATTCTTGGTTGTTAGAAGAGCTCTTAATGCACATGTTAAGATTGATGAGCAAGATCAACACAGAGACAACATTTTTCATATCCATTGCATGGTTAAAGGAAAGTTTGTACTTTGATTATTGACTCTGGATCCTGTACTAATGTGGCAAGTGTTGAACTCGTTAGAAAACTTGATTTGCCATTACTTAACCACCACACCCTTATAAACTATCTTGGTTGAATGATTGTGGAGAAGTGAGTGTTAGCAAACAAGTTTTGATCTCATTGTCTATTGGTGGGTATAAAGATGATATCTTATGTGATGTAGCTCCTATGCATGCAAGTCATATCCTTTAGGTAGACCATGGCAGTTTGATAAGAAAGTTACTTATGATGGATACTTGAATAGGTATTCATTCAGGTTTAACAATAAGTTGTTTAAGCTACATGCATTACCCCCACACAAGGTATTTGAAGATCAAAAGAGAATGTGTAAGAATAGGAATGACCTAAGGAGAAAGAGGCAGAAAAGAAATTTCTGGAGTGTATTAAGAGTGAAAGAAAGAAAAATGAGTCTAAAGGCAAAGAGATAGTAAACATTGATGAAGACAAATCTCAAAAGAAATTTGCTTTCTTTGCCAAACCAAGTGAAGTGTCACATGCCTAAACTCAAAAAAATTGTCTATGTTTTGATGTTTAAGGAGTCTCTGTTTTCTATGAGTGACTTACCCTCCACTTTGCCCAGTGGAGTTGTATCTTTGCTTGATGAGTTTTCAGGGTTGTTTCCTGAAGAAGAACCTTCTGGTTTGCCGCCTTTAAGAGGAATTGAGCACCAAATAGACTTCATACCTGGTGCTGTCCTGCCTAATAGGCCAGCCTACAGAGCAAACCCTGCTGAAACGAAGGAAATTCAACGCCAAGTAGAAGAACTCTTGGCCAAAAAAGGTGAGGGAAAGCATGAGTCCTTGTGCTGTTCCTGTGATCGTTGTACCAAAGAAAGATGGTACATGGAGGATGTGTACTGATTGTAGAGCCATCAACAAGATAACTGTAAAATACAGGTACCCATTCCGAGACTTGATGATATGCTTGATGAATTGCACGGTGCTAAGTATTTTACCAAGATTGATCTTAAAAGTGGTTACTTTCAAGTACGCATTAAAGAAGGTGATGAATGGAAAACTGCATTTAAGACTAAGTTTGGATTGTATGAGTGGTTAGTCATGCCATTTGGCTTAACTAATGCACCTAGTACTTTCATGAGATTAATGAATGAAGTCTTACGTGCATTCATTGGAAAATTTGTTGTTGTGTACTTTGACGATATCTTGATTTACTCTAAGACTTTGCATGAACACATAGGCCACCTAAGAAGCGTTTTTGAAGCATTGAAGAAAGAACAATTATATGCAAATTTCAAGAAATGTTTTTTTGTATGGAAAAAGTTGTGTTTCTAGGATTTGTGGTTAGTGCAAATGGAATTGAAATGGACCAAGATAAAGTGAACTCAATTTTAGAATGGCCAATTCCCACAACTGTTGGAGAGGTGAGAAGCTTTCATGGGTTGGCTAGTTTCTATAGAAGATTTGTTAAGGACTTTTCCACTATTGCTGCACCTTTGAATGAGATTGTTAAAAAAGACGTAGGATTTCAGTGGGGAGAGTCACAACAGAAAGCCTTTGATGAACTTAAAGCAAGGTTAACTTCTGCACCTATTCTAAGACTACCTAGCTTTGATGAAACATTTGAAATTGAATGTGATGCTAGTGGTGTTGGTATAGGAGCTGTACTATCTCAGTCTAAACAACCGATTGCTTATTTTAGTGAAAAGCTTAAGGGAGCGCAATTGAATTATTCAACCTATGACAAAGAGTTGTATGCACTTGTTAGATCATTGCAGACTTGGCAACATTATTTGCAACATAAGGAGTTTGTGGTTCATACTGATCACGAAAGTCTTAAGTCCTTAAAAGCCAAGCAAAAGTTAAACAAGAGGCTTGCAAAAATCGGTTGAATTCATTGAACAATTTCCTTATGTAATAAAATATAAGCAAGGAAAGATAACATTGTGGCGAGCATATCTAGGAGATATTCTTTGATTACTACATTGTCATCTCATTTCTTGGATTTGAGTGCATCAAGGAATTGTATACATCTGATCTGACTTTCAGTCAATATTTGATGCATGTGTCGATTCTTCATATTTGGTAAGTATTATTTACATGATGATATTTGTTGCAAGAAAGAAAATTGTGCAAACCTAATGTTCTGTTAGGAGAGATACTTGTCAAAGAAGCACATGGTGGAGGTTTTAATGGGCCACTTTGGCATCTTAAGACATTAGAGATGGTTAAATGAACATTTCTTTGGCCCCATATGAGAGTGATGTGGAGAAGGATTGTGGAAGTTGTATAACTTGCAAGAAAGCTAAATCTACATCACATCAACATGGTTTGTACACCCCATTACCTGTCCCTATGTCACCTTGGATTGATATATCTATGACTTTTCTTTGGGATTACCTAGATCAAAAAATGGAAGTGATAGTGTGTTTGTCATCGTTGACAGATTTTCTAAAATGGCACACTTCATAGCTTGTAAAAGGTATGTTGCATCTCACGTTGCAAACTTGTTCTTTCAGGAAGTTGTACGTCTACATGGCATGCCTAGAACCATTGTTAGTGATAGAGATGCTAAGTTCTTAAGTCACTTTTGGCGTGTTTATGGGGTAACTTGGAACAAAACTCTTATTTTCTACTACTGCTCACCCCCCAAACAGATGGTCAAACTGAAGTTGTGAATAGAACTTTGTCTCAATGATTGCGTGCTATAATTTAGGAGAACCTAAGAATTGGGAAGATTGCTTGCCATATATTGAATTTTCTTATAATAGAAGTGTTCACAGTGGCACCACTCATTCACCATTTGAAGTTGTATATGGTTTCAATCCTTTGTCTCTACTTGATCTTGTGTCTATTCATGTTCATGAACGTGCAAGTATTGATGGTAAGAATAAGGCTGAACTGGTTAAGATTGCATGCTAGGTTAAGCTACAACTTGAAAAGAAAAATAAACAGTATGCAATACAAGCTAACAAAGGACGCAAGGAGGTTTTATTTGAACCAGGTGATCTTGTTTGGCTACTTTAAGGAAAGAAAGGTTTCCTAGAGAAAGGAAATCTAAACTCATGCCAAGAGGAGATGGCCCTTTCAAATACTTCAAAAGGTTGGAGATAATGCTTACATCTTGACCTTTCGAGAGTAAGTATGCTTCAATTTCTCATACTTTTAACGTTGCTGATCTTACTCCTTTTGGTGATGATTTAGATTCGAGGTCGAATCTTTTTGAAGATGGAGGGAATGATGAGGTCCATAACCCTCATACATGCCATAATGACAATGCACATATATTACAAAAATGCAAGATCAAGGACCCTTAACAAGAAGTAAAACTAAGAAACTAATGCATGAAGCGGGGGCCTTCCTATTTGAAACATGTGCAAGATGAACCAAGAGAACTTATACATTGGGTTCACCTTATTGAACCTACAAATGATTTGTAAGAAATTTTAGAACCATTGTAAAATATCATTAGTATTGAATGTGTTCTTTATTTTTTTTAAATGTTTATGTTGTATTAGTTTAGGCCCATCTCGGATTGTGAGTTTCTGCAGGACCCGTTTTGGTAGAATTGATGTATCTCTCCAACCACAAGGCGAATTAGGATTTGCATGATGATTTGGCAAGCTAAGACAATCTAAACTTTCATGTTTTGTACTTTTCCAAAATAGGTCGTCTTGGCATCCAAAAAGAGCATGCAAATGGAAGTACTACTGACTTCTTACGCTTCTACCGAATTCCGTGACATATCTTCAATAATTTGGATGTATCTCCTCAATGGTTGGGCAAATGCAAAGAAATTTATATGCTTATTTTCTACACTCAATTGGCTACAATTCTCTAAGCAAGAGTAAGGCCTAATTCGGATTGAAAGAGGTCCAAACATCAGTTACAATCCAAAAAACGATTTCAAGTTGAAGACAAATCTTTTAAAGTCTTCCATGAATAGTACTTGAGGGACCTACTTTGAAAATCATCATTTAAGACTTGCAAGACTAGTTTTTATGGAGCCTACATGAAATAGTTTTTAGAAATGTGTATTCTTTTCAATCATTATTTCAATTTGTAAGATAGTTTGTTGTCTTGTGATATTTTTGCCTATAAAAGACACATAAGAGAAGCTTTGTAATCTCACACCTTCAATGAAAATTTCTTCTTCTTCAAGCGTAATTCTTGTGTGTTTTCTGGTTCATATTCAAAATCAGGCTAGAATCTTTTAAGGGTTGAACATCCTTGTGAGAGTGTCTAATTTCGAGGAGGGAAACATCCAAAAGAGGGAGGTATCTTGCTTGGGTTATGTGAAACTCATAGGAGGACTTATGTTCAAAGGTTTTCTTCAACTTATTTGGAAGCAAGGTGAAGCTATCTTCATTGTGCCTAAACCATATTTGGAGGAGGAGCTTTAGAGTTAAAGAAAGGTCCATTCTTGCACGTAGCAGAGTTGTTCATTGTTGTTTGTGGGGACATAGTCACCGAAACATTGTCCTATTGGCACATACATGTCGAGTGGCCCCTGTGTCCACCCACCATTCACGCGGATTCCCCACTGCGTTGTGTTCAGTCCCCACTGCGTAGAGATTCAGATCTTCCATTACGCCGACCAGATTTGCCTTTGCTTTGGTTGACCTTGATTCTTTTGGGCTTTCGGCAGTCAGATTAGTTCAAGCAGCGCAATTGAGTTTGCGTTCTGCACAGCCGACCCTGCCGAACCTTTAGCACAGCAGCGCTGCTTGGAGCAACTGATGCTCTAACAGTCCAAACAGCCATACACACAGCAGAGCTCAGCTCGGGAGCACTACAGAACAACAGTGTGCACTATCAACCGGTCAGCCGAGCTCAACACACAGCAGAACTCAGCTCTGCAACAGCTCAGCACGACAGTGCTGGATAATAGCAACTCAGCAGTTCTGCCGAGCAGATAATCTAAGGCGAGTCTAGGATTCTGTCCTTAGACGTATTGCTCCGGTATACTGTGCCCAACCAGTGAAAGCAACGGTCTCCTAGGATACACTGGAACCAATTCGGACGAGCAACAACGAAGCTGTAAAGTGTCTCTTGCTTTTCAAATGGCTTGAAATGCAGAGGATGTTGAGTGTATGCAGGAGAAGATGATTTTTGCAGAGAGAGATTGTATAGAGAGAAGAAGAAATTACTTTCTGATCCATTTCTGAATGACCATAGAGGTCAGCTTGTCCTCATATTGAGGTCAGTTTGTTACAGTCTGTTCAACCACAGCCGTAGGATCATATACCTGCTCGGCCTGAGCCCTTGGATTAGATAACCGCATCAAGTCTGCCCACAGCCGTTGGATCAAATAACTGCTCAATCTGAGCCTTCAAATCATAACAACTTCCGATCAACTTAGCATAGTTAGACTTAACTGTTTTTCAAATTTCGATCTTAGATGATCAAAACAACGTGAGAGAAATTTAAATTCAGACAAACTACTCCAACAGATAGGATCCGGCCTGCAGCCTGTAGCTCGCAGCCCAAGCCTAAGCACGATCCTATCATGTTGGACCGCGCACCTGCAATAAACACCACTAGAGGGGAGGGGTGAATAGTGGTTAGTGGAAATTACACTACAACCCCTTTGTTAAAATCCCCTTTGAAAACAGAATCTGAGACCACCTCAGATTCAGAACCCGTTTTGCAAAATTCACAAATAATTGTACACAACTCCAAAAATTATGAAACTTTTCAGAATATAACTTCAATGTCTTGAAAAGATTCTGTCCAAAAATAAGACAAAATAAGATCGTTTGACCCTTCAAACAAATAAAAAGTTTCAGATAGTCAATCTGGACAGAATTGGACAGAATGTTGCTGATTTGCAAAACGTGTTTCTCTTTGAATACTCAACCAAAAAGGTTGATCTTTATATCAAAACACTCCTTAGGATGTGTAGATGATGTTTCAAAAAAGTCCCTGACCTTAAACAATTCTTGAAAAATACAGATTTTAAGTTTTCTCAAAACTGGTCAGATTGCAGCCAGATTGGAGCAGTTATCTTGAAAAGCCTGAAAGACTAACTTTCCCTTGCACAAATCAAGTGATTCTTGTTGCAATTGAAAGCTAACAGTCTGAAGTATAACTCCACCAAAAATCATGAATTTTGTAAATGTTTAGCCATTTTTTCAAATTGTGCGAATTCGAGTGAAAACTGCATTAAAAACGGGCAGAAAACAGAAATAAAGAAACAAGAGAAGAACACCGAGGA
>AP025063.1:15024539-15053983 GCA_036186865.1 Eustoma russellianum | reverse complement strand
TGACCTACTCCAGTCCCAAGGAACACCTTTCCTTGGATTTCACTATGAAATGAACACCTTACAACAAGAGGCAAGCTTGATCCTTGGGTTATACACCAACCCTACTCAAGACTTGGATAATCACCTTCTAAGCAACACTTAGTTGCAACTCCTCTAACACCTATTGATGTAGCCTTATAAAGATGGCTAATCAATCTTACAAATGAAGCTCAAGATGCTTGTAGCTCACCACAATACAACAAGAACACCATTGCTACAATAAATAAAACAACAACAACAAGAAGATGAAGATGAAAGCTAGACAATTCAATAAATGCTTGTGATCGTCAAGTGTGTTTCATCTTCTTCACCATTGCATCTATTTATAGTGTGATTTGAGCCTTGGAGATAAGAATGCACATGTGTCACCATCTTCATCATCAATTCCAAATGTCTTCTCATCATTGGTTGCCCTTGTACACTTGGCAAAATAAGACACAATGATTGGTCCACCTTGGATGTCATATTGCTGGCCGATTTTTTACACCTTGGCAAGTCATATTTATCCTTTGCAAAATGAACATAATAAGAGGGATAATGCCACAAAAAATACCTCAACTTCTAGTCTTGAAAATAGGCCATGTGGGATTTGAAGAATTCAAAGTCAAATTTCAGCTCCAAGAAGGTGAAGTAGTCGTTGGCTACTCCTTTTTTTTCCAACAAAAATAGTTTTTATTTTTCTTAATAAAATAAGAAAGGATAATGCCACCAAATTATCCCCAACTAGCACCATAATAGGACATGTGAGATCTCCATTTGGCTTCAAAAAATCTGCTGAAAATACCCAATAAAGGTCTATAACTGTTGGGTATATTTTTGAAATTTCCAAGTTGACAATTTTGCCAACTAGCTCCTTCTTGGTTGGTCCACTTGTCTCCAACTCATAAAATGACTTACACATCATATCCACCTGATGATACACGTTTTTTCAACATATATATATGTGTATCAACTCAGATTTTTGAAGACAAAATAAATAGATAACAATTGACAAGATTATGTCTACGTGTAACACCGAAATTTCCCAATATTTCTTCTTATATATCAAGAACATTTCCGCACCTTAGACACCTTTAATATCTCTGAATAATGATGATAAATATCCTCTTATAACATATATAAGAGGGTCTTCAAGAAAATATAAAATGTCAAATCGTCACATATCCAGCTATAGTCAATAATATCATCGGTTGAGAGAATAAGATATAAGATCACCATATTATCTTCAAAATAATAATAACACAGCTCCAGAATGAAGATAATAATATGCTTAAGAGATTCCTTGGGTGAAAATACCATAAATACCCTTGGGGGTAAAATGACCAAAATACCCCTGGTGTGAGAAAACTCCAGAAATGCCCCCGAAGGTCAGAAATAATCATGATACCAACTTAGTCATGATAAATAGTATAAGAATACACCCTTGAAATATTTTCACCATGTGATGTTCCTACAAAACTCAAAATACCAATTTTGCCCTTTTTGGTAAGTTGTAGAAACTTCCAAGGCACGTTAGTCACAAGACAATTATAATCACAAAAATCACATAAGAATCACATACTAAACATATATGAAAACATATATAAATGAAAAACAATCATTTCATCACTTTTTAGAAAAATTTCAAAAAACCCTAGACATCAATCAATCGAAGTGCCTCAGCTTCAGAGATCGATGTCTCATAGAAAGTTTCAGAGTTTGCCTTTGACCTAAATCGATTGATCGAAGTGAGGGTTCGATGTACATCGATTGATCGATGTGTCTCAGGTTTAGAGATCGATGTCTCACAGAAAGGTCTTAAACTTTTCTACCTTACATAGATCGATCGGTGTGATAGATCTGTGTACATAGATCGATCGATGTGCAACAACCTGAGAGATCGATGTCAACTTTTTCAACTTTTAATCACCTATAACACCATGTGTGACATTTTTAAGTATTCACCTCTTAAAATCATGACTTGGAAAATTATCCAAACATATTTCTCAACATTCTCCCCCTTTTGGATGATTTTCAAAATAACCTAACATGATTTTAATGTCACAACTTATAACCATAAATTTAAAAAGTTTAACCAAATGTTTTCAACTTTTAAATAGTATGTTGCTCCCCTCAACTCATACTCCCCCTTAACCTATGCTCTAAAATTTATACCAATTAAAACTTAGCATAAGATTCATCATGACTTACCAACTAAAATCATGTCCTGATTCTATCTCCTCCGTTATTTTGCAAATCATGCAAAAAATAGAACTATGATATGGTATCATAAGTCATCATTCCTAATTTGGCTTGTAAGTTTTCAAACGTGGCTTGATTAAGGGGTTTGGTAAAGATATCAGCGATTTGATGATTAGTTCTTATATGGTTTATGACTATATCCTCATTTTGAACATGATCGCAAAGAAAGTGGTATCGCACCTCAATGTGTTTGGCCTTAGAATGAAGCACCGGAATTCGGGAAAGATTGATTGTACTTGTGCTATCGTGGAAAATTGGAATCCTTTTCATTTTAATGCCAAAATCACTAAGTTGCTGTTTAAGCCAAAGTCTTTGGGTAGTACATAAACTCAAAGCGATATACTCGGCTTCAGTGGTAGAAAGAGCTACACTAGCTTGCTTTTTAGAAAACCAAGAGATCAAATTGGTTCCTATGAATTGACATGTACCGCTAGTGGACTTTCTATCTAATTTGCAACCACCATAATCAGCATCACTATATGCATGTAATTCCAACTTAGCATTTCTATCATACCACAGTCCTAAGTGAGGTGTATGCTTAAGATATCTAAAGATCTTTTTCACTGCATTGTAATATGATACCTTATGACAAGATTGAAACCTAGCACATATACACATACTAAACATGATACCAGGTCTTGATGCAGTTAAGTATAACAGTGATCCAATCATAGACCTATAAATTGTGTCATCAAAAGGTTTACCATTTTCATCCTTATCAAGTTTAGTACTAACACTCATGGGAGTAGTTGTAGGTTTCAACTCTTCAAAGCCAAACTTGTTAATCATATCATTGACATACTTAAGTTGGCTAATGTGAATTCCTTGAGGGGTTTGTTTGATTTGAAGTCCTAAGAAATAATTCAACTCTCCTACCATTGACATTTCAAATTCTGACTTCATACACTCTTCGAAGTCTTTTACTAAGGTAGGGTTGGTTGAACCAAAGATTATATCATCTACATAGATTTGAACTATTAAAAAATTATTATATTTGCAGTAAGAAAGTTTGCAAATCTATCATACCAATCTCTTGGAGCTTGTTTCAAACCATATAGAGCTTTCTTAAGCTTATAAACATGGTTAGGATTCTTTGGATCTTCGAATCCAGGGGGTTGTTTGATGAACACCTCTTCTTGGATGTATCCATTCAAGAATGCACTCTTGACATCCATTTGAAAGATTTTAATGTTACTTAGACTTGCAATCACAAGTAACAATCTAATTGCTTCTAGTCGTGCAACAGGTGCAAAGGTTTCTTCATAATCTATACCTTCTTGTTGATTATAACCTTGTGCGACTAGTCTAGCCTTATTTCTTGTAATGTTTCCTTGTTCGTCCATCTTATTCCTAAACACCCATTTCGTTCCTATTATTGACTTGTTTTCGGGTGTAGGTACTAAGTCCCACATATTGTTCCTTGTGAATTGATTTAATTCCTCATGCATAGCTTCTATCCATGATATGTCACCTAAGGCTTCCTTTACGTTCTTAGGTTCTAATTGTGAGATTAAGCTATGTCCTTCAAGTTGACTTGTATTTCTACGTGTTCTAACCCCAACACTTGGATCCCCAATGATTAATTCTCTTGGGTGCCACCAATTCCTAGATTGACTATGTTCACCCTCATCTTGTTCAAATGTTTCATTAGTGTGAACATTATCATATGAAATTGGATCATTAGTTACATTATCTTCCAATTGCAAAGTTTCTTCATTTATTTCATCTAAGGGTTCATGCATGTCTTGTTCAGAGGAAGTTGGTTCTAGATGATCAAGTACAGGCTCAAGTAATACATCATCATCAAACATATTTTCAACATTTGTTTCTTGTTTATGTTGATGTTTATCACTAACTTCAAAGCATGCATTTTCATTGAATTTTACATGTATGGATTCAATTATCTTTCTAGATGCAGGATTATAATACCTATATGCTCTTGAGTTAGTTGAATACCCAACAAATATGCATTCAATAGACTTTTGTTCAAATTTATCTAGATTATCTTTAGTGTTTAGCAGAAAACATTTACATCCAAATAATTTAAGATAATCTATCTTAGGTTGTCTATTTTTTAGCAATTCATAAGGCGATTTATTTAATTTCTTTCTAATAGTGAGCCTATTTATAATATAGCATGCACAACTAACAGCTTCATCCCATAAATATTTAGGTAATTTATTTTCACACAGCATTGTCCTAGCAACTTCTTGAATTGTTCTATTTTTACGTTCAACAACTCCATTGAGTTGTGGTGTTCTAGGTGGTGAGAATTCATGTTTAATTCCATATAGTACACAAAATTTGATTACATCTTTGTTTTTAAATTCTCCACCTCTATCACTTCTAATCCTTTTAACATTTTCTTCATAAATGTTTTCAAGTTGCTTAATAAGGATTTCGATTGCTAATGGAGCATCGTCTTTGTGTGTTAAGAACAATGTCCATGTGTAGCGTGAGTAATCATCTACTATGACACAACATAGTAGTGTCCACCTAGACTTCTTGTCCTACTTGGACCAAATAAGTCTAAGTGAAGCAATTCTAGTACATGACTAGTACTCACTTCATGTTTCGGTTTTAAGATTTCTTTAATGTGTTTTCCCTTAATACATGTTTCACACGTTTGAAAATTATCTAAGTCTAACTTTTGCATTCCTCTAATTAAATTCTTCTTAGAAAATTTCTTAAAAGTTGAAATTCTTATATGGTCTAATCTTCTATGCCATAAATTTACATCTAAGTCATGTGATATTAGACACTTAACCTTAGCATCTAACATGTTATCTAAGGTAAGAGTATAAATATTTCAATCTTTATTTCCTTTTAAAACCGTTTCTCCTTTTTCATTTATTATATCACATGAATTGGGAAGAAAAGAGACATTATAACCACAATCTATAAGTTGAGAAATACTAAGTAAATCATAAGATAGATCGCTTACTAATAACACATTTCGTATTTGAAATGTGTTAGGGTCCCCAATTGTTCCTTTTCCAACAACTTGTCCTTTGTTGTTGTCACCGAATGTCACTTTTCCTCCATTTTTGATATGTTCCAATTCGATGAATAGTTTGGGGTTCCCCGTCATATGCCTCGAACACCCACTATCTAAAAACAATTTGGTTTTTATATTCTTTGACTTTGCCTTCTTCTTGCATTCCTTGCGTTTATCCTACAATGGAGACAGAGTTTTAGGTACCCTTTATTTGGGTCCTTGGATGTTAGGGGCATTATTCTTGTTTAGATAACCCTTATATATCCAAACTTGAAAATACCTTTTAGGCACATTTTTAGCATGGTTAAAATAAGAAAGATAAGTATATGGATGATTATTCCACATAAGTGAAGATGCACTGTTATACATGTTGTGCCGGTTTTATCATTAACATACTTTTGTTATGAGATGAGTGTGTCTAACATGTTTGTACCAGATTTAAATTGTTCTAACATATTTTCTAAGTTAAGTTTAGACGACTTAAGTTGTATTATTTCATGTTCACAACTTTCTAACTTAGACTTTAACATCTTATTTTCCATTTTTATCTTACGTTCATCTTTCCTATATGATTCAATTTTATTCTCTAAAGAATCAAGAGTATTAGTAGACTCTTGTTTAAGAGATTCTAGTTGATCGGAAAATTCCAAGTTGGACGTCTTCAACTTGTCATTTTCTTCAACTAGTTTCTTCTTTTCTTTAGAGAGCCTCTTACATTGAACATGCATTCTTAAGAACTCTTCATACATTTCATCAAATGTCATGTCACTATCAGAATCACTATCAGAAGAAGAACATACCTCGTTATACAAAGCAGACTTGAGCTTCCTCAATTTCGGATTCTGAGTCGGATGAGTCTCTCCATGTGCTCACCTTCATTGCTCGTTTCTCTTTCCTTGCCTTAGACTCCTTTGGCTTTGTCATTTGTGCCTCCTTGTCCTTGGCTTGTTTGTTATTGTTGTTATTATTATTATTTTTCTTCGTTGGACAATCGTATGAAATATGTCCTTTTTGACCGCATTCATAACACTTTAATTCTTTATTATACCATTTGTTTGTATTATTTTTCTTAGATTGAGAAAAAGAAGAAGAAGAAGAAGAATTACGTTGTCTATTCCTATTTTGGACGTTTGAAAAACTTTCTAAGTTTTCATGCTATCAATATCAAGTCATCGTCTAATTCAGTATCACTATTACTATCATCGTTACTAGCATGTGTCTCGGTTGTTTTGAAAGCTATTGACTTACTGGATGACTTAAACAATTCAGACTTTCGTTGGTTTAATTTAACCTCATAAACTTTAAGAGACCTGATCAATTCATCCATCTTGGTGATTGACTTTGTCTCCTCGATTGCTTTTGGATTTGAGACAAGCAGTATATAATGAATTGTTGTTTCTTGGCCTTGTATTGTTCGTATGGTATTGAATCTTGCTTCTTTTAAGTGGTGTTGGTCTGGCTCTGATACCAAATGTTGGATCGTGCACCTGCAATAAACACCACTAGAGGGGGGTGAATAGTGGTTAGCGGAAATTACACTACAACCCTTTGTTAAAATCCCCTTTGAAAATAGAATCTGAGACCACCTCAGATTCAGAACCCGTTTTGAAAAATTCACAATTGTACACAATTCCAAATATTATTAAACTTTCCAGAATATAAATTCAATGTATTGACAAGACTCTATCCAAAAATCAGAAAAAAAAATAAGATCGTTTGACCCTTCAAACAAATAAAAAGTTTCAGATGGTCAATCTGGACAGAATTGGACAAAATGTTGCTGATTTTGCAAAATGTGTTTCTCTTTGAATACTCAACCAAAAAGGTTGATCTTTATATAAAAACACTACTTAGGATGTGTAGATGAAGTTTCAAAAAGGCCGTGACCTTAAATAATTCTTCAAAAATACAGATTTTAAGTTTTCTCAAAACTGGTCAGATTGCAGCAGATTGGAGCAGTTATCTTGCAAAGACTGAAAGACTAACTTTCCCTTGTTCAAATCCAGTGATTCTTATTGCAAATGAAATCTAACAATATGAAGTATAACTCCACCAAAAATCACGAATTTTTAAAATGTTTAGCTATTTTTCAAATTGTGAGAAGTGGTGTGAAAACTGCAGTAAAAACGGGCAGAAAACAGAAATAAAGAAACAAGATAAGAACACCGAGGATTTATCCTGGTTTGGTCAATGTGACCTACTCCAGTCCCAAGGAACACCTTTCCTTGGATTTCACTATGAAATGAACACCTTACAACAAGAGGCAAGCTTGATCCTTGGGTTATACACCAACCCTACTCAAGACTTGGATAATCGCCTTTTAAGAAACACTTAGTTGCAACTCCTCTAACACCTATTGATGTAGCCTTATAAAGATGGCTATTCAATCTTACAAATGAAGCTCAAGAGGCTTGTAGCTCACCAGAATAAAACAAGAACACCTTTGCTACAATGAATAAAACAACAACAACAAGAAGATGAAGATGAAAGCTAGACAATCCAACAAATGCTTGTGAACGTCAAGTGTGTTTCATCTTCTTCACCATTGCCTCTATTTATAGTGTGATTTGAGCCTTGGAGAATGCATATATGTCACCATCTTCATCATCAATTCCAAATGTCTTCTCATCATTGGTTGCCCTTGTACACTTGGCAAAATAAGACACAATGATTGGTCCACCTTGGATGTCATATTGCTGGCCGATTTTTTACACCTTGGCAAGTCATATTTATCCTTTGCAAAATGAACATAATAAGAGGGATAATGCCACAAAATACCTCAACTTCTAGTCTTGAAAATAGGCATGTGGGATTTGAAGAATTCAAAGTCAAATTTCAGCTCCAAGAAGGTGAAGTAGTCGTTGGCTACTCCTTTTTTTTTCCAACAAAAATAGTTTTGATTTTTCTTAATAAAATAAGAAAGGATAATACCACCAAATTATCCCCAACTTCAAGCACCATAATAGGACATGTGAGATCTCCATTTGGCTTCAAAAAATCTGCTGAAAATACCCAATAAAGGTCTATAGCTGTTGTGTATATTTTTGAAATTTCCAAGTTGACAATTTTGCAAACTAGCTCCTTCTTGGTTGGTCCACTTGTCTTTAACTCATAAAATGACTTACACATCATATCCACCTGATGATACATGTTTTTCAACATATATATATGTGTATCAACTCAGATTTTTGAAGACGAAATAAATATATAACAATTGACAAGATTATGTCAACGTGTAACACTGAAATTCCCCGATATTTCTTCTTATATGTCAAGAACATTTCCGCACCTTAGACACCTTTAATATCTCTGAATAATGATGATAAATATCCTCTTATAACATATATAAGAGGGTCTTCAAGAAAAAAATAGAATGTCAAATCGTCACATATCCAGCTATAGTCAATAATATTATCGGTTGAGACAATAAGATATAAGATCACCATATTATCTTCAAAATAATAATAAAACAGCTCCAGAATGAAGATAATAATAAGCTCATGAGATTCCTTGGGTGAAAATACCATAAATACCCTTGGGGGTAAAATGACCAAAATACCCTGGTGTGAGAAAACTCCAGAAATGCCCCCAAAGGTCAGAAATAATCATGATACCAACTTAGTCATGATAAATAGTATAAGAATACACCCTTGAAATATTTTCGCCATGTGATGTTCCTGTAAAACTCAAAATACCAATTTTACCCTTTTTGGTAAGTTGTAGAAACTTCCAAGGCACGTTAGTCACAAGACAATTATAATCACAAAAATCACATAAGAATCACATGATAAACATATATGAAACATATATAAATGAAAAAAATCATTTCATCACTTTTTAGAAAAATTTCTAAAAACCCTAGACATCGATCGATCGAAGTGCCTCAGCTTCAGAGATCGATGTCTCACAGAAAGTTTCAGAGTTTGCCTCTGACCTATATCGATCGATCGAAGTGAGGGTTTGATGTACATCAATCAATCGATGCGTCTCAAGTTTAGAGATCGATGTCTCACAGAAAGGTCTTAAACTTTTCTGCCTTACATAGATCGATCGATGTGATAGATTATGTAGATAGATCGATCGATGTGCAACAACTTGAGAGATCGATGTCAATTTTTTCAACTTTTAATCACATATAACACCATGTGTGACATTTTTAAGTATTCACCTCTTAAAATCATGACTTTGAAAATTATCCAAACATATTTCTCAACATATCAGGCTCGCAGGCCGCACCTAAGCACAAGCCGAGCTGAGCTAATTTCCACTTATTTTCTCCCTATTTTGAGGACTAATTTCTTATTCACCCGATATCGTAATTGAGTGATTCAAAAGCCTAAAATTATTTACTTACTACATAGATAATTAAGGACTCATTAGTTTCCATTTATCGTTAATGAAAAATTATCATAACTAGGCTCAAATTACATTGCTAACCACAGTTTGCAACTTGACACATTTCTTTCAATTTTCTCCTTCAATCCTTCACATGAATGAGAATTAATGCAAATGCATATGCAGACTCTATCGAGAAGTTAAACAAGAAAATGTTGCATTAGAAGAGGTAGCTTCTGGCTTTGAACCTTTCCTAGTGATATACGGTTGGATCCACTCGGCTAATTAGTGACTTGACGTCTTGAACTAGTCAGCCTTTATTGTGAACCTAGACAATAGTACTCACACAACATTTCCGTTAACACCTTTTTGGTTCTCATGATTGTGTTCGTTTTGGCCATGAACTACCTGGTTTTAGAAAGTGTTTTAGAGAATTCTTGCCTCACAGAACTCTCATCAAGTGTCCCCACTCTACGGTTATTGTAGCGCCCCGCTCCCGAGCTCCATCCTCGGAAACGGTGCACCCGCCGTATCTCACTCAGGAGAATACGAGGCGTCACATCAACCTGCTACACGTCAGTGCTGACATAGGAAAGTTTTCCTTTTCTTTCTGCGGAAACGATAAGTCACCACACTAAATTGAAATTAGATAACTTTAAGAAAATAACGAAAGTAATTCTAGGCTGACCAGGCCTTACAAGTCAAGGTCAAATGTCTAAATTTAAAAGCATGAAATTGTTTTCAAATGTAATACTGAATATTAAAATAAGATGTCGGTGTCACCCCCCAAAGCATCACAAAAAGCCTGTCTCCATCCTTGCCGCAGTCGTATCTACGAGTCACTCGGCCCATTCCACAGTATCGGACTCATCCTCGACGAAGATATAGTCGTACTCTGTCTCGGCTACATATGGAATAGTAGGTGTGAGTGATGGTAATCACCCAGCAGGTGCCTCTCAAAACAATACAAACTTACATACCCAAAACGATATCTCCACGTAACCACATAGAACAGATAGCATGCAACCGGAAGGTAAGACACTCCACGTACTCAACATAAACTACATGACATGGCTTATACGGAAATAAACAATCCACACAAGATGCATGCGCAAGTACGTGATGCATGCTCACATAACGTGTCACACGCAACTAGAAACATGTCAGGCAATATGCTCCTAGGCCTATATGCAATGCATGCTCCCGGGACCTAGTTCCAGCGTCATGGTCTCTAGCCACCACTTGCCGTTCTGGACACCCACGCCCTATAGACGCTGTGTATCGTACGGCACCCACGCCCTATAGACGATGCGTATCTCATGACACCCACGCCCTATAGACGCTGCGTATCCGTACGACACCCATGCCCTATAGACGCTGCGTATCACATGACACCCACGCCCGACCGACGCTGTGTATCATCACGGCCCCCACGTCCTATAGGCGCTACGTATCCTCCGAACACGCACACCCTCAGACAATGGGTACCTCATGCACATGCACGTGCCATGATTGCAAAGGAAAGGAAAAAGAACAGTTGGACGTCATCCTCTGACGTCGATCGTTCGACGTGGTTCTGAGGCACGTCGAACCCTCAGCCATGGGACGTCGATCGATCGACGTGGTTCTGAGGCACATCGAACCCTCACTCAGTTGACGTCGATCGATCGATGTCCATCTGAGGCACATCGATCTCTCACCCTCTGGACGTCGATCGATCGACGTCCATCTGAGGCACATCGAACCCTCAGCCTCTAGACGTCGATCGATCGATGTCTCCGAATTTCAGAACTCCCATCTGAAATTTCTGCAATCCTTCCATCCAATCCCAACAACCTTTCCCCCATCCCACATATCCGTGCTCGCATCAAAACCTCACAACCCCAAGTAACAACGAACCATATAACAACGAGATCACGTTGAATCAAGAAACATATAACGGAAAATAAGCATGTTGCGCATATCATTAAGATCCAAATCAAATCAAGAACTAACGACAACCACAACACGTAAAAATACCCTTTTGCCTATGCGAGCCTTCATACCGTTTTGAGGAAATAATGAATATGCACCTACCTCGATCCTAGCGAGAAGTGATTGATGTGGAAGAGTGTGATCTTGTTGACGTTATGAATCCCTCTCCTTGAACCTTGGATCAAAGGTCCTTCTTTTCCTTGCTATGGCCGAAATCTTGATGAGAGAAAGAGGAGAAGAAGGGAGGCAGCCGTTTGAGAGAAAAAGAGAGGAGAGATTAGGGTTAGAGTAAAGTGATAAGGAGAGGGAGAGATTTTAGGGGATAAATATGAGTTAATAGGAGAGGAATTTTAGGGAGGGGTTTGACTATAGATTAGGATAGAATTTTATCTTTTTATTATATATCTTCTTTTTTTTTTCAAAACACGGTTATAACATCCTACCCCCCTTACAAAAAGTTTCGTCCCCGAAACTTGCCGTACCTTACTCAAAGAGATAGGGGTAGCGGTCGCGCATTTGCTCTTCTAGCTCCCATGTCGCTTCATTCTCCCTATGGTTGCTCCACTGAACCTTTATGTAGGGGATGATCCGTCTTCTGAGCTCTTGGTCCTTGCGATCCAGAATTCGTATCGGCACCTCTTCATATGATGCATCGGGTCTGATCTTAAGGGGTTGCACATCCAACACATGACTCGGGTCAGGCACGTACTTCCTTAACTGCGAGACGTGGAACACGTTGTGCACCTGAGCCAACATCGGAGGTAATGCCAATTTGTAAGCTAAATCTCCAACCTTTTCGAGTATCTCATATGGTCCAATATATCGCGGCTTCAACTTCCCTTTAACTCCAAACCGTGTCACACCTTTCATGGGTGACACTTTAAGATAGACCTTTTCTCCCTCCTCGAACTCTAAAGGTCGTCTCTTCGTGTCGGCCCAACTTTTGCTTCTGTCTTGAGCCGTCTTAAGACGTTCCCGAATTAGTTTCACCTGTTCTTTAGTTTGCTCGATTATTTCTGGAGCTGTCAACCTCCGTTCACCAACTTCGTCCCAATGCACAGGTGATCTACACTTTCGTCCATATAAGGCCTCAAATGGTGCCATACCTATGGCACTGTGATGGCTGTTGTTGTAGGAGAACTCTCTCAATTTGAGCATGCTGTCCCAATTTCCTTTAAAATCCAATGCGCATGCCCTCAACATATCCTCCAAGGTCTGAATGGTCCTTTCAGATTGACCATCGGTCTGAGGGTGGAAAGCAGTACTCAGTCGCAACTCAGTCCCCATCTTCTTCTGACACGCTGCCCAAAACTGAGATGTAAACTTCGAGTCACGATCCGATATTATGCTGACTGGCACTCCATGAAGACAAACAATGTTATCAATGTACATAGTTACCAACCTCTCCATAGTAAGTCCGGTGGGAATAGGCAAGAAGTGAGCGGACTTGGTCAGTCGATCCACGATTACCCATATTATGTCATTCCCATTTCTTGTCTTAGGGAGTCCCACCACGAAGTCCATTGTTACATGCTCCCACTTCCATTCAGGTATCTCTAGTGGTCGCATCAATCCACCCGGTCTTTGGTGTTCCGCTTTAACTTGCTGGCAAACAAGACATCTTTCCACAAACTCAGCAATCTGCCTTTTCATGCCATTCCACCAATAGTGTCTCTTGAGATCATTGTACATCTTCGTAGCACCAGGGTGAATAGACAGTCTCGAATTATGTGCCTCCTTCAACAACTCCTTCCTAAGATCTTCAACATCTGGTACGCACAATCTTCCTTGGTACCACATACTGCCGTCATCATGAACCTGAAATCCGTCCACTTGGCTGGTTAACATTCTTTCTCGCGTCTCTCTAATTGTTGCATCATTCTTCTGAGCTTCCTTGATCTGGTCTACCAAGGTTGGAGTGATAATTAGCGAGGCAAGAATGTCTGCGGTAGAATCTACAAGGTCCAAATCAAATTCTGCCATTTCCTTTTCTAGAGTAGCCTGCCAGGCATGGCTTGATTTCCTACTCAAAGCATCAGCTACTCGATTGGCCTTCCCTGGGTGATAACTGATGGTCAAGTCGTAATCTTTCAACAACTCTAACCACCTCCTTTGGCGCATGTTCAGCTCCTTTTGCGTGAACAGATACTTGAGACTTTTATGATCAGTGAACACCTCGCACTTCACTCCGTATAGATAGTGGCGCCAGATTTTCAGCGCGAACACCACCGCTGCTAGTTCCAGATCATGAGTCGGATAGTTCTGCTCATAGGGCTTTAGCTGTCGTGAAGCATACGCAATGACCTTGTCGTTTTGCATCAACACGCATCCTGAAATATAAGAGTTAGACCACATCTTTAATTGTATACAAAATCAGTTGAAATCATACACAATTACCTAGCCCATTCTTAGAAGCGTCACTGTAAATGACAAACCCTTCTGAAGCGGAGGGCTGAGCAAGAATAGGGGTTGTGGTCAGTCTCTGTTTTAGTTCAGCAAAGCTTTGCTCACACTCGGGGGTCCATTCAAACTTTGACTTCTTTTGTGTCAATCGGCTTAGGGGCACTGCAATTGATGAGAAGCCTTTGACAAACTTCCTATAGTATCCAGCCAGTCCAAGAAAACTTCTTATCTCGGTCACGTTAGTGGGTCGAGGCCACTCAGTGATCGCCTCTACCTTCTTTGGATCTACAGAAATTCCTTCTTCAGAAACCACATGACCCAAAAAGGCTACACTCTTCAGCCAGAACTCACATTTGCTGAACTTGGCATATAATTTGCTTCTCCAAAGTGTCTCTAAAGCCTCCCTCAAGTGTTCCGCGTGAGTCTCTTCGTCGGGGGAGTATATCAGAATATCGTCAATGAACACTACAACATACTTATCCAGTTGTTTCCGAAATACTATGTTCATTAGGTCCATAAAGGCGGCCGGGGCGTTGGTTAATCCAAAAGGCATAACCAGGAATTCGTAATGGCCATAGCGTGTTCTGAAAGCGGTCTTGGCCGTATCCCCCGATTTGATCCTTAACTGGTGATAACCGGATCACAAGTCGATCTTGGAAAATACTGTAGCCCCCTGGAATAAATTTCGTTAGAGGTGAAGTTATCGTATAATTAAAAGTTCAAGTATAATTTTAACTTATCGTTACCCGCAGTTGATCAAAGAGATCCTCAATTCTAGGTAACGGATACTTGTTCTTGATAGTGATCTTGTTGAGCTCCCGGTAATCTATACATAATCTCATGCTTCCATCCTTCTTTTTCACAAACAGGACTGGAGCACCCCAGGGTGACACACTGGGTCGAATAAACTTACGATCCAACAGTTCTTGCAACTGCTCCTTCAACTCCTTGAGTTCTGCTGGAGCCATACGGTATGGTGCCCTGGATATGGGTTCTGCACCGGGTATGAGATTGATCTCGAACTCCACCTCTCTTTCTGGTGGCAGTCCTGGTAACTCCTCGGGAAAGACATCTGTAAATTCATTGACCACAGGGATTTGGTCGATCCGCGGAATCTCTTGTTCAGCACCCATTGAGTAAACCAGGAATCCTTCTCTTCCTTTCCTTAGTGCTCGAAACGCCTGAGCCGCAGTCAAATAAAGCTTCTGGGGCACCTTCCTTAATTTAGGATTCCCTTGAAAGATAGTTTCCCCCAGTTCAGGGTGCTTCATGCTGACTTGGAGTCGTCGGCAATCAATGTTTGCATGATACCTTGCTAAGAAATCCATGCCTAGAATAATGTCGAAATCGAACATCTGGATCGGTATCAGGGTCGTAGAAAACTGTAGACCGTTAATCTCCAATTCACATCCATTGTAACGATGATGAGATACGAGTACTTAGCCGCCCGCGGCTTGTATACGGTATGGAGTCTCAATCCATTCGGGAAGAATATCCAGATTCTTGGCAAATCTCTTTGCCATGAACGAGTGACTCGCTCCACTATCGAATAGAACATTTGCTGGCACTTTGTTAACTAAAATCACACCTACCATATTCAAGGTTTAGCACACAACATGCATCAATAGCAACTAGAATTTAATCCAAGTTCAAATTTAAGTACTTAAATAAATATACCCGTCACCATGTCGGCCGACTCCTCGACTTCGGCATCCGTCATCGCATGTACCCGGGCATTGGTCCGGCCTCGTCCTCCTTCTTGAGCCTGTGTCTGCGAGTTTACCTGAGCCGGTGTTGAGCATTCCTTAGCAATATGTCCTTGCTTCCCGCAGTTGTAGCACGTTCTCTGATCCTTCCGACATGGTCCTGGATGGAAACGTCCGCACAGTGTACACCGTGGGATAGGTGCCGCAGCCCTTACTGGTTGTGCATCAGCCGGTGCCGGATCCTCAATCATCGAGGTCTGAATCACTGCACCTTGCTGTCGTTCTGGCCGGAATGGTTGCCCGGACTGTGGGCGGCGAGGTACTTTCAACCACCTCCCTGATCTACCCGTCTGGAACTCCTCACGGGGCCATTTTAGTCTCTCTAGTGCAGCTGCCCTTTCCAAATTTCTCTCGACCCGACGACATACCTCCAGCAATCCTTCAAATGTGGTGGCCTCTGCACAAACGATCGCCTGTTGGATGCGAAAACTCAAACCTGTGTGGAACTTTAGCATCTTGGCCTCTTCGTTGTCCATGATGCATGACATGTATTGGCCCAGCTCATGAAATTTCTCAGAGTATTGATCCACCGTCATGGACCCTTGAGTCAACAGCTGGAATTCTGCCATCCTTCTCTGTATCGCACTACCCGGAACATAGTTCTTCTTGTATTCCTCAACAAATTGCTCTCAAGTCACTGGTGGAGTCAATTTGCGTTTCACCCCGTTCCACCACCTCTCGGCTTCCCCTTCCAAGAACGGGGTAGTCACCTCTACTTTCAGATCCGCGGGTACTTGTATCAGTCTTATCTGTTCAGTTATGTTTTTGAGCCAAATCTCGGCTTCCTCAGGCCGATTGGTACCCCGGAACATCGGTATTCGGGAGTTCTGCATTTCCCTGTAATAGAACCTCAGACCTTGCTGTGGTGCGGGCGGTGGCGGTGGCGGATGTTGTTGCTGTTGCTGCTGAGTGTGCAGAAGTATTTGGGCAATCTGTGCCTGTTGCTCTGCCATCTGGGTATATTGCTGGGCCATCTGTGTTTGCTGATGGGCTATTAAGGCCGTCAGATTGGCCAGTGTGTCTGTAAGGTTTTGGGGAATCGCCCCTTGCCCCTGACGTTCATCTCCGTCATTTCCACTATTTCCTGATGGCTCACGTCGCGGAGGCATTGTCTGTGGACAATTCAAAACACGTTAGCCAAAATTGACTTAAGAGTATTGTAAGAGAGATACAGGAATGGAGGCCAAAGGAAAAGATAACCTATCCCATCTACATACTAACGGCACTCACCAACCAAAACCCCAATCATAGCTTATGTCTACTTCATTTTATTCAAATTTGAAAATCATTTGAAAACGGACCGTCACTTATCCTAGGGTTAATTGACTAAACTATACGTTCCCGAGGCGTATCTGAAGCCTGGGCTCTGATACCACCTGTAGCGCCCCGCTCCCGAGCTCCATCCTCGGAAACGGTGCACCCGCCGTATCTCACTCAGGAGAATACGAGGCGTCACATCAACCTGCTACACGTCAGTGCTGACATAGGAAAGTTTTCCTTTTCTTTCTGCGGAAACGATAAGTCACCACACTAAATTGAAATTAGATAACTTTAAGAAAATAACGAAAGTAATTCTAGGCTGACCAGGCCTTACAAGTCAAGGTCAAATGTCTAAATTTAAAAGCATGAAATTGTTTTCAAAAGTAATACTGAATATTAAAATAAGATGTCGGTGTCACCCACAAAGCATCACAAAAAGCCTGTCTCCATCCTTGCCGCAGTCGTATCTACGAGTCACTCGGCCCATTCCACGGTATCGGACTCATCCTCGACGAAGATATAGTCGTACTCTGTCTCGGCTACATATGGAATAGTAGGTGTGAGTGATGGTAATCACCCAGTAGGTGCCTCTCAAAACAATACAAACTTACATACCCAAAACGATATCTCCACGTAACCACATAGAACAGATAGCATGCAACCGGAAGGTAAGACACTCCACGTACTCAACATAAACTACATGACATGGCTTATACGGAAATAAACAATCCACACAAGATGCATGCGCAAGTACGTGATGCATGCTCACATAACGTGTCACACGCAACTAGAAACATGTCAGGCAATATGCTCCTAGGCCTATATGCAATGCATGCTCCCGGGACCTAGTTCCAGCGTCATGGTCTCTAGCCACCACTTGCCGTTCTGGACACCCACGCCCTATAGACGCTGTGTATCGTACGGCACCCACGCCCTATAGACGATGCGTATCTCATGACACCCACGCCCTATAGACGCTGCGTATCCATACGACACCCACGCCCTATAGACGCTGCGTATCACATGACACCCACGCCCGACCGACGCTGTGTATCATCACGGCCCCCACGTCCTATAGGCGCTACGTATCCTCCGAACACGCACACCCTCAGACAATGGGTACCTCATGCACATGCACGTGCCATGATTGCAAAGGAAAGGAAAAAGAACAGTTGGACGTCATCGTCTGACGTCGATCGTTCGACGTGGTTCTGAGGCACGTCGAACCCTCAGCCATGGGACGTCGATCGATCGACGTGGTTCTGAGGCACATCGAACCCTCACTCAGTTGACGTCGATCGATCGATGTCCATCTGAGGCACATCGATCTCTCACCCTCTGGACGTCGATCGATCGACGTCCATCTGAGGCACATCGAACCCTCAGCCTCTAGACGTCGATCGATCGATGTCTCCGAATTTCAGAACTCCCATCTGAAATTTCTGCAATCCTTCCATCCAATCCCAACAACCTTTCCCCCATCCCACATATCCGTGCTCGCATCAAAACCTCACAACCCCAAGTAACAACGAACCATATAACAACGAGATCACGTTGAATCAAGAAACATATAACGGAAAATAAGCATGTTGCGCATATCATTAAGATCCAAATCAAATCAAGAACTAACGACAACCACAACACGTAAAAATACCCTTTTGCCTATGCGAGCCTTCATACCGTTTTGAGGAAATAATGAATATGCACCTACCTCGATCCTAGCGAGAAGTGATTGATGTGGAAGAGTGTGATCTTGTTGACGTTATGAATCCCTCTCCTTGAACCTTGGATCAAAGGTCCTTCTTTTCCTTGCTATGGCCGAAATCTTGATGAGAGAAAGAGGAGAAGAAGGGAGGCAGCCGTTTGAGAGAAAAAGAGAGGAGAGATTAGGGTTAGAGTAAAGTGATAAGGAGAGGGAGAGATTTTAGGGGATAAATATGAGTTAATAGGAGAGGAATTTTAGGGAGGGGTTTGACTATAGATTAGGATAGAATTTTATCTTTTTATTATATATCTTTTTTTTTTCAAAACACGGTTATAACAGTTATATAGGCATTTCCTATAAAGAGTATTCTGTCATACTTCACTTGATATACCAAGATATAGGAAACATTAAAAAACCTCAGCTTACCCTAACTCTTTCTGCAGACAACGCTTGTATTTAACCGAATGAATAAGTGCTTATTGAAACTTCATAACTTAGTTGTCCCATTGATCCAGGATTCTGGAATCTCTAGTAAATAAGGTTGGGTTTCCATTACAAAGGTTCTTGCATTATAGAAGTCTCATTCTGTTTGTCAAAATTGACATCTGATCTCTAGACAAACCTTTTGTAAGCGGATTCGCAAGTTTCTCCTTTGATATTATATAATCAATGAAAATCACGCCATTAGAGATCAACTGTTTAATGGTATTGTGTCTCCAACATATGTGACGAGACTTACCATTGTAGATGTTGCTTTGAGCTCGTCTTATTGCTGACTGACAATCATAATGTATGCTGATAAGAACGATTGGCTTAGACCAGAATGGCACATCTTCCAAGAAATTCTGAAGCCAATCAACCTCATCTTTATCTTTATCTAGTATTATAAACTCAGCTTCCATAGTGGAACGAGATATGCATGTTTGCTTCGTGGATTTCCACGACATAGCACCTCCACCAACCGTGAATAAATATCCACTAATGGACTTAGAATCTTTACTATCAGATATCCAGTTAGCATTACAATAGTTTTCCAATACTGTTGGATATCTCGTATAATGTAATCCAAGGTTTATTGTATACTTCAAGTATATCATCACTCTATTCAGAGCTTTCCATCGATCTTCGCTTCTGGTAAACCTGCTCAGTTTGTTTACTGAGCATGCTAAGTTTGGCGTTGTATAGTTTGTTTTGTACATCAGACTTCCGATTACTTACGAGTACTCCAATTGAGCTACTTGCTCGTCTCGGTTCTTCCTTAAGTATATACTTAAGTCAAATGGATTCTTCAATGCTTTCACATCAAACATATTGAAATGTCTTAGAATAGATTCAATATAGTGAGTTTGTGACAACACGAGTCCTTTGGCTACCTTAGAAACTTTAATTCCTAGAATAACGTTGGCAACTTCTATATCCTTCATATCAAAGTCTCACATCAACATCTTCTTCGTATTTAAGATGATATCACGAGTACTGAGATTAACATGTCGTCTACATAGAGACATACTATTACATAGGCATTCTATGTGTTCTTAATGTAGACACACTTGTAACATTCGTTGATCTTGAAACCATTAGCTAGTATTGCTTGATCAAATTTCAAGTGCCACTGTCTAGGCGCTTGCTTAAGTCCATACAATTACTTAACAAGCCTACAGACTTTTGATTCTTGCCCTAGAACACTGAACCCTTCGAGTTGTTTTATATAAATTTCTTCTTCCAACTCACCATTTAGAAAGACAGTCTTCACATCCATCTGATGGATTTTTAAGCTATAGACTACAGTGACAGCAACTAGCACACTTATAGAAGTGATTCTAGTCACTGGTGCGTAGGTGTCAAAAAAGTCAAAGCCTTCCTTCTGTCCGGGCCTTGTACTGGTCGATAGACCCATACTTTTTCAATGTCTTCTTGATAATCCACTTGCACCCGAGTGGTTTACTTTCCGATGGAAGGTCAACCAGCTTCCAAGTGTGATTCAGAAGAATAGAGTCTATCTCGCTATTTATTTCCTCTTTCCAGAAGGGAGCTTCTTGAGTTGACATTGCCTCAGAAAAGGTCCTTGGGTCATTTTCTACCATATAGGTTAAAAAATCCGGTCCAAACGATGTTGGTATTCTAGCTCTCTTGCTTTGACGAGGTTCCTCTTTTCCTTGAGGAGTCGTCTCACGCATTCTCTTACTAGTACTTGTTCCTTCTTTGTTTTTGTCTTTCTTTGGAAAGACATCGTCTAAGAACACTACATTCATCGACTCCATGATAGAGTTTTCATGTATGTCACGAATGTCCGATTTGTGCACCAAGAATAAATATGTATTACTGTTAGTCGCATATCTTATGCATATGCAATCAATCATTTTAGGACCAGTTTTTACTTGTCTTGGTTTAGGCACCACAACCTTTGCCAGACACCCCCACACTTTCAAGTATTTGTAGCTAGGCTCATGGCCTTTCCAAAGTTCGTATGGGGTTTCATCCATCTTTTTAGATGGAATTCTATTCAAAATGACGTTAGCTGAGAGAATTGCTTCCCCCTATAAGTTCTGAGATAAGCCTGAACTTATCAACATAGCATTCATTATTTGTTTCAGAGTATGGTTGTTATGTCAGCAATACCATTTGATTGAGGTGAATATGGTGTAATTGTTTGATGAATAATGCCATATTTTGAACAGAATTTATTAAACGATGTATCATATTTGCCATCTCTATCACTATGAGTTGCTTTAATTCGTTTGCTAAGTTGATTCTCAGAATCATTTTTATAGTCTGTAGAAGAATCAACGGCCTCATCTTTGCTTCTTAGAAAATAAACATAACAGTATCTTGTGCAATTATCGATAAAGTGATAAAGTATTTTTTACCACCTCTCGTTTGCATAATCTTTAAATCACACACCTCTGTATGAATTAGATCCAAAGTTTTAACTTTTCTTTCTATTAAAAGAAATGGCACCTTTGCCATTTTCGATTCAACACATATTTGACATTTTTGGGCAATAATTCAAGATTAACCATTTGTTATATTGACTTGTAATTAAGATGCCCTAACGAAAAGGCCATAAACAAGAAGACTAAAACATGTAAGCATAAGAGGAAGCATTATCATTGGCCACTCCATGCAAATCTTTCTTCGATACAATAGTAATGATGTTTAACTTAAACATCATATCCGACAAGTACCCTTTCTCTAAATACGTGCCATTTTTTGAAAGAATTAATTTATTAGACTCTAACACTAGTCTAAATCCAAGCATGACTAGAAGTGCCCCTGCAACCAAATTCTTTCGGATTCGGGGACGTGCAGCACATTTTGCAGACTCAGGTGCTTCTCCGAGGTCAGCTTTAGAAAATCTTCCCCTCGTTTTTGATCTTTAATGAGATAGAGTTTGCCATATAAAGTTGTTTGTTGTACCCGGATTGGTTCTCCGAGAACATTTCTCTGTTGGAGCAGACATGTCTTGTGGCACCAGTATCTTGCCACTATTCGCACTTGTTCCCCATAGCATTACACTCCGAGACCACGGCACAGAGGTTCAGATCATCTATGGCATCAATGAGATTCGCCTTTACCTTGGGTTGCTTCTTCTTTGGGCTTACAATATTCACTGCTGACATGCCTCTGAATGCCACAGTTGTAGCATTTCCTGTTAACCATTTGGCTATCTGGTTGCCTTTGTTGTTCACACTGAGGTGGCCATTCTTTTTCATGGCCTCTGCAACATAGACCTTGGCCTTACCAGAACTTGCATGTCACTTTCTCTCAGGCCTTCGGTTATCCTCCTCTATGCAGAGTTGGACAATCAGATCTTCCAATGTCATCTCTTTTCTCTTGTTCTTGAGATAGCTTCTGAATTCCCTCCATGAAAGAGGTAGCTTCTCAATCATTGTAGCCACAACGAAAGATTCACTAAGCAACATGTCCTCCTCTTCCATCTCGGCTACCAACATCTGTAGTTCCTCAATCTGAGAAACAACAGCCCGAGAATTTGATATTTTGAAATCCAGAAATTTGCCGATAATAAATTTCTTTGTGTCAGTATCTTCCATGTGATATTTCTTCTCCAAAGCCTGCCATAAAGACTTTGCTATTTTGTTCGTGCATTATCATCCATATAATGAATTGTCCAAAAAACTAGGAATATGACTCAAACAATTATAATTGTTGAAGTTGCACTCTTCAACAAAAAGATTTTTTTGCATGTTCCAAGTCTGATCATCCACCAGATCCACCATAGGAGGATGCTCGGTCAATAATTTGGCTAGCCCCAGAGCAATCAGGAAGAACAACATCTTCTACTACCATTTTTTGAAGAAGCTGCCATTGAACTTCTCTGGTTTCTCCACTTGGACCACGTCAGGACTTGGTGCAGGAGCAGTCACAGACACCCCTGTGTTTGGTGCCACAGGAACAGAAGTCTGTATGTTAGCACCATGAACTGAGCTTAAGCTTGCGTTCTGCATTTCTGTTTCTTTAAAGTGTGGAAACAAACAAAGAAACCATAAGTCTCAATATAGTACAAAATCAATATGCAGAATACGTCTTAAAATTGTTGAAGATAAACAAGACGAGTTAGACCAAACGATTCTGTACAACGTGTGCTTGTGAAATAAAGTAGTAGCCGACCTGCCGAGCTCATCGCAAGTCAAATCGATCAGTCAAGTCAGATTAGTCCAAACAGCGCAATTGAGTTTTCGTTCTGGACAGCTGGCCTGCCTACCTCAACACAGTAGTGCTGCTTGAGCAACAAATGCTCTAACAGTGAAACAGCCAAGCACAAAGCAGAGCTCAGCTCAGCAGCACTGTAGAACAATAGTGCTGCACTATTAGCCGATCAGCCGAGCTCAGCACACAATAGAGCTCAGCACACAATAGTGCTCAGTTCAGCAACAGCTCAGCACGACTGTGCTAAGCAACTCAGCAGTTCTGCCAAGAAGACAATCTGAGGTGAGTCTAGAACTTTGTCCTTAAGACGTATTGCTCTGGTATACTGTGCCCAACCAGTGGAAGCAACTGTCTCCCAGGATACAACATAACCAATTCAGACGTGCGGCACTGTAGCGTATGAACTCAATGAACCTATAAAATGTCCTGAAATTCTCGGATGGCTTGAAATGAAGAGGATGTTGAGTGTATGCAGGAGAAGATGATTTTTTAGAGAGATTGTATAGAGAGAAGACAAAATTCCTTTATGATCGATTTCTGAATGACCACATAGGTAAGCTCGGCCTCATATTTATAGGGAAAATAACGCGTTGATCTAGTCGCCATCGGAGCCAAAAAGGACTATCTAAATTGATTCGTTTCTTCAGATAAGCTCCAATTGCGTCATAGGCGAAAAGCGGGACGACAATTGTGGCCCTCAGAAAGGGATCCAATGGAGCTCGAATTTTTTAATAGAGTTAAAACTGAGGTTAGTTTTTTAAAGTCAGTTAAACCACAACCGTAGGATCAGATACCTACTCGGCTGAATCCTTGGATCAGATAACCGCATTAGGCATGTCCACAGCTGTTGGATCAAATAACTATTCAATTAAAGATTTCAGATAGTAACAACTATCGGTCAGCTTAGCACGGTTAGACTTGGCAGTTTTTCAAATTTCAATCTTTGCTGATCACAACAACCTCGGAAAATTTATATTCAAACAAACTTCTCCAACAGATAAGATCTTGCCTGCAGGATCCAGCCTGCAACCCAAGTATGAGCACGAGCCCATCAGGCCCGCAGCCTGCACATGAGCACGAGACAAGCTGAACTGATTTCCACTTATTTTCCCCTACTTTGAGCATTAATTTCTCATTCACCCAATATCATAATTGAATGATTCAAAGTCTAAAATTATCTTTTCATTACATAGATAACTAAGGACTCATTAGTTTCCATTTATAAAACTAATCATAACTAAGCTTAAACTACGTTGCTAACCATAATTTGCAACTTGGCTCATTTCTTTCAATTTTCTCCAACAGTCCAAGCTCAATCGAGGCTGCCAATATGATCCGACCTGAAGCATCAGTAAGAAGCATTTCAATTGCACTGGTCCCTTTTTTCCAGGCCACATCAGTGTATGCTGTTTTCTAAAACAACCCATGTTACCCGCAGATGCCCTTACTGCCAAGGCAGAGTCATCTGAGTGTAGCACTAGGTTGTGTGAGGGAATCAAAGAGGATGCTTAGTTAAGAACTTGTTTAACATGCATATCTCGACCTTCAAATAATGCTTTACTTTGCACCTTCGAGATATTCCGGAACGATACCATCAAGGATGGACACGTAAAATATGTATAACTTATTAGAAATATAGTGTTAAGAGATGAAATATTGACCCAAGATGAACATGCCAAGCAGAGCACATTTAGTCTGAGCTGAACAAACTTACACACTGTATATAACAAGGTACAAAACAGAAGTGCAGAGCACACTTAGTCTGAGACGAGCATATTTATTGTACATAACTAGACTGTGAGTAGAAGTACAGAGCAGAACTCATAGACTTGAACACTTTATATAATATAATCGTTAACTGTCAGGTCACTGACAATCAGGTCAACATCATACTAGCCGTTGACACAATCTAGTCATTTAAGTCATCGTAAACAACTCATATATAAGGAGAAAATTTTGTACATTCAAAATCATCTTGTGGATTAATAAAATTTTCAAGATTCTTCATGGTATCAGAGCTTTAAAATGTCATTTTTCTTCCATTTCCTCTTCTTCTTTCTTTGCTACTTTACTGGGAAAAACACACTAAACAATGGCAGAATATTATGAGACAGAGACAACTTCTACCTTGGAAACACGTGCGGTGGCAAGGTCAAATGCCAATACACCATCATTTGATGGAACTTATAATACTGATTACCAATAATAAATTGACATGAGTAACTACCTAACGTGTAGCATAACTGAAAATATTTTTGGTTGATAAAGGTAAGGAAGGCTATTAGTCTAGAGAGGTAGTTGATCATGTCTCTACTGAACCATAATTCAGACAATGAAAGTCTAAAAACTCAATGATTATGTCCTAGCTAATAGAGTCTATAACCCCAAAAATCAATGATAGCCTTATCTTGTACTCTATTGCTGCCGAAATATGGAAAATCAGTCAGGATATGTATTCGAAAAAGGATAACATCTGTGAAGTATATGAGCTTGAGGCCAACTTTATGACATAAACAAGAAGACACAACCGTCAAAAAATATTACTCCTAGCTGACCAAGATATGGCATCAAATTGATCTGTTCGAAGATCATTCATAGACTTGCCAGAATGATAACCTGTTATATAAACAAATCACTAAAAAAATATTATTTATATTTCTCATTAGACTGCATAAAGATTTTGATGCATTGAGAAGAAGAATTCTAGACATAAAACCATTGCATAGCATTAACGCAGCCTACTCGGAAGTAAGAAAGTCAAATTAGACTTATGATAGGACCCATCTCTACTCCAAACATTGAGAGCACATCACTATTATTCAGAAAACACCAACTAAGGTAACTAGATCACAGGAAAAAATCACAACTCAACCACAGTGGCTACATTTATTAAAGGAGGACCAACAAAAAATCAAAGTCGACCATATTACAAATTCTGCAAAAAGATAAGACACACTACAGAAGGAAGATGAAAAATATTACCAGAGAAAATACCTCAAAAATTTAACTCATGGAGGAAGTTTAGAGAGGACAACAGTCTTCAAGTTAATAATAAATCAACTGTAGAATGAAGATAATAATATGCTCAAGAGATTCCTTGAGTGAAAATACCAAAAATACCCTTGGGGGTGAAATGACCAAAATGCCCCTGGTATGTGAAAACTCCATAAATAACCCGGATGGTCAGAAATAATCATTATATCACCTTTGTCATGATAAATAGTATAAGAATACATCCTTCAAATATTTTCACCATGTGATGTTCCTACAAAACTCAAAATACCAATTTTGCCCTTTTTGGTAAGTTGTAGAAACTTCCAAGGCACGTTAGTCATAATACATTTAAAATTATCAAAATAACATAAGATTCACATAATGAGCATGTATAAATCATATACAAATGAAAACAACCACTTTAACATATTTTAGAAAAATATTTCTAGAAACCCTAAACATTCTGTGAGACGTGAATTGATCCATGTAAGGGGCTGACGTACATCGATCGATCCACGTGAGGGGCTGACGTACGTCGATCGATCCACATGAGAGATCGACGTCTGACAATAAGTTTTTGATTCTTCTCAGTCCAACATCGATCGATCCATGTTAGGGGATTATGTACATCGATCGATCCATGTGTCTCTGCCGTAGAGATCCACGTCATTTTTCTTCAATTTTTCATCCTTTAATCACTTATAACACCATATGTGACATTTATAAGTATTCACCACTTAAAATCATGACTTTGAAAATTATCCAAACATATTTCTCAACATACATATTGAAAAAGAAGATAACCTACACGGTGTTGAGAAATATGTTTGGATAATTTTCAAATTCATGATTTTTAGTATTGAATACTTAAAGAATGTCACACATGATGTTATAAATGATAAAAAGGTTAATAAGTGAAGAAAAATGACATCGATCTATCAGGTTGGGACACATCAATCGATCAATGTACATAGATCCCTCGCATCGATCGATCGAAGTAAGGCAAAATTCTAAACCTTACTGTGAGACATCGATCTCTAAACCTAAGTTACATAGATCCCTCATATCGGTCGATCGATGTAGGACAAAATCAAAATGAGGACCCACTGTGAGACATCGATTATCAAGCAGATGCACTTCGATCGATCGACGTAGGGTTTTTGGAAAAGTTTTTCTAAAATGTGATAAAATGATTGTTTTCATTTGCGAATGTTCCATATATGATTATTGTGGTTCTATTGCTTGTTTTTCATGAGCATCATTATGTCTTATGACTAATATGCCTTGGAAGTTTCTACAACTTACCAAAAAGGAAAAAAGTGGTATTTTGAGTTCTTGTAGGTACATGACACAAAAAAAAGTCATGCAAGGACTTCATTATTTCTTATTTATCACCAAAAATATGTTCTTTTATTTATTTCTGACCATGGGGTTCATTTTTGGAGTTTTCCAACACTAGGGGAATTTTCGTAATTTTACCCCCAAGGGCAGTTTGGTCATTCTACTCAAGAACAGCTCTTGAGTATCATATTATATGTATTTAGGAGATTATTTACTGTTTTCTTGAAGAATATCCGGTGGTTATCTATTTTATTCTTTATATGGTGATATTATCAACATCGGTGGGATATGTGACAGTTTTCGTGTCACATTCTATTTTTCTTCTTGAAGACATATATATATATATATATATATATATATATATATATATGTTATCGGAGGTTCTCATCCATCATTTTGCAGAGAATTTGAGGGTGTTATTTGTACAAAATTCACCATATCTTGAAAGTAGAAAATTGTAGGAATTTTGAATTATTGGTTGACAAAGTCTTGTCAACTTTTATATATGGTTTTCTCTCCATTAAATTTGAATTTGTACATGCATATTCATCTCAAAAACGTGTATACAAATGTGAAAAAAGTGTTTTAATCATTTTATTACTTTTGTATAAGTTGACCAACCAAATACAAACTAGTTGGTAAAGTTGCCAACATGGAAATTTCAAACATGGTGGCAACGCCTATAAGGCTGTTGGAGCTGATTTTGGGAGCTATTTTCTTTCAAAAATTGTAGCCACATATGTCATATTATCTTGTCAAGAAGTTGAGGAAAGATTGTAAGGAATATGTCATCTTAATCCTTCATATCATCTTCATGAATTTCAAGACAATTCCAAGGTGGAAAATCTGTTAAACAAAGTTCTAAGTTGGACCAATCATGTTGCTTGAAGTTGCCAAGTGTACAAGGTGTTTAGGTGGCCAACCAATGATGTGAATACACTTAAGCTTTGATAATGAAGACTATGACACATTGGCATTCTTATCTTCAAAGCTCATTTCACTCTATAAATAGGAGGCAAGGTGATGAAGATAAGACACACACATGAAAGCAAAAGTTGAAGTTCATAATCTTTCTATTCTTCTCTCATTTCTTGTTCATACCTTATGTAGCTAAGGTGTTCCATTGATAGTTATGCTTAGCTACATTATACACCCGTTGGTTCATATTTTGTAGGATTGATTATCCAATTTTATAAGGCTACCTGAATAGGCGTTTGAGGTGTTGTAATCAAAGTTGCATGAAGGTGATTATCTAAATTTTAAAAAAGGTTGGTTTGTAACCCAAGGATCAAGCTTGGTTCTCGAGTAGGTCACTTTGACCGAACCAAGATAAATTCTTGGTGTTCTTGTCTTGCTTCTACTTTTCTGCATTTTATCCATTTTTCGCTGTAGTTTCCACCCAAATTCACACGTCTTAAAAAATAGCAAAACATTTTTTCAAATTTGTTATTTTTGGTGGAGTTATACTTCAGACTATTAGCTTTCATTTGCAACCAGAATCACTCGATTTGAGCAAAAGAAAGTCAATTTTTAGTCTTTGAAAGATAACTTCTCCATTCTGGCTGCAACCTAACCAGTTTCTAAGAAACGTGCATTCTGATTTTATTAAGCATAGTTTCAGGTCATGAACTTTTAAAAAAATTAAATTAGACATCCTAAGGAGTAATTTGACATAAAGATCAATCATTTTTTCTGAGTATTTAAAGAGATATAAGCTTTC
>AP025063.1:14778119-15019949 GCA_036186865.1 Eustoma russellianum | reverse complement strand
AACTCTAATAATAACAAGAGGTATATTAAAGAATTAAAATGCTACAAATGCGGTCAAAAAGGACACATTTCTTATGATTGTCTGACAAAGAAAAATGATAATAGTAATAATAATAAACAAGACAAGGAGCCCCAACGACCCAAGGCAATGGAGCCCAATGCATGAAAAGGCAAAAGGACAATGAAGGCGAGCACATGGAGCGACTCGTCTGATTCAGAATTCGAAAATGAGAAAGCTCAAGTCTGCTTCGTGTCTAATGAGGTAATTTCTTCTTTTGAGTAGATTATGATAATGAAATGACATTTGATGAAATGTATGAAGAATTTTTAAAGATGCATGCTCACTATAAAAGGCTATCGAAAGAGAAAAAGAAACTAATTGAAGAAAATGACAGTTGAAGACGTCCAAGCTGGAATTTTCTGATCAATTATAATATTTTAAACAAGAGTCTACTAATACTCTTCATTCTTTAGAGATTAAAATTGAGTTATATAGAAAGAATGAATACACATTGAAAACTGAAAAATAGTATGTTGAAAACTAAGGTAGAAAGTTGTGAAAATGAAATAGCACAACGTAAAACTTCTAAGCTAGACTTAGAAAAAATGTTAGAATAATTTAAATATGGAACTAATATGTTGGTTACATTAATATTGTCACAAAAATATTGAAATGATAAAAATGGACTAGGATACAAAGATGAAAATGTTAAGGTAGATAAACCCATTAAGTTTGTTTCATCTAGTACAAAGCTACCATACAAGGCAACTAAAATAAATTCAAGTTTGCCTAATTCTTCTGCTAAAATGATTTTAGCACAACATGCACCTAGGAGAAATTTTGCATCTAGACCACATAAAAATTATGCATATATGTATACAAATTTATCTTGACAAAATCAAATGCATCCAACTTATTATAATGCATGTAAACCTAAACATAAGCAACATACATATCCTCCTTATAAGACTTGTAGGAATGCACATACATCATATGATTATACATATATGCCCCCATTCAAGAAATGAAGTTATGTGCCTCACTTTGTATATCAAAATAAAAATTATAAATCAAGATATAACATGTTTAACAACATATCTTCTTTTAAATGGAATGGACAAATGCATGAAAATCCCCTTTATTCAACTAATAGAAATGTTAAATATGTGCCTAAAAGGTACATCCAAGTTTAGATAGTCAAAGGGTACATAAACAAGGATGTTGTCCCTAACATGCAAGGACCCAAATAAAGGGTACCTAAAACTTTATCTCCTTTGTAGGAAAATTATAAAGAAATCAAACAAGAGGTAAAGCCAAAGAATTTAAAAACCAAATGGTTTTTAGATAGCGGGTGTTCGAGGCACATGACGGGAAATTCCAACGTATTCACCAAGCTGCCAAAGATAAAAGATGGAGGAAAAGCAACCTTCGGTGACTACAACCAAGGCAAATTTATTGGAAAAGGAATGGTAGGAGACCTATGAGTCTTTCAAATCA
Organism: Eustoma russellianum; assembly: GCA_036186865.1. Lineage (NCBI taxonomy): Eukaryota > Viridiplantae > Streptophyta > Magnoliopsida > Gentianales > Gentianaceae > Eustoma > Eustoma russellianum. The sequence continues at coordinate 15,018,452 of AP025063.1, read as the reverse complement.
GCAATATTCTTCTAGTAAGAAATTTATCGTATAATTTATTAAGTATTTCTCAACTTATAGATTGTGGTTATCATGTTTCATTTCTTCCTATTTATTGTGATATAACAAATGATAAGGGAGAAATTGTGTTAAAAGGAAATAAGAATGATAACATTTACACACTATCTCTAAATAATATGTTAGATGCTAAGATTAAATGTCTAGCATCACATGACCTAGAAGTAAACTTATGGCATAGACGAATAGGTCATATAGGGTTTTCAACTATTGAAAAATTATCTAGGAAGAGTCTAATTAGAGGAATGCCTAAGTTAAAGGAAAACATATAAAAGAAACATTGAAACCAAAACATGAAGTGAATACTAGTCATGTACTAGAATTGCTTCACTTAGATTTATTTGGTCCAAATAGGATAAGAAGTCTAGGTAGACACTACTATGTGTGTGTCATAATAGATGATTACACACGATACATATAGACATTGTTCTTAACACACAAAGACGATGCTCCATTAGCAATCGAATATCTTATTAAGCAACTTGAAAAGCTTTACAAAGAAAATATTAAAAGAATTAGGAGTGATAGCGGTGGAGAATTTAAAACCAAAGATGTAATTAAATTTTGCAAACTACATGGAATAAAACATGAATTCTCACCATCAAGGACACCACAAACTCAATGGAGATGTTGAACGCAAAAATAGAACAATAAAAGAAATAGCTAGGACTATGTTATGTGCAAAAAAGTACCTAGATATTTTTGGGGCTGAAGCTGTTAGTTGTGCATGTTACATAATAAATAGGCTTTCTATTAGAAAAAAGTTAAATAAAACACCTTATGAGTTGCTAAACAATAGACAACCTAAGATAGATTGTCTAAGATTATTTGGATGTAAATGTTATGTATTTAATACTAAAGACAATCTAGATAAGTTTGAACAAAAGTCTATTGAATGTATATTTGTTGGATATTCAACTAACTCAAGAGCATATATGTGTTATGATCCTGCATCTAGATAGATAATTGAATCTATACATGTAAAATTTAATGAGAATGCGTGCCTTGAAACGTGTAATGAAACTCAACATAAACAAGAGAATAATGCTAAAAATGTGTTTGATGATGATGACTTGTTACTTGAGCCTGTACATGATCATCTAGAATCAACTCCCCCTGAACAAGACATGCATGAACCCTTAGGTGAAACAGATCAAGAGATTTTGCAATTGGAAGATAATCAATCTAATTTACAAGATGTTTCAATTGTATATGATAATGTTCACACTAATGAAAAATTTGAACAAGATATAGGCGAACCTAGTCAACCTAGGAATTGGTGGCACATAAAAGACAAACATAAACACCCTAAGGAATTGATCATTGCAGATCCAAGTGATAGGCTTAGAATACGTAGAAACATCAGTCAGGCCGAAGGGCATAGCTTAATGTCACACTTTGAACCTAAAAATGTTAAGAAAACGTTAGGTGAGATATCATAGATAGATGCCATGCATAAGGAATTAAACCAATTTACACGAAACAACGTGTGGGATTTAGTTCATAAACCCAAAAATAAATCCATAATACATATAAAATAGGTATTTAAGAATAAAATGGATGGCCAAGGAAACATCACAAGGAATAAGGCTAGACTAGTCGCACAAGGTTATAATCAAAAGGACGGAATTGATTACGAAGAAAACTTTGCACCTGTTGCACGATTAGAAGCAATCAGATTATTACTTTCTATTGCAAGTCTAAGTAACATTAAACTCTTTCAAATGGATGGTAAGAGTGCTTTCTTAAATGGATACATCCAAAAAGAGGTTTTTGTCAAACAATATTATTATTATATTTAACCGCATCTAGACTAGATATAATATTTAGTGTGTGTATGTGTGCTAGGTTTCAATCTTGTCCTAAGGTATCACATTATAATGGCGGTGAAAAATCTATTTAGATATATTAACAGACACCCTCATTTAGGACTTTCGTATACTAGATACTCTAAGTTGGAATTGTTTGCATTTAGTGACGCAGATTATGGTGGTTGTAAGACAGATAGAAAATCCACTAGCTGAACTTGTCAATTCATAGGAACCAATCTGATTTTGTAGTTTTCTAAAAAAAAAAGCTAGTGCAGCTCTTTTTACCACCGAAGCTGAGTATATAGCTTTAAGCTTATGGACTACCCAAATACTTCCGCTAAAACAACAACTTAGTGATTTTGGCACTAAAATAAATAAGATTCCAATTTTTGTGACAGCACAAGTGCAATCAATCTTTCTCGAAATCTAGTACTTCATTCTAAGACCAAAGAATTAGAAGTTAGGTACCATTTCATACGAGACCATGTTCAAAATGAAGATATAACCATAGAGCATATAAGAACTGATCATCAAGTAGCTGATATCTTTACCAAACCCCTGAGTCAATCCACTTTTGAAATCTTACGAGCCGAGTTAGGCATGATGACCTACAATACAATTGTGTAATTTTAATCTTTGCATGGTATGCGAAGTAAAGGTGGAGATAGACATGATTTTAAGTTGAATAAGATTGCATAATAAGATTGAATAGATAAGTTCAATTGGCTCGACGCACAAGTTAAGAGGGAGAGTATATGTGGCGCCCCGCACCCGGCCTCGTCTGGATACGGTGCACCCGCCGTACTTCACTAAGGAGAGTAACAAAGCGTCATGCGTAACATGCGAAAAGTCCATAACATAAGTCGTGGACCTCCCATGCTAACATTCAACATGGTAGTAAAATTTAGGCAAATTAAAAACTTTACATAAATCATTCTATACATCCGACATAATTTTACAACCACATTCATTACATCAGTAATTCTACAATCATTGTTTCCAACATAAATCTGTCATGTTATGAAATCCATCATAATAGAATCCCTAAGCTGTCATCCACTCGCATTCTCACGGATGTGGGATCCTATGCTCGTCATCAATCCTTGCTACCCTAACCGCACCACCCGACCAACCCGTTTCCTGTAACTCTGGAGGAAAAATAAGGGGGTGAGTGACAAAGTCACCAGCAAGTACACCATAAACAATCATGCATTAAATGGAAAGTACATACAAGAACCGAACCCCCAAATTTTGGTCTCTTACCATCATACTTGTCTTTCCATTCAAATGCCACCAAGGTAATAGATCATCACTTGATCATAAAGGGAATAAGATCATAGCTTACATAACAACAACAATAAGATCGTAACTTAGGTACGAAAGATAGCAAAGTCATGACCTAAGTAACATTACGTCTAGCATTTAGCTAGCATCCCATCCTTTCCGTCAATAGCCACTAAGGCAATAAAATCATAACTTAGTCATGTAGCACGTAAAGACACAACTCAGTGCACAGACTCGACATCATGCTCATGACCATATGCAACGTGTATGAATATGCAAATGCAGTGCATAATGAAAACATGAAAATATTGTCTTTCATTCTTTCTTTCAAAACATCATTGTCAATAAAATCAAGAGAGTTTCAGATCTATTATATCCGGATCTGAGGCGGTCATATCCATCCTTCGAATCTATTATTTCCGGATCCGAAAACAGTCACAATCATCAATCATAGTCATCAGGTCTATTCTCTCCGGGCCTGAACGGTCATGATTCTTCAGATCTATCATATTCGGATCTGAATACGGTCTTACTCATCAGGTCCTATCATCTCCGGGCCTGAACGGTCTTACTTATCAGGTCTATCATATCCGGGCCTAAACGGTCTTACTTGTCAAGGTCTATCATATCCGGGCCTGAACGGTCCAGCCTTCAGATCTATTATATCCGGATCTAAAAATGGTCATAACATCTCTTTCAGATCTATTATATCTGGATCTGAAAACGGTCATCTCTTCAGATCAATCATATCCGGATCTGAAAACGTCTTACTTTTCAGGTCTATCATCTCTGGTCCTGACGGTCTTACTTATCAGGTCTATCATATCCGGGCCTGAACGGTCATGATCATTCTTTCACAAACTGAAAACTTCTTTTCAAAAGCGTTTTCGCATCATTTGATGACATAAAATCAGTTTCATAAATCATATGAAAAATCTCTTTTCAAAAACGCTTTCTCATCAATCTTTAGCATAAAGACAATCTCATAAATCATATGAAAATCTCTTTTCAAAAACGCTTTCCCATCAATCTTTAGCATAAAAATCGTTTTCATAAACTGTGTAAACATGGACAATGCGATGCATGATATGCAACATGCAATTCGTGGAACAAATACATCATAACGTGCATGCACTGACTTGTCCCGTAAGCTGGAAAAACTGTCCAGCAATCATACTCTGTTCATACAAGCCTCATGTTCGGCCATTCGTTGCTTATTTTCGTAAACTCATGTCGTACACATGCATAATGAAGTCTTAGACACATACCACAAAAATTTCATAACATTCCGATATGTCTAACGACCTCAAAACATCAACTGTCATCAAAGGTACTCCTGAAAATCCGCAGGCAATACCCGCCTTACCTCGTTTTTATGGATCATAAACCTAATCAATTGATCCAACACCTGCAAAACATAGCTACATACCACGGAACAATATTCAGAAGCTAAACATCACATTTTAAGTTTAAAAGAGCAGATCAAAGCCTTACAACTTATGACATCAAACTGTCCTGTTTTCCCAGTTTTGTACCACTAACTTCAACTCAGTTGTTAACCATCAAAATGGTGGTTTTATGCTGATCTCTTTACATGAACATGTACATCTATGACTTAAGTAACTACCATAAAATTTCCAAGGCAATCCAATAAACTTAAAGGGGTCATCTAATTACTTTCCCAAACTGGGTACATGCAGAAACTGGAATGACCAGTTGTATCACGAAATGAATTGTGACCAAACCACATATCCTTTTACCAAAATTCCAACTCAAGACACATCAATATATCATCATACCAAAAATCAGCTCATTTGCACATTCCTAAGGTGCATTTTCGAGCCACACAACTTACTACTCAAAACTGTTCTGTTTCAGCGACTCTGTTTGAGCAGTTTTACCAAGAACTTCATTAAAAATAATCCACAACTCCTTTTACTAAAATTCCAACTCACACATTTCATAACATATAAGGCTATCACACCAAAATTAGCCCATTTGAACACTCCTAAGGCCCCTTTTCAGGTCGTACAACAGGAAACATAAATCTGTCCAGCTCCAGTACTTGTGTTTGACCAACTCTTACTAAGCATTTCATTTAGGACAAACCAAAACTCCTTTTAATGAGATTCTAACTCACACATTTCATAACATACAAATCTATTACCATACCAAAAATTAGCAATTTGCACCTTCCTAAGGTTCGTTTTCAGGTTGTTCAACATGACACATAAAACTGCTCAGCTCCAGTGCTTCTGTTTGACCACTTCTTACTAAAAACTTCATTAAGGACAAACCACAACTCTTTCATTGAAATTCCAACTCACGCATTTCATATACATATGAGGCTAAATCACACCAAAAATTAGCCAATTTAAATACTCCTAAGATTCATTTTCAGGTCATGCAGACGTCACACTGTTCTGCCCAGTTCCAGTAATTTCTTCTTGAGCAGTTTACCAAAAGGCTTATTAAAAATAAACCATAACTCTTTTTACTGCAATTCCAACTCTCACTCGTACTATACACACAGAGCTAGGGTCATGTCAAAATTTAGCTTTATTGAACATTTTAAGGTTCGTTTTCAAGTCACACAATCAGCAACACAAATCTGCCAGATTCAGTAGTTTCAGCACTTCTTCACCTTTTTATTGTTCAAGCATTCTTCCACCAACTTCATTCATTAAGATGACTTACTATACATCTAATACACATTTAAACATAGTTATTTCAAGTCTCATAACTCATTTTAGGCTACACATAACTCATACCAACAGTCTTGCCATTTATGCTTAGAACATGTCATTTTCATATCAACACTTTTCTTTACATCAACTAAGTTCATGTCTTGTTCTTAGAATCTTCAACTAAGATTCATAACTTAAAAATGGCTAGTCATTCAAGCATGCACTTCACAAATAAGGCAAGTTTGGCTAGAGTATACTTGCCTCTTTGCACCTTAGAGCTTTTCCTTAGCTTGAGCCTTGGTTGAAATGGAGTGAAGTCTTCCTCCAACTTCAACATGTGTAGCACGGTTTTGAGATCAGAAAAGGTTGAACATTAGTTACTACCTTAAATGAAGAAACAACTATATTGAGTCTATGATTTTCTTACCGATATGAAGCTTGAATGGAGCTTGAGATGGATTCTAACCACCAAGATGTTAGCTTTCCTAAGTAGCTTGATGGAACTTCACCTAGTGACCACTTTGGAGGTCACTTTTGGCATGAATAAGGGAGGTACCATGTGAGTTTCATCCATTGAAATATAGAACTCATTTAGGAGATTCAACATGCACTTACCTAGATGAGTTCTTGGAGCTTGAAGATGAAGATAGCCTTGACACTCCTAGCTCCTACTATGGCCGAAATATATGATGATGATAGAGGAGTTGTCTAAGTGTTCAATGAGTCTTCAATGGTTTATTTAGGAGAGTTCTTGAGAGTGTTCAAGACTTAGAAGATGAAGCTTCTTAGTATGAACTTGAAGATGAAAGGGAGCTTCTTGGATAAGTTGAAGACATCTTCATGGGGGAAGAAGGGGATGGGGGCGGCACATAGGGGTCAAGGGGACAAGGATTCCCATGCTTGCTTAGAAAGAAGAGTGTCTTCTTGTGTCTTGTATTTGACCAAACCTTGTCTCCCATGCTTAGCTTTTCTTTTTTTTCTTTCTTTCTTATTTTATTCCAAGACAACTTATCTTGTCTTTTCTTTTGTTTATTTTATTTTATTTCTATAATAAGAATAGTATATATATATATATATATACAATGATGTATAATATGTATGTCACCTAGAACATGTATTATCATTTATGTGTATAACCATGTGTATATTTAATTTCTAATATTTGTATAATGCATTCCTACTATATATATATATATCTATATCATATATACTACATACACATCTTCTTAAAAAAAACTACATACACAATATCATCCGTATGTGGTATGTATCGTTGTACCTATATATATATATATATATATATATATATATTACATTTTCTTATCTTAACATACATCATACCATTTATGTGTATATATATATATATATATATAATATTATTCCATGTACCCATGTATAATAACATCTACATCTACATACACCTATATACATATATACACGCATATATATATGTACCTATATACATGCATATACATAGCACATACATACATATATACACTTTTATATACACGCATATACATGTTATATACGTACATATGTATATCATACAAAAGATCCTTCTTTGTTAAAATGTACATGCTGAACATTGTAAAAATCCATATAGTGTCTAAGAAAATACTTGCCTTTATTCTTGGAAGATTAATTCTTAGTGACTCGTATAATAAGAGTCGGCGGTATAGACGAATTCCCGTGGGATATAACATTATTCCCTCCTTAAACCGCTTTATACGATTCTCAGTATATACCGATTTTCACGGGTACAACATTCTCCCCTCCTTATAAAAAGTTTCGTCCTCGAAACTTAAGGGTACTTAGTCAACACAATGGGGCGTCTACTCCTCATGTTGCCTTCAGTTTCCCATGTGGTTTCTTCTTTTGGGTAAATAAGATCGCATAAAGTGTCTATCTAGTTCCCTCGGAACTGCTTTGTTCTATTCATCTTAGAGGTTTCATCAGAACTTATCCTTATTCTCTAGAGGCGTTATCATAACCTATCTCATATCAAGCACTTGCAACTTTGATACTATGTATTTGATAACGAAATCCATTTCGTGTAATCATGATCGTAGTAGGCTTATAGTTTCCTTTTTCATAAAATATGAAAAAAAACTTGGCAGAGATCATTAACTCTGGGATATAGACCATCAGCCCCTTTCTTGTAAACATCCTTTCAGTGATCATGTACGGTTATTCTACATACGAAATAGCTTCTAAAGGCACCGGAATAATTCCCATAAGGTACACATACAAAGCTCTTCGTAAGGTATGTGCCACATTCACCCGTCTTGCTGATCGCCTTATTACGTAATAACTTTTACCCCTTTTTGCGATTATTTCAAAAATCGAACCAGAGGTTGTGGGTTCTCCTTGAAACTTATGTTCCCTTTATGACATTTCAATTCGTCCTAAGGTGGTCCGTTCTCTTAAAACATGGTTTTCATAATCATGACCTATTCCCCGTATAATGCAAAAAATGTGTACAAGTGCTAATAGTGACGCATCATGACGAGGACCCCAAGTCCCATACACAGTGTCATACTTAGCCATGTTATCATTAATAATCTCACTTGCTTACTTGTGGTCTACTCATCATAGCTTAAAGAAAACTATCATAATTACTCATACTTGGTTAATAGGAAGTAGAGCAGAGGACATAGGTACTTCACACTTATTAGGCGTACCTTGGTTGTTTCTTTGTCATCCACATAAACTAGCCTTATATGGATATGGTTTCCACCTTTTACTTCGTTTGCTTGTTAAATCGTTCTTTCATTCTTTCGTTCCCTTACTATCGCATTCCGCTCTGTAGCGGTCCTCCAGTAATTCACCAAAGGTCCTTGAATACGACTTAACTTAGCCAAATTTGATCTGGGGGTCTAGACCGCGTACAAATCTTATCACCTTAAACTTTTCATCTTCATAATCAAAGGAACATACTGTCCCAAAGTAATGAATGAGTACGGAGATGCTTGACCCCTGTCTTAGTGAGTCAAATTCCTCAACCCTTCTCGTGACTAAGTTCTGAGAGGAAGAACTCACAAAACTCCTCTTAGAACCATGCCCTTATCTTATCCAGTACCAGTATCAGCATGGAGTTACTTTCAACTTTACTTAACCATCTTTCTGCCTACTATGAACTAAATTCCCTGCCAAACCTTGGAATACGTGTTCTTGCTAACTATTGTTAGTAATGTTTACTGCCTCCTGGGGTGACAGTGATGATGTCATCTTACTGAATTGTGGTGCCATCCGCACCCGAAGTGTCGGAGTCTTACTTACGGTATAAATATTCAGAATAAGCGACATCGTTTAATTCGTAATTCCTATACGATCTTATGGTCATCAAACAGTCATGATTACATTCCATAGATGGCCATCGACTAGGGCTTTATCATATGGTCAAAACCCTAATTTCCAGTCTAAATCATCCTGGTCTAAGGTCAACTCTCATCTAAGATCAGAACTTAGGTCTAAGATCAAACTTAGTTGACTATAATCATAACTTAGTTCGACATTCTGTCCGGATCTGGAGCCTTGGATCTGATACCACCTGTGGCACCCCGCACCCGACCTCGTCCGGATACGGTGCACCCGCCGTACTTCACTAAGGAGAGTACAAAGCATCATGCGTAACATGCGAAAATCCATAACATAAGTCGTGGACTCCCATGCTAACATTCAACATGGTAGTAAAATTTAGGCAGAATTAAAAACTTTTACATAAATCATTCTATACATCCGACATAAGTTTTACAACCACATTCATTACATCAGTAATTCTACAATCATTGCTTCCAACATAAATCTGTCATGTTATGAATCCATCATAATAGAATCCCTAAGCTGTCATCCACTCACATTCTCACGGATGTGGGATCCTATGCTCATCATCTTGCTACCCGTTTCCTGTAAACTCTGGGAGGAAAAATAAGGGGGTGCGTGACAAAGTCACCAGCAAGTACACCATAAACAATCATGCATTAAATGGAAAGTACATACAAGAACCAAACCCCCAAATTTGGTCTCTTACCATCATACCTGTCTTTCCATTCAAATGCCACCAAGGTAATAGAATCATCACTTGATCATAAAGGGAATAAGATCATAGCTTACATTACAACAACAATAAGATCGTAACTTAGGTAACGAAAGATATCAAAGTCATGACCTAAGTAACATTACGTCTAGCATTTAGCTAGCATCTCATCCTTTCCGTCAATAGCCACTAAGGCAATAAAATCATAACTTAGTCATGTAGCACGTAAAGACACAACTCAGTGCACAAACTCGACATCATGCTCATGACCATATGCAACGTGTATGAGTATGCAAATGCAGTGCATAATGAAAACATGAAAATATTTTCTTTCATTCTTTTTCAAAACATCATTGTCAATAAAATCAAGAGAGTTCAGATCTATTATATCCGGATCTGAGGCGGTCATATCCATCCCTTCGAATCTATTATTTCCGGATCCGAAAACAGTCACATCATCAATCATAGTCATCAGGTCTATTCTCTCCGGGCCTGAACGGTCATGATTCTTCAGATCTATCATATTCGGATCTGAAAACGGTCTTACTCATCAGGTCTATCATCTCCGGGCCTGAACGGTCTTATTTATCAGGTCTATCATATCCGGGCCTGAACGGTCTTACTTGTCAGGTATATCATATCCGGGCCTGAACGGTCAGCCTTCAGATCTATTATATCCGGATCTGAAAACGGTCATAACATCTCTTTCAGATCTATTATATCCGGATCTGAAAACGGTCATCTCTTCAGATCAATCATATCCGGATCTGAAAACGGTCTTACTTGTCAGGTCTATCATCTCTGGTCCTGAACGGTTCCTACTTATCAGGTCTATCATATCCGGGCCTGAACGGTCATGATCATTCTTTCACAAACTGAAAACTTCTTTCAAAAGCGTTTTCGCATCATTTGATGACATAAAATCAGTTTCATAAATCATATGAAAATCTCTTTTCAAAAACGCTTCTCATCAATCTTTAGCATAAAGACAATCTCATAAATCATATGAAAATCTCTTTTCAAAAACGCTTTCCCATCAATCTTTAGCATAAAAATCGGTTTCATAAACTGTGTAAACATGGACAATGCGATGCATGATATGCAACATGCAATTCGTGGAACAAATACATCATAACGTGCATGCACTGACTTGTCCCTTAAGCTGGAAAAACTGTCCAGCAATCATACTCTGTTCATACAGCCTCATGTTCGGCCATTCGTGCTTATTTTCGTAAACTCATGTCGTACACATGCATAATGAAGTCTTAGACACATACCACAAAAATTTCATAACATTCCGATATGTCTAACGACCTCAAAATATCAACTGTCATCAAAGGTACTCCCGAAATCCGCAGGGCAATACCGCCTTACCTCGTTTTTATGGATCATAAAACCTTAATCAATTTGATCCAACACCTGCAAAACATAGCTAACATACCACGGAACAATATTCAAGGCTAAACATCACATTTAAGCTTAAAAGAGCAAGATCAAAGCCTTACAACTTATGACATCAAACTGTCCTGTTTTCCAGTTTTGTACCACTAACTTCAACTCAGTTGTTAACCATCAAAATGGTGGTTTTATGCTGATCTCTTTACATGAACATGTACATCTATGACTTAAGTAACTACCATAAAATTTCCAAGGCAATCCAATAAACTTAAAGGGGTTATCTAATTACTTTCCCAAACTGGGTACATGCAGAAACTGGAATGACCAATTGTATCACGAAATGAATTGTGACCAAACCACATATCCTTTTACCAAAATTCCAACTCAAAGACACAATATATCATCATACCGAAAATCAGCTCATTTGCACATTCCTAAGGTGCATTTTCGAGCCACACAATTTACTACTCAAAACTGTTCTGTTTCAGCGACTCTGTTTGAGCAGTTTTACCAAAAACTTCATTAAAAATAATCCACAACTCCTTTTACTAAAATTCCAACTCACACATTTTAAACATATAAGGCTATCATCATACCAAATATTATCCCATTTGAACACTCCTAAGGCCCCTTTTAGGTCGTACAACAGGAAACATAAATCTGTCCAGCTCCAGTCCTTCTGTTTGACCAACTCTTACTAAGCATTTCATTTAGGACAAACCAAAACTCCTTTTAATGAGATTCTAACTCACACATTTAATAAACATACAAATCTATCACCATACCAAAAATTAGCCAATTTGCACCTTCCTAAGGTTCGTTTTCAGGTTGTTCAACATGACACATAAAACTGCTCAGCTCCAGTGCTTCTGTTTGACCACTTCTTACTAAAAACTTCATTAAGGAAACCACAACTCCTTTCATTGAAATTCCAACTCACGCATTTCATATACATATGAGGCTAACATCACACCAAAATTAGCCAATTTAAATACTCCTAAGATTCATTTTCAGGTCATGCAAGACGTCACACTGTTCTGCCCAGTTTCAGTAATTTCTTCTTGAGCAGTTTTACCAAAAGACTTATTAAAATAAACCATAACTCTTTTTACTGCAATTCCAACTCTCACTCATACTATACACACATAGCCAGGGTCATGTCAAAATTTAGCTTTATTGAACATTTCTATGGTTCGTTTTCAAGTCACACAATCAGCAACAAATCTGTCAGCTCCAGTAGTTTCAACACTTCTTCACCTTTTTATTGTTCAAGCATTCTTCCACCAACTTCATTCATTAAGATGACTTACTATACATCTAATACACATTTAAACATAGTTATTTCAAGTCTCATAACTCATTTTATGCTACACATAACTCATACCAACAGTCTTGCCATTTATGCTTAGAACATGTCATTTTTCATATCAACACTTTTCTTTACATCAACTAAGTTCATGTCTTGTTCTTAGAATCTTCAACTAAGATTCATAACTTAAAAATGGCTAGTCATTCAAGCATGCACTTCACAAATAAGGCAAGATTGGCTAGAGTATACTTGCCTCTTTGCACCTTAGAGCCTTTCCTTAGCTTGAGCCTTGGTTGAAATGGAGTGAAGTCTTCCTCCAACTTCAACATGTGTAGCACGGTTTTGAGATGAGAAAAGGTTGAACATTAGTTACTACCTTAAATGAAGAAAACAACTAATTGAGGCTATGATTTTCTTACCGATATGAAGCTTCAATGGAGCTTGAGATGGATTCTAACCACCAAGATGTTAGCTTCTCCTAAGTAGCTTGAAGGAACTTCACCTAGTGACCACTTTGGAGGTCACGTTTTTTGGCATGAATAAGGGAGGTACCATGTGAGTTTCATCCATTGAAATATAGAACTCATTTAGGAGATTCAACGTGCACTTACCTAGATGATTTCTTGGAGCTTGAAGATGAAGATAGCCTTGACACTCCTAGCTCCTACTATGGCCGAAATATATGATGATGATAGAGGAGTTGTCTAAGTGTTCAATGAGTCTTCAATGGTTTATTTAGGAGAGTTCTTGAGAGTGTTCAAGACTTAGAAGATGAAGCTTCTTAGTATGAACTTGAAGATGAAAGGGAGCTTCTTGGATAAGTTGAAGACATCTTCATGGGGGGGGAAGAAGGGGATGGGGGCGGCACATAGGGGGTCAAGGGGACAAGGATTCCCATGCTTGCTTAGAAAGAAGAGTGTCTTCTTGTGTCTTGTATTTGACCAAACCTTGTCTCCCATGCTTAGTTTCTTTTTTTTTTCTTTTCTTTCTTATTTTATTCCAAGACAACTTATCTTGTCTTTTCTTTTGTTTATTTTTTTTATTTCTATAATAAGAATAGTATATATATAATATATACACAATGATGATAATATGTATGTCACCTAGAACATGTATTATCATTTATGTGTATAACCGTGTGTATATTTAATTTCTAATATTTGTATAATGCATTCCTACATATATATATATATATATATATAATATCTATCATATTACTACATACACATCTTTCTTAAAAAAAACTACATACACATATATCATCCGTATGTGGTATGTGTCGTGTACCTATATATATATGTATATTACATTTTCTTATCTTAACATACATACCATTTATGTATGTGTGTGTATATATATATATATATATATATACACACACCTTCCATGTACCCATGTATATATATACATCTACATCTACATACACCTATATACACATATACATTATATACACGCATATATATATACCTATATACATGCATATACATAGCACATACATACATATATACACTTTTATATATACGCATATACATGTTATATACGTACATATGTATATCATACAAAAGATCCTTCTTTGTTAAAAACGTACATGCTGAACATTGTAAAAATCCATATAGTGTCTAAAAAATACTTGCCTTTGTTCTTGGAAGATTAATTCTTAGTGACTCGTATAATAAGAGTCGGCGGTATAGACGAATTCCCGTGGGGTATAACATTATTCCCTCCTTAAACCGCTTTATACGATTCTCAGTATATACCGATTTTCACGGGGTACAACAGTATAAGTTAAGGGGGAGTATATATGTTAAAAACGTATATATAAAAAGAATTTGAAAACAATTGGTATAAAACTGGTGAGTTTTTTCAAAACAATTGAATTGATATAAAACAATTAAATTGGTATAGAATTGATAAATATGTGATAAACAATTGGTAAAAATTTTTGACATTAAAATCATGTAAAGTTATTTTGAAAATCATCCAAAAGGAGGAGAATAGTGAGAAATATAGTTGGATAATTTTCAAAGTCATGATTTTTAAGTGTTGAATACTTAAAGAGTGTCAGACATGGTGTCATAAATGACAAAAAATTGAATAAGTGAAGAAAAATGACATTAATCTCTCAGATTTAGATACATTGATCGATCGATGTACAGAGATCCCTCACATCGATTGATCGAAGTAAGATAGGAGAAATTCCAAACCTTACTGTTTAGACATCGATCTCTAAACCTGAGACACATCGATCGATGTGTACATCTATCTCTCACACGATCGATCAATGTAGGACAGAATCAAAATCAGGACCTCACAGTGAGACATCGATCTCTCAAGCAGAAGAACTTTGATCGATCGATGTCTATGGTTTTTGGGAAACAATTTCTAAAATGTGATAGAATGATTTTTTTTCATTTGCATATGTTTCGTATATGCTTATTGTGGTTGTTACTTGTTTTTGATGAACACTATTATGTCTTATGACTAATATGCCTTAGAAGTTTCTACAACTTACCAAAAAAAAGGCAAATGCTGTATTTTGAGTTCTTGTAGGTACATGACACGGAGAAAGTCATACAAGGATTTCATTTTTTCTTATTTATTATCACAAAGGTGTTCTCACATTTATTTCTGTCCATCAGGGTGATTTTTGGAGTTTTCCATCACTAGGGATATTTTGTCATTTTGCTCCCCAATGACAGTTTGGTCATTTTACTCAAGGACAGCTTTTGAATATCATATTATCAGCATTTTCGAGCTTGTTTATTATTTTCTTGAAGAATATCCAGTGGGTTATCTGTTTTATTCTTTATATGGTGATATTATCAACATCGGTGGGATATGTGACGGTTTTTGTGTCACATTCTATTTTACTTCTTGAAGACTTTTATGTATATGTTACTGGAGGTTCTCGTCCATCATTTTGCAGAGAATTTGAGGGTGTTATTATTATAAAATTCACCACAACTAGCAAGGAGAAAAATGTGAGAATTTTGAATTATGGTTGACAAAGTCTTGTCAACTTTGAACTATTTTTTCTCTCGATTAAATCTGAAGTTGTACATGTATATTCAGCTCGAACACGTGTATACACATGTGGCAAAGGTGCTTTAATGATTTTGTGACTTGTGTATAAGTGGACCAACCAAATACAAGATAGTTGGCAAAGTTGCCAATTTGGATATTTCAAAAATGGTGGCAACGGCTATAAGGCTGTTGGAGCTCATTTTGGGAGCTGTTTTCTTTCAAAAATTGCAGCCTCATGTGTCCTATTATCTTGTCAAGACGTTGAGTAAAGATTGTAAGGAATATGTCATCTTAATCCTTCATATTATCTCCATGAATTTCAAGACAATTCCAAGGTGGAAAATCGGTTAAACAAAGTTCCAAGGTGAACCAATCATGTTGCTTTAAATTGCCAAGTGTACAAGGTGTTTAGGTGGCCAATCAATGATGTGAATGCACTTAAGCTTGGATGATGAAGACTATGAAACATTGGAATTCTTATCTTCAAGGCTCATTTCACACACTATAAATAGGAGACAAGGTGAAGAAGAGAAGACACACAGTTGGAAGCAAAAGTTGAAGTTCATAATCTTGCTATTCTTCTCTCGTTTCTTGTTCATACCTTATGTAGCTAAGATGTTCCATTGATAGTTGTTCTATAGCTACATTATATACCTCTTGATTCATATTTTGTAAGATTGATTAGCCAATTTTATAAGGCTACATCATAGGTGTTTGAGGTGTTGTAACCAAAGTTGTATATAGGTGATTATCCAAGTCTTGAATAGGATTGGTGTGTAACCCAAGGATCAAGCTTGGTTCTTGTTGTATTGGTGTTTGATTCATAGTGAAATCCAAAGATATGTGTTCCTTGGGACTCGAGTAGGTCACATTGGCCGAATCAGGATAAATTCTCAGTGCTCTTGTCTTGTTTCTACTTTTCTGCATTCTGTATATTTTTCACTGCAGTTTTCATCAAATTTCATATGTATTGAAAAAATAGCAAAACATTTTCCAAATTCGTGATTTTTGGTGGAGTTATACTTCAAACTGTTAGCTTTCATTTTCAACAAGAATTACTTGATTAAGCAAAGTAATGTTGGTATTTCAGTCATAAAGATAACTGCTCCATTCTGGCTCCAATCTGACCAGTTTCTGAGAAACGTGTATTCTGATTTTTATTATGCGCAATTTCAGGTTGGGACCTTTTGGAAACTTAAATTAAACATCCTAAGGAGCATTTTGACATAAAGATCAATCTTTTTGGCTGAGTATTTAAAGAGATATAAGCTTTCAAAGTTCAGCAACATTCTATCCCAAACTATTCAGATTAAGCATCTGAATCTTTTTATTTGTTTGAAGGGCCAAAAATTTTATTTTTATCTAATTTTTGGACAGAGTCTAGATAAGATATTAAAGTTGAGTTCTGGAAATTTGTATAATTTTTAGAGTGTGTACTGCGATTTGTGAATTTTTTAAAAACGGGTACTAAATCTGAGTAGCTGTCAGATTCTGGTTTGAGTGAATTTTTGTTTAAGGATAGTAGTGAATTTCCGCTAACCACTAGGTGTTACGGTTCAACACACAGCTCTTATTCTTTTACTAGGGTGGAATCTGAATGTAACAAGATATTACCCTGCCATAAAAGAATAGGACGTCCTAATTTTGTGTATTTGAAACGTCTTATGCTAGAGATATTTACGAAAACTGACTCCAAGTCTATTACGTGTGAGATATGCCAGCTAGCCAACAGACTAGAGCAGCTTATCCAGTCAAAGCTTATACACCAACTCAATTATTTTATCTTGTACACTCTGACTTTTAGCGTCCATCTAAGATAGCAAATATAACTGGTGCCAGATGGTTTATCATATTTGTAGATGATCTCACATGAATCACCTTTATCTATCTTATGAAACACAAAACTGAAGCAGGATACATAAGAATTTTGTCAATATGATGAAAAACCAATTTGAATAACTGTTAAAACTGTCAGGTGATACAATGGATTTAAATACTTAGAGAAGACAGTTAAGGAATTTATTTTTGAGAATGGTATACTTCATTAAACATCCTTGACATACACATTCCAACAAAATGGCATAGTTGAAAGAAAAATTAGAAACGTTTCGGAGTCACTAGGACACTAATGTTCATAATGGAGTTCCTAAGTTCTACGGAGAGAAGATATATTAATTGCCACTTACCTAATTAACATGATGTCATCCAATGTCCTAGAGCATAAAATGCCAAGATAGATCCTTTTAGAATATTATCCAGCTACAAACTTACTATATGTTCTACCATTAAAACTATTCGGGTGTGAAGCTTACATCCATAATCCATCTCACATGAGGAGTAAACTATAAAACATCACATTGTATATTCTTAGGTTACTTAGGATCCAAGAAAGGATACAAGTGCTATACTCCAATAACGAGGAAGATACATGTAACGATGGATGTTAAATTTGATGGGAAAAAATGCATATTATCCTAAGGACACAAGAACTAAAACCGGCAAACAAGAACAAGAGACCTTCTGGAACATTATAGACATAAGTCGAACATCTAGCTATAGTATTCAAACACAAGAATTATAAGAATCCCGAGTGGAAATTGGGTCATAATATCAGCAGACTGTACAAGCAGACACCACCTGTACAGGAAGAGTAGACATGCAGAGCAGAGCAGCCCCACATCGGCATGGTCAAACATGGGACCTGAATAGTATCAACAAAGAGAAACGCAGTCTAACATAGACTCCTTACCCATAACACTAAAAAAAGGTGTGAGAGAATGTACTAAACGGCCATACCCAATACTTAATCTCTTATATTATACTGGTGAAACAAATCACACCAGACAGGATAACATTGTACAATATCCTTTGAGTAACTTCTCATCTTATGAACAACTAGATTCAGACTTTAAAGCATCACAACTAAGTTGAACAGTCAAAGCATACCTACATCCATTCAAGAGGCTATGAATGAACCTCAATGGAGGAGAGCTATTGACGAATAAATGAATGCACTAACAGAAAATGAAACCTAGAAAATTTTTCCAACACCTAAAGGGGTTAAACCTGTAGGATGTAAATATGTTTTCTCCATCAAAAATAACATAGATGGGTCAATAAGTAGGTCCAAGGCAAGGTTAGTTGCGAAAGGCTTTACACAAACCTTTGGAATTAACTATTGACACTTTTACACAAACCTTTGGAATAACATCTTCTCACTTGCAGTAAACTTAGACTGAAATATGTATTAGTTAGACGTTAAAAAGGCTTTCCTAACTGGTGACCTGCAAGAAGAAATATACATGGATATACATCATGATTTCAATATAGAAAGAAAAAAAATAGAGTCTGCAGACTAAGAAAGCCTTTATATGTTTGTAAACAATCACTTGGGGCATGGTTCAAAAAGTTTAAAACTGTTATATTAAATCAAGGATTTACTCAAACTCACACTGATCATGGGAATAAAGACAGGTAGGATATTGTACCTATTGTGTATGTTGATGATATAATTCTTCCTGGAAATTATTCTGTAAGGATAGCACAAATCAAGAATAAGTTATCTGCTGAATTTGAGCTGAAGGACTTAGGTCAGGTCAAATATTTTCTACGATTAGAAGTAGCAAGAAACCAGCATGGCACGAGTATTGCACAATGAAAATATATTTTGGATCTATTACAAGAAACTACAATGTTGGGCTTAAACTGGTCTCTACACCAATTAAACATAGACATAAACCTAAGGAACATTGGGATAAAAGGCCCATAAATAAACTGAGTTATTCGAAATTAGTTGGAAAACTAATTTAGTTATCTCATACTTGATCTGATATTTGTTATGCTATTAGCTTTGTTAACCAGTTTATACATAATCCTACTAACGAACGTCTCATGGCTGCAGTAAGAATTCTTAAGTATCTAAGCCTTCACCAGGTCAAGGGTTACACTTCAAGAAAACTTAGGATAGAACTCTGCAAGTGTACATTGATGCAGACTAAGGAGGATCTAGGGTGGATATATCCACTACAGGTTATGGAACCTAGTTCTGGAAAATCTTGTAACATGGAGAAGTAAAAAACAGACGGTTGTCTCCAAAAGCAGTGAGAGGCTGAACTGAGAGCTGGTAATAGGACTATGTGAAGGACTATGGATACGAAGAGTGATGAAGGACATAGGCCAATCTATTTCTTTGTCGATCAGTATATACTGTGATAATATTTTAGCTATCAACATGACAGAGAACCCAGTACAACATCAAGGAATCAGGTTGCTGACGTCTTCACTACACCTGTTTTTGTAAAAAATATTCAATAATTTTGTAGTCAATCTTGGTTGATAAATGTATACATCAAGTTCGAGAAGGAGTGTTAGAATATAGTATTAAATGATGAAGTGCTGAGTCGAGGCGAATATGTCGAACAAAGCACAATTGGATATGCCAAACAAAACACGCTTACACACTGTACATAACACGGTACGGAACGGAACAGAAGTGCAAAGAAGTAGTGCATAGCACACTTAGTCTGAGCATATAGCAGTATTTGCCTAGAGCGAACTTCACTTGTCCAGACCAATTCAGCGGCTAACTTTCTTTGGTTGTGATTAGCCAGTTGCACTTACTGTACATAACCAGACTCTGAATAGAAGTATAGAGCAGAACTCACGCACTTGAACACTGTATAGAATATAACCATTAACTGTCATGTCACTGACAATCGGGTCAACACCATACAAGCCATCGACACATTATAGCTGTATATAAGGAGAAAAATATATATATTCAAAATCGTCTTGTTGAATGAAATCTTCAAATTTCTTCACAACTGAGTTCATAATGTTCAACTAAAGGTAGTTCAACTAAAGGTATAAAAAGAAATTAGTTGAGAGAAAGAAATGTGGCTTGCTCGTAAAAAATGAAAGAGAGTGGGATAAAGAGTAATAAAGACAAGGCTAGTTTCTATTCAAAGAGAGTGGGATAAAGAGCGAAAAACAAGGCAAGTTTTATCCGACAGAGTGCAAGTACATTTTTTTTTTACAAGCGAAAATGTGTAGTTTGACTTTTTTTTCTTGTAAAAGTATTATTGGAAAAAAAAAAGGAAAACCATGTGGTGCTAAGTAATATCGAAAAAAACATTGGACTGCAAGTAATTTGAACCCCATTAACTGGACGCAATTTTCGGTTCTTATTGTCAACTGCATATCAAATTCCAACTTAGATCCAAAACTGCATATCAAATTCCAACATAGATCCAAAATAGAATAGTATAAACATATGACTACATGTGCGTTGCACATAAAATAACAATTACATTAACTTAGATCCATACTAGTCTCATTTGCCACTGCTCCCAAGTCCCCAAGTCCTCCTTGCACATGCCCTAGCCTTTGTACCTGATTATTTATCTAAATGGGTGATAAGGTAGCAGGTTGAACATTTAATAAGAGAGGAAAGAATCAGATGCTTACGTACTCGGCCAAGGGAAGTTAGATTTGATATACAGTAATTAAACATAAGCATATATATATATATATATATAATATATATACATACATACATGCATATAATATATATACATAACACTAATATGTTATGTATGTGTATATATACAAACACATTCATATACACAGACACACATATACATATATACATATGTATATACATAGGCACGCATGCATACATACCATATTCTATGTTGAACGTTTAATAAGAAAAGTTACATCGACGTAAGAATTAGATAATGCCACATCTGAGCATCTGCGGCCCTCAGTAGTCAGGCTGTGTGTAAAGCTTGATGTTTCATAGGAGCTGCCTGGGCGTGTGTATATCCAAGTTTCAAATCGCTGCATTCAGTTGACAGTTATTTATGAGGATTTACCATTATATTGTTCTCATTGCTCGAGGCTAGGGCATAAATTGGATGCATGTGGCATTGATGATGCTCAGCGGGAAGCTACGGTCGTCGTAGAAACTCAGACCACAGCCAAAGTAATTATGCAATAAAGCCATTACCCAAAGATGGACTCCCAAAAAGCTGCCTTTGTCTGATCATATGGCACAACAACCAGATGTTATTGCCAGCCCACAGGTAGCAGAATTGGTATCTGATCTTGAACATCAAAAACTTTTATCTCCTGATTTGTTAGCCAAAATTTTAGTTTTAGAAATACAAGATATCAGTAGTTTAAGAGGCATTGATGATGTTATAATCAATGATTTGCCTGTTACTCCACAAGTTGCTTCTGCGGAGGCTATAGATGAACAACAATGTTCATCGTCAGGTCTTTCTTCGGACGAATTATTTAAGACACACATTGAAAGTCTTGTGCAATCGATGATTATTGATGCTGGTCATAGGGATATGTAGGGTTTATCAGAATCACAGCCATCATCTCCAGTGGTTTCGTAGCCAGGACATGATTGTCAAGTCTCGCCAAGGCTATTACAACGTCAACATAGAGCAATTGATCCTTTATCGCCTCTTTTTACTCGATCACGTGCTGCTCTCTCTAACTCATTTGATGCTTTATCTAATCAATGAAGATGCTTATTTGGAATGTTCGAGGTAGTCGTACTTCGTTATGTAGACTGCTTACGTTAAATCAGCGCCACAATCTGCATGTTTTAGTTATTATTGAGCCTAAGGTAAGATCGATGGCATTAACTTCATATAGACTACAACTTGGATTTCCTAATGCGTTGTCGGTTAGTGGTTTTAATATTTGGATTTTTGGCGACACTCATTTCTGCAATTAGAAGATTAACGTCCAGGGATACAGAATCACTCTTTGAGATTTCGATGGTTGGCAACTGGAGATTCATATTGGTGGCATGATTTGGTTTCTTTTCATACAGATATGTATGTGCCCTGGCTTGTTGGAGGGGATATCAATACGTTCTTATCACTGGATGAACATCGGGGTCGTTCTACTCCATCTTTGAGAAGCTTGCAGGATTTTAATGATTTTGTTTCATCATGTTCTCTGCAGTCTATTAATTTCCAAGGATCGCCTTATACATGGAGTGACTGTAGGGGATTAGGCAGAGTATGTCGTAGGTTGGATAAACATCTGTGCTCTTCGCAATTTTTTGATTTATTAGGGGCTATTCAGTATCAACATCTAAATCGTTATACCTCGGATCATTCTCCTATCTTTCTGGAATGTTCGGTCTCTCTTCGGCATCAGCAGCATTTCGGTATCTTGATGTATGGTCTACACATCCGTATTTTTATAATTTTGTCACTCAGTACTGGAAATCTTTTCCCACTATTGGAGGCATGAGGGGTTTTTATTATAAACTACAACAATTAAAGCGACGCCTTGTGACATGGAATAAGGATGTATTTGGGAATATTTTTGATGCTGTTGCACATGCGGAGTCGGAGGTTAGCAGAAGTGAATGGTAAGCCAGCTGAATTTTTTTGATTTCACACGGTGTTAAGCAGGGTGATCCTCTTTCTCCTTATTATTCATTTTGGCCTCAGAAGGCTTTTCGAGAGGGCTTAATATGCTTATGGACGATAGCGCTATATGCAGATTTCAGGCAGGACGAGTCCCAAGAGTTACACACTTAGGATTTGCTGATGATCTAGTCATCTTTTTGAATGGAGCTATCCGAAATTTGCAGCGTTTCAGACGATTTTTGGATACCTATCAGCGCGTATCGTGGTAGTTGATAAATATTTATAAGAGCCAGGTTGTGGTCGGTGCTACGGTATCTGGTAGCCGCGTCTCCCACACTTTAGGTATGAATCTGTCGATGTTTCCTATAAAGTATTTGGGTTCTTACTTGTATAAAGGAATTAACCGTGCTTCCTATTGTACATCGTTGCTTGACCACTTCGATGCAATGTTGAATTCCTTGTCATCAAAATTACTTTAAATGGCTTGCCGAGTTATATTATTGAGACATGTGTTGAGTACTATGCTAATACATATCATTGCGAGTTCTAGGTTCCCGAAAAGTGTGCTAAATGTTCTAAGCAGGAAAATGTCAAATTTCTTATGGAATGCTCGACATCATTGGCAGTCTTGGGATAGTATTTGTCGACCAAAAGAATTTGGAGGCTTGGATATTCGTAATCTATCTCTCTTGCAGCAGGCTAATGATTGCAGAATATGGTGGGCTTATCATGCCCCTGGGTGGGAGGTATATTTCTCTGGAAATTGTGGCATCAGGTACTTCCCGTTGCGGATAATCTCTATCGTTGGCAACCCATTTTTCCAACGCAATGTGTTTTTTCCAAGCAAAATTCTGAGCAGTTACACCATATATTTCTTCATTGTGATGATATAAAGCCCCTTTGGCAGGCTATCTCTATCAATTTTTCTGGACCAATGCCCTCCCAATCTACGATTTGGGCATATTTGCTGCGTCGGTGGAGATCATCCTCACTAACAACAATGTTCGGCCATCTGCATGTTGTGGTTCCATCATTTGTGGTTTGGGTTCTCTAAAAAAAATACGCCCGTATTCGGTTTGGTGATGATAACGTTTCTTATAGACGATTGTTTGAGCGTGCCCGAGACCATGTTTATACTTGGTGTGCAGCTACACAAGGCCGGAAATTTTCTCAGCATCTTCCTTCCTTGGTTTCGATCTCATTCTCTCCGACAATTCACTGACGTGTGCCACAAGTTATTCGCTGGGTTAATCCACCTACAGCAAACTAAAATTGAATGTGGATGCCACGGTGAAACACTCTTCAGCGGCAGCAGGAGCAATTTTACGTAATCATAATGGGGAATTCGTTTTTAATCGATATACTTCTGCTTGCCTGCTGTGATTCCATTACGTGCTGAGCTTATGGCTCTCCAATTTTCCCTATTATTTTATTCTCAGGTTTATAATCAGTTGATTGTTGAAAAGGACTGTAGCGTTCTTTTGCAGCACATAGCTGCAACGAACACTTTTACGGGTGCTTATGCTTCGGAGTTGCAGTGCCTAGCTCTTTTTTTGAGGATTAATGACTCAACTATTCAATATTATCCTCGTGAAGCAAACGTGGTGGCACATACACTAGCGCTACATGGGTCACATTCGGTGGGATCTACACATTATCCTACTTTCGCGGCTTTGCCTTGAGAAGTTAGAGGAGCATTATCTTTGGAAACATCTGTTCCAAACTTAAGATTATAATCACCGTCTCCCAATGGGTTGGCATCCGATGGAAATTGTTGCCTATGTCTATCTATAGCATAGGCAATGTTGGTATGATTTCCTGCATTTCTTTTATTTCATGGCTATTTATCTCATATGCGTTTATGATATGTGTCACACACTGGTTTTCTATTATTTTGCCGAGGCACATGATACACTCGTATGGATTTGGGCTGGACTGCTCACGGCTTAACACACAAAAGCGCTGGTTTTGATTCTGCGATTTCCTATGCTCATGATGAATACAGGCAATGTCGGTACGTATGGAGATGATGTCATTTTTCTTATAATGTTGTTGGTTTATACTATTTTAATCAAATTGCTTTTGTCGATTGCGGTACATGTATTTCATTGGCTTTCATGCGCAATACAATGGAGATCAATTGCTCATTCAAGCATGCAAAGATACACCGTACATGCGTTCTTCTTCGGTCATGGATGTCATTTGCCAGCAACGGATGACGAAAGGCTTGCATCATTTCAGCTGCCAGTAACTTGTTGTAATTTATTGGGTTTAGTAAACTATATTTAATGCTTTCTAATTTCTTGCGTTTTATGTATATATTTATGCTTTTACTCTTTTTAATTTGGGAGAGTCTCCCACCTTAGCTTCGTTGGCATTTTGTAACAACGGTATTCCTCCGCCACAAGTGAGGGTTTGATATATTAGTAAAACAACTGAACGATACTGCCCCTCTTTCATCAATATATATATATACATATATATATATTTAACAAAAAGATTTTATTACAGAAAAACCTCACTTATGGCGGAGGAAAACCGTTGTTCAAAGCGTCCGAGTATGCAAATCTATGAACTAAAGAACTAATGATAATATATCTCCAGTCATATACGATATGCCGCATTAAAAACTTGCCAAGTAAAACCACCCTTGTGGATAAAACCTTGGCGAAGGAAAAAGCGTACATATTTATACGACTATCATAGATATCCAGTATGAAACCAATGAAATACAATGATCTGGCAGCTTTTGACATCTGAGTGTGTAGCATTCCCAGTACGTGATCAAGCACCCGACATGAAACATATGTCAACAGAAAACGCCGGCGGAGAAGAGTGAGAGGCCCCTAACAACGGCCGAATTCTCGTCCATGCAACATACAAACCACAAAATACGTGAGGCACAGTTGGGCAAAGTAATGAAAGGACACCAGCCTCATGAGTATAAAACATACCCGGTCTGCCTGTACCCATAGAGGCACAGGCAGGGAAGCAGAAGAGGAGCCAATCCGTACAAAAATTCAAGCAATCAGCGTCCATCGAATGCGTAAGACACCAAAACGCCCATGCAGCAGCATTACCAAAAAAGGCATCAAATATACACAGCATAGTCATATTTTGTAAATATAATACCAAGATGATGAGCTTACCAAAGCTGCCTGCACTGACAAGAGTACAGGCAGCGACAGCATGTGTGAGCCAATCCCATTGGAAGACATTAGTATACTTTCGGCCTTCATAGCCTCGAATCGTCCTTGGTCTAGGTCTGCCTGCACTTATATGAGCACAGGCAGAGGATAAGAATATGTGCCAATCCATTCGGAGGACTTGATGATCAATCCATGCGCAAACTTGCAGAGGTGAGATCGAGTAATAAAGCAGCACGGACCATCGAAGGCAAGTGCTGACTATCAAAGGAGGCTGTCTCTGGGTGAAGCATAGCGTGTTGAGCTAAGTAATGAGCTGGCATATTTGCTTCACGATACACATGTGCGATTGACAAGTGATTAGCCTGAAGTAGCGAATGCAATTGGCCCAGGTGATAATTGCCAAAGATGGGCTGTGTGGATTTCAATCTCGATACCAAAGTTCGCAGTCAGATTCTAGAATAATAGTGCGGTATAAAGGAAGAAAATATAAGAGACCAAATAATGTCGCCTGGATTTCTGCCAATAATGGCGTGCAGCATGGCAGGCGGAAGGATACGGCACGCACACACTCCCCATGATGATTGCGTAATAATGCGCCACCTGCAGCATAACGCGCTCCCACGGCAGCATCCACATTAAGTTTAAAACGACCAGAGGGCGGACATTTCCACCGAACAACCTTTAGGCGAGGAGACCGAATGCGCGGGATCCAGGAGAGAGAAATAGTTGTACCAGCAGTAAGCTTGGTCCCCTGAACCTTGTGAATCCAGATATTAATGTCAAAATGTATCGCATGTCGTAACTTAGTAGTCGAGAAGGATGTGGAATCCCCATATATAAGTTGCGCATAGTGTTTCCAATGTTTAGAACAGTGAGAGCTGGAACAATAATTTTTAATACCCCAGAGAGTGAAGATTCAGATGAGCGAAACCACCATGAGAGTAAATATTGCCGAAGCGTTGATTGTGTCGGCAGCAGTACCCGTAGCTCCGAAGAGAAAAAAGCCCAGATTGGTGAAATACACTCACAGTGCATAAAGACGTGAGCGACTGAGGCAGAAGCGTGCCGACAGAAGGGACACTGCGTCGGACGTATCACTGCATAATGGCCAAGATAGTCCTCAAAAGGTAGTGCAGAGTTGAAGATACGCCACAACAGCAATTTCGTTGATGGTGAATGGTGTTTAAACCAAATAAACTTGGATGACAATTGCGTTGAGACAGAAGTGCGGCAAATAGTGTAAGCCGATTTTAGCGAAAACTCACCAGTGGATGATGGAGTCCATGACAGGAATTGTCCGGCACCCGTCGTGTGCGAGATTCCTACAGGGTGTATACGACAGATTAATTTCCATATCGGCGAGTCCGGGAGTCTTGGTATAAAATCTCCTCGCCTACCATATTTCATGTGCATATAAGAGCTCCATAATGTGTCGTTTTTATGATATGACCACCAAATTCTGCAATGATATGCCTTTTGTAGTGAAATAAGGTCACGAAGGCCCAGCCCTCCTTCATCAAGCGGTTGTGCGATCCTGGACCAAGATACCCAATGATGGCGATTGCCCCAAAAGAAAGAAGCCATTTTCCTGTGAATGAGACGGATTACTGATTTGGGCAAACCCCCCGCAGCTAGAATATGTAATGGAGAGAGCAGCTATCACAGATTGGAGCAGGACCAAGCGACCTGCATGGTCAAGAAGCCGTGTGTGCCACCCATGCAAACGCGCTTCCATGTGTTGGATCAATGATGTGCAATACCGAGCCCTATTGATACCTTTGTGGAGATATGACCCAAGATATCGCAATGGGAGAGAGGATAAACGCATACCAAGAATTTCCTTAAATCTTCTCTGTTGTGGCAATGTAACATGGGATGAAGTGATGATGGTACTCTTATGATAATTAACCTTTTGGCCAGATGCAGCTTCGTATTGAGTTAAGAATAGTTTAAAACGTTGTATGTTTCGCAGTGTACCTCGGAGAAAAATGAGCAAATCTCAGCATAAGCAAGTGGTGATAGCTACGGAACACGTCCCAGACGAAAAGAGTGAATGTGCCTGGCTGCCGAAAGGGACTTTAGACCCTGCTAAAACCTTAAGATGAAATATAATAACAATGGGGATAGTGGATCCCCCTGCTTTACTCCTCGAAATGGGCGAAACGCGGGAGATGGCTGACCATTAATAAGCACTGACAAGTGTGGCACTTAGGTGGTTAATAACCACACGGATGAAAAAATCTAAAAAACCGAATTGCCGCAATAGAAGTTCCAAGTATTCCCAACTGACTTTGTCGAATGCTTTCATCATATCCAATTTCAAACATAATTGAGAGCCCCCTTTATCCATCACGTGTATCATCTCCTGAGCTAACAATACCTGTGTGGAGATATCATGTCCTGGCAAAAAACCTGTTTGCTCCGGGGATATTAGTTGTGGCAGAAGCGTACCCAATCGTGTGGCCAAAATCCGAGTGCAGACCTTACTCAAAAAATTCGTTAGACAAATGGGACGAAAATCGCTAAATGTTTGTGGAGATTGTATCTTAGGAATCAACGTAATCAAAGCCCCAGCCATGACCGCCGGTTGCGGAACCCCCAGAAAAAATTCCTGTACTGCTTTTAAAACATCCGAATGAATAAACGACCAGCATGAACGGAAAAACGTACCATGAAATCCATCAGGTCCTGCTGCACTGTGAGG
Organism: Eustoma russellianum; assembly: GCA_036186865.1. NCBI lineage: Eukaryota > Viridiplantae > Streptophyta > Magnoliopsida > Gentianales > Gentianaceae > Eustoma > Eustoma russellianum. The sequence goes on along the minus strand of AP025063.1, from coordinate 14,989,590 downwards.
ATCTAAGCTCCATACAGCGGCCTTCACCTCTGTCTCAGTTGGAAGTTGTGTAAGCATAACATTATCTTGTGCTGTGAGAACACGTGGGATGTAGGATAGAATCTCTGAATGAGTGTATGTTTCCTCGCGCGCAAATAAGCGGGTGTAAAACTCCACCGCAGAATCCATAATGTCATCCTGGGAGTTAAGGAGTATGCCCTCGGAATTTCGAATTTGCTGAATACGAAGCTGCGCACGTCTGCCTTTAACCAGAGAGTGAAAATATTTTGTGTTAGCGTCTCCCTCCCGTAACCATTTAACCCTTGCCTTTTGCTTCCAAAAATGCATTTCATAGTTTGAGGCAAGTAAATATTCTGCTTTAGCCTTATAGTATGCCTGCCGATTAGCTTCCGGGTGTGGCATCCCACTGATGTTCCGCGGCATTCAGCATCTTCAGCATGCTTTAGAGTGCTGAAGATATTACCAAAGACTTCTTTGTTCCACCTCTGAATATCCTTTTTTAGGGCAAATAACTTAGCGTAAAACCCACGCATACCTCCAGTTGTTGGATAAGACTGCCATGCGGTTTGAACATATGAATGGAAATCTGAATGATGCAACCAGGCATCCAAAAAACGAAATGAGCGTCGCGTTGGGGAAACAGCTGATTTGCATTGCACTAGAAGTGGAGTGTGATCCGATGTTGTCCGAGGCAAATGAGTTAACTGCAGATTTTCAAACCAATCTTGAAACAAAGAGTTTATAAAAATCCAATCTAACCTCCTTCGAACTCGACCTAGCCCCCTCCCATCGATCCATGTAAAACGGGTACCGTGATATGGAGGAGCCATAAGAGAGCAGCTTTCGATACATTCATTGAAATCTTGTAACGAGGCCACCGGGAGTAGACCTGCCACTGTGATCTTCCAGAGAACGGAAAATATTGAAATCACCCCCAACTAGCCATGGTATACTCACTGTGGTGTTGAAATCACACAAAGCTTGCCAAAGCAACCGACGCTGAATGGGTGTATGCTTCGCATAGACCAGAGAAAGAGCAAATGTATGTTGCAATAATAAAGAAGTTAATGTAAAATGGACCACCTGATTATCATCCTGCACATCAACCAAACGGAACTCATGATCGCGCCAGAAAAACCAAATATGTTCAGACTGTGAAACAAAAGATTGAGAGAAACCAAGACGTAAGCCATAACTCATTATCTGTGAAGGAGCGTGCTTAGGTTCTATCAAAGCTAGAAGATGCAATTTATGATCGTGTGTCAACATGCGTAAGCGGGGCATTGAACCACGCATGCCGCGAACATTATAAATATTCATTGAGGTTGAGTAGAGGAACTTCCCTGAATAATGTGCGAAGCACTACGCGTTAATATTGTAGAAGGAGGCAAAGGAGGAAGATCCTTGCGGGAGCGACGTTTACGGCGGGAACCACTGGTATAAATGCGGACTCCGCCAACGGATCCTGCAACCGGGATATCAATAAGTCGTCCTCCGGAGAGGGTGGAATTAGTTGCATGCGTCTTTCGACGTCCGTAGACACCAGCGGCACATCCTCTACAGTTACGTCAATGGGCAAATCCGTATCAGACACATGGCCAATATCGTGCTGCATGTGATCAAAGGAAATCCGCAGCATCACAAAATACCTCTGGATGAGTAACCTCAGACGCAAGGGAGCATGTGGGGATCTTCATCTTCCAAGCCAGTATCCGCGGCATCCAAAGCTGCTGGAGCCTGCGATGGATCAGCCTCAGTCGAAGGTGGCTGGGCGCGGAGGCAAGTGGTTCTTCAGCTGTGTTCAAATTAACACATGAGTCAATACGTCATTGTTCATCTCATGCCCCATGGAAGGTGCGTTGGACTTTCGTTTAACTGGAGTCCAACGCGTTTTGGTGCGGCGAACTGTGGGTGGCGGAGGGTGGCGGAGGAACGTGACTCGCCTTTAGGTGGACAATCCGAGAGTTTATGTCCGAGGCGGCGACAATCCATACAAAACAACGGCAAATCCTCATAGATAATAGATTGCAATATTAATCTACCTTTAGCTTGTAGGTATATCTTTTGCGGCAATCTTGAGAGACTAACTCGACACAAACCCGTGCGACCGGGACGCAAGCCTTGAGAGGTGGCTGCGTCCAGTTTGATTGGCAGACCAATAGTGCGAACAATTTCAAACAATGCCTCCTGCTGATGAAGATGAATTGGTAATGCAGCAGAGCTACCCAAACGGGCACAATGGGTACGTCCGAAGATGGATCAAAATCGACCGTCCACTTTGTAACTCTCATGTGGCAACCCGAAATAAGCCATGAACGTCGATAGAAACATCGCAAATAATCCGCTTCATTGCTAAAAGTCAGCAAGATATGTCATTGATCGATGAGGGTGATCCGTAGATCCTGATGAAAACCTATTTTTTCAAAAACTTCACGTATAACCTTTAATGGAGGGCGGCCATACCAGAATGTACCCACGAGACAATGCCGAAAAGGAGCAGCAAGCGCATCAATTTCTGAGTCGAGAAACGAAACCAGAGGGATTCCTTTGTAGCGGGTCGCCGTTTTCGGCGATATTGATACCGGCGTGACAGTTTTTTCGGACACTACTGCAGCGAAGGTGGGTGCAGTGGCCATCGTGTGCAGAAAAGAGAAAAAGAACGCAGCTTAAGAAGTGGATTGATCAGCAGACTAGAGACAAATCGATCGCCGGCACAGGAGGTTTCGATCGGATAACCCAGCATCAGCGGCGCAAGAGTTTTCGCCAGAGCACTGCATCCTCGTCTATATATATATATGTATGTATGTATGTATATATATATGTATGTATATATATATGTATGTATATATATGTACATATATATATGTATATATATATATGTACATATATATACATATATATATATATATAAAAACGTGTCAAAAAAGGATGGTGAAGGGGATAAGGGCGACCGCCGGTGATCGCACGGCAGCCGCCGCCGCATAGCCTCTGCCGGTCACACGTCAACTTCCGGCATTGCTTTCTCTTTTCCTAGTGATCAGTAGGTTTTTTTCATCCGCATATCCGCATCTTTATTATTACTGTTTTCGATCGCTCACCCAAATGGAGTCAGCGCCGCCTTCTTTTACGGCGGTTGTGGCCGGCGAATCATCTTCGGAAAAAATCAACATTTCTCCAAAGACAGTCTCTCGATACAAAGGTATCCCCTTAATCTCCTTCTTTGATTCAGAATTCGATGCCCTTGCTGCCCCTTTCAAATATTCTTTGGTAGGTACATTCTGGTATGGGCAGCCTCCATTGAAGGTCATACGAGATGTTTTGAGAAAATAGGATTTCATCATGATTTCCGGATTACCCTAATCGATCCAACACATATACTGCTGAATTTCTGGAATGAGGCTGATTATCTGCGTTGTTTCTATCGTCAATCATGGCATATCTCAGGCTGCCATATGTGTATTACGAAATGGACGGTGGACATCGATCCTACCACTGATGTTCCTATAGTCCCTGTTTGGATTGCATTACCTGGTCTCCCTATTCATCTTCATCATAAAGAGGCACTTTTTGAAATAGTTCGGCCGATTGGATCCCCTCTTAAGCTTGATGTAGCCACATCCGATGGACCTCGACCATCGGTTGCTAGAGTTGTGTGGAAGTTGATGTTTCTCAGGAGTTGCCTCAAAAAATTTATCTACAGGCTAAGAATCGTTTCATCTTGCAGTCTGTCCTATATGAAGATTTTCCGTTATTTTGTACTTCATGCAGGCGATTAGGCCATGCCGCAGCCTCATGCCCACCGGAAAAATCATCCTCGGTACCTCCTCCACCGCCACCCCGTCGCCCAACCCAGCGCTGGATGCCAGTTAAAAATAAACATTCTCACCGCCTGCCACAGTTCCAGATGATCCACCACCGTTGCTCTGGTGTCACAACCGGCCCATGATCCGCCAGTCCCTCAAGATGATATCCTGGAAAATTTAATCGATGAGACTGTTACCGATCCATTACATAATATCTCAGATATTGGCGAACTAGGACATTCTTCGGATAATGATCTCCCAACAGAAGAACATCCCTTCGACATTCCGATAGTCCCGGAAGAAGTTGTCTGTCGCATGCAACTCATACCTCCTACACCGGACACGGACACACTTATTTCATGCTTACAGGAATCAACGAACTCAGCAGAGTTTATCCCAGTAGTTCCTCGTAGAAAGCGTCGGACAAGGAAAGATCTCCCTCCTTTGCCGCCGTCTACTATTCTTACACGCAGTTCTTCTCATGCCATTCAGGGAAGTGACACTACTCTTTCTCAATGAATATTATGATATGGAATATTAGGGGCATGCGTGCCTCTCTGCCCAGAATACATCAGCTAATACGTGATCATCGTTTAAATTTACTTGCTTTGATAGAACCAAAACATTCATCTTCTAGTATTGTTCGTTATGCTTTAGAATTTGGTTTTGCGAATTATTTTTCCTCGCAATCCGAACGCATTTGGGTTTTCTGGCGTGACTCAGATTTTCATTTGGTGACGGTGCAGGGAAGACCAAGTGATTCATTTTACACTAATCTTTCGGGCACTTCAATTTTCTTTTGTGATATCTGTGGTTTATGGCAAGCATACGATTTTACAACGCCGAGCCTTATGGCATGCTTTATGTACATTCTAGAAACATCTACATTGTCTTGGATAGTTGGGGGGATTTCAATACATTTCGATCCTTGACTGATCATGAAGGCCGTTCGAATCCATCTCTCTCTGCTTTATAGGATTTTAATGACTGTATTGAGTCATGCAGTTTGATGTCAGCGCAGTTTCATGGGTCAAAATTTACTTGGACAGATGGCAGGGGACTTGAAAGAGTACGTCGGAGATTAGACTGGTTATTTATTAACTCTGCTTTACATGATCAATTGCGGATTTACAGCTCACTCATCTACCTCGCACTACTTCTGATCATACACCATTGTTGTTTATAGTCGTATATGCCCGTCCGAACTCCGTCGCTCATTTCAATTTCTAGACTCATGGTTATTACACCCAGATTTCATACTTATACACAACATGCTTGGGCATCTTATCCTACCACTGGCGGCATGTATGGCTTCTACTCTAAGTTGTTCCGTTTAAAGAAAGACATACAGCGGTGGAACAAGGAAATCTTTGGTAATATATTTTCTAATGTCAAACATGCAGAATCCAATCTATCACGAGTCGAAAGCGTCTGGGACGCATCTCCTACTGAGGCGAATAGGATTGAGTATTATAAGGCAAAAGCTGAATATCTTCAAGCATCCTCCTATGAACTGCATTTTGGAAACAAAAGTCTCGCGTCCAATGGCTAAAAGAGGGTGACGCAAATACACGATATTTCCATTCTATTATCAAAGGAAAACGGCTACAGTTACGTATTCAACAAATACACACGTCGACAGGCAACTTATGTTCTACGCCTGATGAAATTATGTCTGAAGCGGTATCCTTTTACACATCTTTATTTGCTCGTGAGCAAACTCTAAATTATGATGATATTCTTTGTCATATTCCACAGGTGATTTTCGGATGATAACACTTTATTAACGCAAATACCCATGGAGCCAGAAATTAAAGCTGCAGTTTGGCATCTAGATCTGCTAGTGCAGCAGGACCCGATGGTTTTAATGGTAACTTTATCGATCATGTTGGTCAATCATTCATACTGACGTGGTAAAAGCGGTGCAGGAATTTTTCCTGGCATTCCTTAGCCTAATGTGATGGCTAGTGCACTGATTACATTAATTCCTAAGAAGCACTCTCCTGCTACCTTCAGTGATTTTCGTCCAATATGTCTAACTAATTTTCCGAGCAAAGTCTGCACAAGAATTATTGCTAGTCGTTTGAGTACATCGCTCCCGCGCTTAATATCTCCAGAACAAACGGGTTTCCTGCCAGGCTCAAACATTTCATCCCAAGTACTTATGGCTCGAGAGATGATACATATGATGGATAAGGGTGGATCACAGGTATGTTTGAAGCTAGACATGATGAAAGCATTTGATCGTGTCAGCTGGGAATATTTGGAACTATTACTGCACACTTTTGGTTTCTCTGACTTTTTCATTCGCATTATACTAAATCACCTGCGGACTACCACATTAGCAGTCTTAATTAATGGTCAACCTTCATCCACTTTTTGGCCATTTCGAGGGGTGAAGCAGAGAGATCCTTTATCTCCATTACTGTTCATTCTATCTTCTGAGGGATTTAGCAGAGGATTGAAAGCATTAACAGCTACTGGAAGATTGCAACCTTTTCGCCTAGGGCGGGATTCCATTTACAATAACACATTTGGCTTATGCAGATGACTTGTTGATATTTTTACGGGGGACACAACAAAACCTACGACATTTTCACACCTTCCTCACACAATATGAAACTGCTTCTGGACAAAAGGCTAATTATCAAAAAGCAGTATGATTCCTTCGACTAATATATCTCCACGGCAGCGACGCAATTTTGAGAATATCATCAACATGCGATGTTCTACCTTACCTTTCAAATACCTCGGCTCCTAATTGCACAAAGGCATTTCCCGTGCCAGATACTGTGTGCCTCTATTGCAGCATATTGATGATAGACTTCACGGATGGCACTCTCGATTACTTTCCTCTGCTGGTCGCTTAGTTTTATTATGCTCTGTCATAGCGTCATTACCTCTACACATCCTCGCATCGGGTGGGTTACCTAAATCAGTTATCAAGGTCATTAATAGAAAGATGGCATCCTTTTATTGGGGCAGTAGATTGTTAGGAAATCAACCAGGATCACGGCAAAAACGCGCAACGGAAAACAAAACTTGATCTCTGATTTCCTACCAAGGATCCATGTTGTTCGTTTAATTCGACAAAGAAATCAAAAATTACCTCCGTAGATTCGAAATCTGCAGATGGAAGAAGTGCGAAAATACGATCACCCTCTGTCGGTATCCACACGAACGCTTCCGCCCGGAGTACTAGCTCTTCAAACGGCGCGGCTGAAGAATTCGATTTTCACAAAAACGATTCTTGCCCTTTCGTTTTCTACTGGTTGTGTGGTGTACGAGATACACCATGCTTAGTACATATATATAGATATCAAAATCCGATTCCTGATCGGATTGGTTAATACCTATCATAATCCGCACCAAATACGGATTCTGTTAGGATTAGATAAAACCAATCAAAATCCATATCAAATATGGATTCTCTGTTATTATCCGATGATATAAATATATACAAAAACGAAATTAATAATATAATAATAATAATAATAATAATAATAATAATATCCAATATTAATATTATTAATATTAAAACGATAATAATAATAATAATAATAATAATAATAATAATAATAATAATTAATATCCAATATTAATGTTATTAATCTCAGCCATACGCATTCTTGTGTGTGACCCGATAGGCCCATATTAATTGGCAGTTGATTAAATCTCTATTAAACCAACAAGTCGTAATTGGCCTCTAGCAAGGCATTACGACTACCCAATTAATACGAGTAAAGTCCAACTAGCCTAATAATAGTACATGCATTAATCCCTTTGTCACACGATATCTAGTTTGAACATAAGTCATGGTCAGCGTCATACTTATATAGTTCAAACATATGATTACTCGGATCTCTAAGTAGACTGATAAAACAAATGATATTGATCACACTATCAATTCATTTGAGCACGGCCATGCATTTCACAGTCTCACTAATCGAGGGGCCCAAAGATATCTCTCTCAAAAGAGAGGGACAAATTCTATCTTGATTGTTCAATATCCTCTACATAATTTCTATCACATTCAATCATGACCTTTATTATTATCCAGTTACGGATAACGTTTGATCATGTCAAAATATAATAGTCCTTATGTTGGAAACTATGACAATCTCAAGTCAAAGGATTAAAACATGACTATCATGAGATTTACTTATGATGCTAATCCATGTAGCAATATCATGATGGGTCTATCCAATACACTGTTCTCTAACAAGTATCTATGAGATTGATTCGTATCACCATACACATAATCATCTCATGATTATCAAATCAATACTCATACTGATTATAAATTATTTTATCTCCATAACAATAATGAATCAGGGACATATATCAAAATTGTGTAACATACTAACCAACAATAATGATAATAAAACCTCTTTATTAATAATAAATGCATAACATAAATATCCAAATCATGGCCTAGGGCACATACACTAACAATCTCCCACTTGCACTAGGCCTACAAATATCTGAGACCCATAGATCTAGTGTGCTGATCATGCTTGACCCGTGGAGAGAGGCTTAGTCAATGGATCCGCTATGTTATCATTTGTGTCAACTTTGCATATCTTGACATCTCCTCTATCGATGATGTCTCGAATGAGATGGTAGCGTCTGAGTATATGTTTAGATCTCTGATGAGACCTAGGCTCTTTTGCTTGTGCTATGTCACCATTGTTGTCACAATAAATGTCCACAGGATTTGCAACGCTAGGTACCACTCCTAGCTCAGTGATGAACTTCTTCAACCAAACTGCTTCTTTAGCTGCATCTGATGCTGCTATATACTCAGCCTCTGTTGTAGAATCAGCCACAGTGCTTTGTTTTGAACTCTTCCAACTAACAGCTCCACCATTCAATGTGAATACAAAACCGGACTGCGATCTGAAATCATCTATGTCGGTTTGGAAGCTAGCATCTGTGTAACCATTTACAACTAACTCGTCATCCAAACCTCCATACACCAAGAATACATCTTTAGTCCTTCTAAGGTACTTAAGAATATTCTTGACAGCTGTCCAGTGACCTTCACCAGGGTCAGCTTGATATCTACTTGTTGTGCTCAATGGATATGAGACATCTGGTCTAGTACATAACATGGCATACATGATCGATCCTATAGCAGAAGCATAAGGAATTTTATTCATTAGATCTCGCTCATCAGATGTCTGAGGACATTGATTCTTGCTAAGATGAATGCCATGAGACATAGGCAGTAATCCTTTCTTGGACTCTTGCATGTTGAACCTCTTCAACATTTTATCTATGTATGTACTCTGACTCAAGCCTATTATCCTTTTAGATCTATCTCTATAGATCTTGATACCAAGGATATAGGTAGCCTCGCCCAAGTCCTTCATTGAAAATGAATTTCCCAACCAAGCCTTAACCTTTTGCAAGGTAGGGATATCATTCCCAATAAGCAATATGTCATCCACATATAAGACCAGAAACACTACTGCACTCCCACTAACCATCTTGTAAACACAAGGTTCATCTTCATTCTTGATGAAACCAAAGTTCTTAACTGTTTCATCAAAACAAAGATTCCAGCTTCGAGATGCTTGCTTCAATCCATAGATGGACCTTTGAAGCTTGCAAACCTTCTTTGAATTCTCAGGATTTACAAAACCCTCAGGTTGTGTCATGTACACATCCTCGAGTAAATTTCCATTAAGGAAAGCATTTTTTGACATCCATTTGCCATATCTCATAATCATAGTATGCTGCAATGGCAAGGAGAATTCGAATAGACTTAAGCATAGCTACTAGTGAAAAGGTTTCATCATAGTCTATACCATGAGTTTCCTTGAAACCTTTAGCCACAAGCCTTGCTTTGTAGGTTTGCACGTTTCTATCCATGTCAGTTTTCTTCTTGAAAACCCATTTGCAACCAATAGTCTTAATACCCTCTGGAGGATCAATTAAAGACCAAACTTGGTTATCAACATGGATTGCATCTCAGAATTCATGGCTCCAAGCCATTTATCTGAATCTGGACCTGACACAGCTTCCTGATAGGTAGTAGGCTCATCTTGATCTATGAGCATAACTTCACTATCATCAGTCACAAGAAATCCGTATCTCTCTGGCTGACGATGTATCCTATCAGATCTGCGTTGGACTTGTGTTACATTTTCAGGCTCCACAACTGTTTGTGGTTCTGAAATCGTCTCTAAAGACGGTTCAACGATATCTTGTGGAACTTGAGTTTCCTCAAGTTGTACTATACTCCCACTTGTTCTCTTGGAGAGAAACTCCTTTTCCAAAAAGACTCCATTTCGAGCAACAAACACTTTGTTCTCTGAGGGAATATAGAAATAGTACCCTTTAGTTTCTTTAGGATACCCCACAAAAATACATTTGATAGATTTTGGAGCTAGCTTATCTGATATTAATCTTTTCACATAAGCTTCACAACCCCAAATAGATCGAACCATATCCAATAAAGTCCGATTTCTCCTTTCAGAAACACCATTCCATTGTGGAGTTCCTGGAGGAGTCAACTGTGAAACGATTCCACAATTTCTTAGTTGTTGGCCAAATTCTTGGCTCAAATATTCACCACCTCGATCTGATCGAAGGGTTTTAATTGTCTTACCAAGTTGATTTTATACTTCATTTTGAAAAGTTCTAAACATTTCAAAAGACTCATGCTTATGTTTCATTAGGTAGACATAGCCATACCTACTCAAATCATCAGTAAAAGTAATGAAATACTGAAATCCTCCCCTGGCACTAATGCTGATTGGGCCGCATACATCTGTATGTACCAAGCCCAATAAGTCATTAGTCCTTTCACTATGTCCAGTAAAAGGAGTCTTTGTCATCTTTCCAAGCAAACAAGACTCGCAATTTTCAAATGATTCAAAATCAAATGAATCCAATAATCCATCTTGATGGAGTTTATATACGCGCTTCTCATTTATATGGCTAAGGCGACAATGCCATAAATATGCAGGGTTTAGTTCATTTGGCTTAGTTTTCTTTGAAGATATGTTATAAATATTACCGTCATTGGAATCATCAAGGTTAAGGACATAAATGCCATTATAACTATTTGCAATACAATAAAGCAAGTCATTTTTATCAAAAATAGAACACTTCTTATTTTTAATTAAAAATGAATAACCTTCATCATCCAAAACAGACACTGAAATAAGATTCCTACTCATAGTAGGAACATAAAAGCAATTGTTTAAAACTAACAAAAACCCATTGGGCAAGACAAGCTCATAGGTCCCTACAGCTATAGCAGCAACTCTTGCTCTATTGCCAACACGTAGGTCCACCTCGCCCTTCTTCATCATCCTATTCCTTTTGAGCCCCTGCATATTTGTACAAATATGGGATCCACATCCAGTATCTAATACCCAGGAAGAAGAAGTAGATAAATTAATTTTTATAACATAAATACCTGAAGATGTAGTCGTACTACCCTTCAGCTTCTTCAACTCCTTCAAATAAACATCACAATTTCTTTTCCAATGCCCAGGCTTGTTGCAATGGAAACAAGTTCCTTCCTTAGGAACCTTTGCCTTGGGACTAGGTTTCGGTTTAGCTTGACCCTTTGCCCCTTTTGCACCCTTTGCACTTTTAGCCTTACCCTTGCCTTTAGCTTTCTTTTTCATTAGCTTGGTATTGACACTCAATACATGGGTAGGCTTCTTGATATTCCCCTCAGCAGTTTTGAGCATACCATGTAGCTCAGGAATGGACTTTTCCATATTATTCATATTGTAGTTCACGCGAACTGAGAAAAACTGCTAGGCAAAGAGTGTAGGATCAAATTCGTGGCGAGTTCCAAACTCAGGGGATATCCAAGTCTTGCAAGGTGATCTATATAGCCTTTCATCTTCAGAACATGAGCGCTAACAGATTCACCTTCAGACATCGTACAGTCAAAAAGTGCAACAGCGGTGTCAAACCTATCCTGCCTAGCCTGTTGTTGGAAAGCTTGTTTGAGATGCACACTCATCTCATAAGCTTCTAAGTGTTCCAGGTCTTTCTGAATTCCTGGACACATAGTTGCCAACATTAGACATCCTATGTCATTGGAATCTTCAACATGCTTCTTATACTTGTTCTTAACAGCAACAGAAGCATCAGCAGGAGGGGGTTCAGGGACAGGGTCATCAAGCACGTAGGACTTCTTTTCTTGCCTGAGAACAATTCTCAAGTTTCGAAACCAGTCAACAAAATTAGTCCCACATTCTTTTAGTTTTTCCTTCTCAAGGATAGATCGCAGCGATAAGGTGGAATTGTTATTAGCAGCCATTTATGATCTACAAAACATGCAAAGTAACACTTTATTAATAATGAGATTAAAATTTATAAAACTCCCACTAAAATATAACCCTCAAAAGAAATATTTTAGTGAGCTAAGATCCATATTTGACTTAATTTTAAACTCAGCTTTGGCATGACGCTTAAAATTAAGTTATTTAGGTAGGTAACATCTTTACCAATTACATCTCATGTAACTCTTAGAATTTATGGAATAATGACATCATATATCATTGTATGTTAGATTCCATCTAATGCCTTGGGCCCAAAACGGTTTTGATAGCCCAATTAAGTCTAACCAATTTTAAACATAGGAGTAGCACTATTACTCATCCTACGTAGCTAGGAATGTTTAAAGAACATTGCTTTGGCAATACCTACTTTAATACAATCCCAGTTTTAATAGGTGTTTAAGACATGGATGGCATCAAGATTTAAATTATTAATGAGGGTTCAACTTAGTTTATGTCTTGCATTGCATATCATTATATCGTAGCATCCTATATGCATATATAATATATCATCCACACATCTCATACAAAATGATAAATATGTAAACGTGACATAGCATGGCCAAACTAAATATGATCTTCATGAGACCAGATGAAGATCGTAAAGGAAACCCTATGTGAAAGACTTCCTATTACAACATTTGCAATGATACATGTCTTCTTGTCTTGAGCCCGTGCCTCCATCTCCATGGAATCCACTCGTCCTTGGTGTGTGTCGCCATCACCATTTTGTAGCTTGATTCTTCATTTATTACAATAACAAAGAAAAACCTAACTACTTGTATAATAAAATACAACAAAAACTACAGCGGCACGCAGGCCATAATAATCCAAAACAAAAATATGACTAAGTCAATCACATAGGTCCTGAGGCCATGCTATGCACCATGCAAAGACATCAACAATTATAATATATTTTACACAAACATATTATAACAAATAAATATATATTGACATTCTTAATGTCACGGTAACGAACTACAGGGCGTACGCATATAACAATCTCGAATCATAACGTCTCATGAAAACGAATTGAAAACATCAATCCGCTTTCACCAGATAAGATTTGAATAGGGTTTTACACATAGCGTATGTTTATATCTAATATAAACAGAATCGGTTTTGATCATCACATGAAAAACAAAAACCGCCGTATACAAATCATCTCATGAAAACGATTTGAAAAACACCATTCTTCTCTCATCATATGAAATCCGAGTTGGGGTTTTTGTACATATCATGCCATACGAAAAACAGTAAACATATAATCACATAAGCATGATATAATCGATTTAAACAAAATCAACAAGTGTCTCTGATACCACTGTTAGGAAATCAACCGGGATCACTGCAAAAACGCGCAGCGGAAAACAAAACTTGATCTCTGATTTCCTACCAAGGATCCATGTTGTTCGTTTAATTCGACACAAGAAATCAAAAATTACCTCCGTAGATTCGAAATCTGCAGATGGAAGAGGTGCGAAAATACGATCACCCTCTGTCGGTATCCACACGAACTATCATGAGATTTACTTATGACGCTAATCCATGTAGCAATCTCATGATGGGTCTATCCAATACACTGTTCTCTAACAAGTATCTATGAGATTGATTCGTATCACTATACACATAATCATCTCATGATTATTAAATCAATACTCATACTGATTATATATTATTTTATCTCCATAACAATAATGAATCAGGGACATATATCAAAATTGTGTAACATACTAACCAACAATAATGATAATAAAACCTCTTTTATTAATAATAAATGCATAACATAAATATCCAAATCATGGCCTAGGGCACATACACTAACATAGATATCACTGGGTATCATGGAACACTATATGCACACCTTAAGCAGAAGGAGGTTTGGGGATTCGAGACCTAAACATGTTATAGCAAGCTTATCACTGCCGTATTTGGTGGTCGTATCAACAATATTCTACGCTTTGGAGTAAATATATGCACGCCAAATATGGTCACTATGGAGATTATTTGCCTCGTTTACCAGATTCTCCTATCTGAAAAATTATTTGCAGGATACAACCTTTCTGTCATTCTCAAACTACTGGCCAAGGTACACATCTCACATGGTTACACACACCAACAGGAGAATTTTCTTTCTGCAGTGCTTATGATAGCAGCCGCACGCCTCACCCACATCTACTTTCAGCAAAGTTCATTTGGTTTAAACATCATTCCCCAGTTATCCAGATATTCTTATGGCGACTCTTCCATTCTGCGGTGCCATTGGAGGATTATATTGGCAGGTACTCTACATCTCACCCTACACAATGTCCATTCTGTAAAACAGCGTCAGCTACAATAAATCATGTTTTCTTACATTGTTCACATGTGCGGCCTTTATGGCTTTACTATGCTGGGGAGTTACACTGTCCTACACCATCGTCGTTGTAGCTACGTCAGTATATACTTGCTTGGTGGTATCGTTCATCTTTTTCGTCTCTTCTTGGGGTATTCAAAATTATAATTCCGGCGATTATAGTGTACAACATATGGCGTGGCTAGGTCTCCTTAATCTACGGGGAGCAAACTACCATTACATTCACATCACTTCGGGCCTCAATACGCTATGACATTACCATTTGGTGCAAAAAGATAGCAGGAACTAAACTTGCAGCAGACTCTGGACGTTATTTCTCATGGCTGCCATCGATGCCGGCCCCACGGCCTTACATGATTCGTTGGCTAACGCAACCACCAGGCCGTCTAAAATTAAACATAAATGCGGCAGTAGGCCGACAGTATGCAGCAGGGGGTGATATATTGTGCGATCATATGGGATCTTGTGTGGGAGCAATTTCGTTTAGACTACGTCCAAGTACACCACTAAACGCGGAGATTCAGGCCGCATTATTTGGACTTTTGTATTTTCTTCCACTACATCGCGACATCATATTAGAATCTGGCTGTGCCCAGATGATATCTCGTTTGGCCTGCCCGCAACTAGTCCATGGCAACTATTATCTTCGATTACTTCACACGCTCGTTCATCTCCAACGTCTCGATTATCATCATATCTATCGCGAGGCAAATATGGCAGCACATTATTTAGCTCAACAGGCCATGTTGAACCCCATCACACAATATTATGCATCTCATACTCTTCTTTCAATAGTGCGCGCTTCTGTCTCATTAGATCTTTCCTCCGTTCAATTGCGTGTCCCTTGATACTCTCAAGTCTTTCACATGGATTGGCATTTTCTCTATTTCTCTGCCTGTATCCTAAGGGATCCAGGCAGGCTAGGTATGTGTTGCTATTTTTTGGCCTGGCTTTTACTCTGCTTCATAATCATTTATGTCTTGCTCTTTTTGCTTGCCTGGACATGGTTTGGACTGCATACTCTAATGGCGAGGCTTTTCCCGGCAATGTAACGCTCATATCATGCATTGGTGGACCCTGCGGCTGTGACTCCATTGACGCTTCATATCACAACATCGTCGCCTTGGCATAAATTTAGCCAATGCGACTCCGGTATGTGTTTGACTTCTCAGTTTTCTCTTCTATTGATTATCACTATCATCTGTATAACTTCTTCCTGGCAATCTTCCGAGGTACGGCTGTTCCAGGATTTTTCCAGCTCGGATAGCGCCTCATTCAACAGATTTTGGGGAATGATGTTCGCCCAAACTTCTGCAACAAACCTAGCTTTGTACTCAATTTTATATTCATTTCATATCAATGACAGCCGTATAAATATGTACGCTTTTTCCTTCGCCAAGGTTTTATCCACAAGGGTGGTTTTACTTGGCAAGGTTTTAATGTGACATATCATATATGACTGGAGATATGTCATTATTAGTTCGTTATTTCATTTATTCGCATACTCTGATATTTGTAATATGGTTTTCCTCCGCCACAAGTGATGTTCGTCTTTAATAAAATGTTTCGTTTAAAATAAAAAAATAAGAAATATATATATATATATACATATATATATATATATATTATTAAACAAATATTTTATTGAGAAATGCCTCACTTATGGCGGAGGAAAACCATATTACATGAATACATCTTGAAACGCATAAAAGTAGTATAATGCTGCTATTATATGTAGCCTCCAGTCATATATGATATGTCGCATTAAAACCTTGCCAAGTAAAACCACCCTTGTGGATAAAACCTTGGCGAAGGAAAAAGCGTGCATATTTATATGAGGAGGTATCATGAAATTAGAAAAAGCATGTGTATCAACTGATGAATTCTACAGGCAGCTGTGGACATATATTCGTCTTCCAACATCTTGTGTCTTAACCACCCAAAGGAGCCATTGTCTTCGTGTAAATGATAGTAACCACCAACAGAGACATTGCCCAATATTCATTTGAGGAAGTGATAGCATCAGCATTATAGCGTGACCCGTCAGTATGCGTGTGAAATTGTCTTCAGTTGCAAGACACCAATCAGCTAAATTATGGTTCATATTCCAAATCTCAAAGCAGCCATGCATTGTCCAACCGATATGCATCACATGAAAAGAAAGCACATTACTAATCATATTGGCAATATAAAGCTCGAAGAGAAAAGAAGGGCGAAATGAATTGAGAGTACCCAGACTGTCCGTATCATGGGATACGGACATGACATATGTTAGATGATGATAAAATAGGAGTATATGAATCCAAAGAATAGATATTACCCATACTGCCTGTGTCCTTGGTTGACACAGGCAGGCAATTGGAACGTGTAATGGTGCGGCCTCCATGTTAAAATCGTAGATGTGGAGTTGAAACATCTGTAAGTAATGCCCCTTTAACCGTAGGTGGCAGCGAAGATAGTGTGCTGAAATGGTGATATCTCGGATGTAATTGTCCATATTGAGCCAACAAGTGAGCCACCACATTTGCTTGTCGGGGAATATGTGAAACTTTAACATCACCATGGGTTAGTAAGCTACGAAGGAGAGGAGAACCATGCACAAAGTGAATATGTTTGACGACTCCTTTTGAATCTAGCTCCATATCCAAATGCCCATATCTCTGCAGAAAGTACAAAAGCCCCAGAAGTGCTGCTTGAAGCTCTGCTTGAAAGGGCGAAGACAATGGAAGGTGAAATGCAATAGCCTCCTTTAAATTGCCATTTGGGTCCCTCAAAAATGCCCCTCCGGGTGTTGTGATGGAACCATGCGCTGCATCCACATTAAGCTTCAATCTTCCTGAAGGTGGCGTGTTCCATCTAACAATTTGTGGCCGATGAAGACGCATCTTAGGTGTCAAGCCAAATGTTATTAAGTCTGGATCATTGCTGACAAATTTTTTCCCATGCTAAGCACAACTCCATGTATATGTATGACGTCGAATTAGTTCTTTGAGTTGGGTAGGAGTGTATTGTTCCTCTCCAAAAGTCATTGCTGAATATGCCTTCCATATGTGCCATATAACAATTCCTGGCAAAATGATTCGCAACACTCCACGAAACGACTTCTCACTTGTAGACGTCCACCATAACATAAGATATTGAAAAAGGTGTAGACTGCCTGGCTGAGGACTATCCACCATTGATGCATAGTATTTCCATATCTGTTGTATATGGTTGCATTGTAAAAACAAATGTAATTGTGTTGCAGACGAGTTGTGACAAAACGGACAGCATGTGGGACATGATCTGCTGAATCATCTCAAATTATCTTCAATGGGCAGAGCATGGTGATAGAGTTTCCATAATATGATTTGGATGTTTGGTTGTTGGAACCGATGCCAAATGAACCTGTGTGATAGATACTTTGGGCCAGAGCTCCTTAGCATTTCATACGCCGACTTTATTGTGAACTGACCATGTGTTTCCAACGTCCATACCTTTGAATGTATGTTGCCTGCTGCATGTGTGGAGCAAAATTCATGGACTGCACATATTCGTTTCCCTGTAATTGTATCTGTGATGCGTGGATTGTAATGTTGTCGATTGCCATACTTAGAAGTGATAAAGGATGTCCATAAACCATTATTGTTATGATATGACCACCACAACCGACTTGAATATGCCTTATACAAATCATTCAATCTGCGAAGGCCTAAGACTCCTTCGTCCTTTGGTTTAAACAGAGTTTTCCATCCAACCCAATGATATCTCGGTGTGTTTCCTTGGCTAGCCCAAAGGAAATTGCATATTTTCTGTCTGATTGCTCGTATAATACTCTTCGGTAACTTATGCGCTGCCACTATATGAGTTGGTATAGAACTCAAGAGAGACTTGACCAATGTTAATCTTCCTGCAGGAGATAGAAATCTATTCTGCCAACCCAATATTCTTCTGTCAATAATAGCAAGTAAATCTGTACAATGTATTGGCCGAAGATTACCTCTGAGCAATAATACTCCCAAGTACTTCATTGGCAACGATGCTGAATATATTTGAAGCTGTGCTTCCATAGCACGAATTTGACTTGGTTGGGCATGGGTAGATGTTATGAAACGACTCTTGCTTAGATTCACGCATTGTCCAGATATAGCCTGATATAAATCCAAAAATTTTTTAAATCGCTTTAAATTAGCAGGTGATCCATTGAGAAATGTCGTCTGCGAAAGCGAGATGAGTAATTACTGGACGGACTCTACCCACTGCGTAAGGTTTGAGAGCACCATTTGCTACCAATGAATTGAGTCCTCGAGAGAAAGCTTCTGAAACCAGTATAAATAGTATTGGGAAAAGGGGGTCGCCCTGCTTAACTCCTCTCGTTGGCTTGAAAAAACCGCATGGTGCTCCATTGATTACAATGGATAGTGTTGCGCTCTTTAGGTGATTAAAGATGAGGTTTATAAATTGTAACGAGAATCCCATTCGCTGTAGTAGAGACCCGAAGAAATTTCCAATCCACTCTGTCAAACGGTTTCATCATATCCAGCTTAAGCATAGTGTTGTGACCTCTTATTTTCTTATCAATCATATGTGTCAGCTCCTGCGCAATGAGAACATGCTCCGTGATATCCCTGCCTTTCATGAATCCCGCATGCTCCTTGGATATTAATTCAGGTAATATGAGAGATAGCCTAGTTGTCAATATGCATGTTCCAATTTTTGCCATAAATTTTGATAGCGAAATTGGACGGAAATCTGCAAATGTGTTTGGTGACTGAGTTTTTGGTATTAGCATGATTAGTGTGCTTCCCATAGCCTTTGGAATACGTACGCCAAGAAAATAATCCTGAACTGCTTTGTGAACATCTTGACATATGATCTCCCAACAATGTCTAAAAAAGAATCCATTAAATCCATCGGGGCCTGCCGCACTATTCGGATCAAGTGACCGCACTGCTGTTTTTAATTCCTCTAAAGAAGGCAATTGTGAGAGAGCGGCGTTCATGTCATGATTAACCAAAGTTGGAATATATTGCAACAATTCATTGGGATGCTGTATCTCTTCTGCCTTAAAAAGGTGAGTGAAATATGAGATGGCTTCATTTTGTATGTCCTCTTTCCTCTGACAAATATCTCCAGCAGTTGTTTTGATTTGTGTTATACTTTGCCTTCGATGTCTATCTTTAACCAAGTTATGAAAGTATGAAGTGTTTGCATCCCCTTGCATTATCCATTTACAACGTGCTTTTTGTTCCCAAAACATCTGCTCATATTTTGATACCTTCAGATATTCATCTTTCAGCTTCTGATATTGTGCTCTGTTTTCCACGGTGGAATTTAAATCATATATGGCTTCCTGTATGCTTGCTTCTCTTTCCGCTGAAGCTAATTTATCAAAGATATTCCCAAATACTTGCTTATTCCAATGTTGAAGATCTTTCTTTAGACTCTACAATTTGTTATACATTCCTCTCATTCCTTCAATTGTTGGATAGGTAGACCATTGGCCAGCAACAAATTTCAAAAATTCAGTATGCTCTGTCCAAACATTTAGGAATCGAAAGGATCTTGGCAATGTATCTAATTGGATAGTAAGATAGAGCAGTAATGGCGCATGATCCGAAGTTATCCTTGATAAATTCTTGACATTAACCGTTGAAAACTGATTATAAAAAGTTTGAGAGCATAATATTCGATCCAAACGCCTCTTAACTATACCCAATCCACGATCCCCTACCCATGTGTATGGATTGCCTTCATAAGGTAAGTCCACTAAGGAACACTGATTGACGCAGTCTACAAACTCTTCCAGAGAAGATAAATGTGGCATTGAATTACCATGATGTTCCTGTACTGTCATATATGTGTTGAAATCACCACCAATCAACCATAAAGAATGCGCATGATGTGTAAATTGATGCATCTGCAACCACAAACGTCTTCGGTCTGTCACTGTGTGCCTACCGTATACCGGGCTTATAGAGATATGATGTCCTGTGTGGCCAGTGCAAAATTGTAACAAGCTAATCTGTTCACCATGTAAAACGTTCTCTAATTTAAGGCTTGAGCTTTGCCAAAATACCCAAATTTTATCAACACATGTTGCAAGGGAGTTCATAAAAGCTAACTTCAGCTGATGTCGTATAATTTTATCCGCTGTTTGTTTTGGCTCAATTATAATCAGCAATTGAATATGATGCTTTTGGACTAAACGCTTAAGGCGAAGCAACGAGGTCCTTAATCCACCTACATTCCAAATTAAGTACTTCATTAGGTGGTATGAGGAACTGAGCTTGAAGCTTCATGAGCACTAGATCGAGTCACCATTGATGATGGAGGTGGGGGAGCCAAGGCATTCTTAGTCCTTCGATGTCTACGAACAACTGCAGGTTGTGATGGCAATGAGTAATAATATCACTGTCTTGCTCATTCTGTTAGGATTGTGCATACATATTAGGATCAACATCCAGAATGGGTAAATCTCCTAACCAAGCATTATGCACTGTCTGATATACCTGTTCTTTGATTACGTTCACATAATGCTGATCACTAGGAGACAAAGCAGACATAAAGTCAGCAAAACGGTTGTATCTATCCTTACTTGATGGCTCTGTGTCTGAGACATTAGCTACAATTACATCTTCGTCATCTGTAGGCGTTTCCTTTGAAATGCCCAGCTTAGTTAAATCTTGCTTGTCTGTTACATGCATGGCTGGCAAGTCATTGGCATCATTGTTATTTCCCTCATTAGTATCATCAATGTCAGAGGCAGCCTCATTATTGATATTTTGATTATTGATTGCTTCATGGACTGAATTATGATCTGTTGAACGAGATAGAATTTGTATTGGAACTGTTGGGTTTTTCCTTGGGGTCCAGCGCTATTTTTTGTCCATGCGCTTTGTTCCTTCCCCTGTTTTCATCACGCGTACTGCTTGCTCTTCTTTGTGAACCATCTTCCCTTTGCAGTTAGTTACTACATGACCCAACATTCTGCAGTCTGTGCAAAATTCTGGCACCTCCTCATACTCGACTGTTGGATAAAATTCAAACTGGCCTCCTTGAACGTGCAGTCTAGATGGCCTTGGCTTAGATATATCAATTTCTTTACAAAGATGCACCATTGAGGGTCTTAATCCTTGCATTGTAGCTGTATCCATTCTCAATGGTGTACCGATCATGTGTGCTATATCCCATAACGCTGTCCGATTGTGCAAAAACAGAGGCAGTCCTTTAATTAATACCCAAACTGGAACAATGGGTGTGTCACAATTTGGATCAAAATCTGGTGTCCACTTCGTTACGCGCATGTGGTATCCATGCAGAACCCATGTATGTCGTAAGAAGCATCGTTGATAATCCTCATCATTATGAAAAGTTATTAGAATATGTTGGGCATCTAAATGTCCAATCTTTGGCGTAATTTTGAATCCAATACGTTCAAACAAGACATTCAATTGTTTCATAGATGGGCGACCATTCCAAAAGGAACCGATTAGAGAAAAACGATATGGCTGAGAAAAGGTAACTACCTCATCCGTAGAAAATGTAATTGATGGCAGTCCTTTATATCTCTGAATAGTACGCGGTTGATCCGACTTTGTCAAGGACTTTGGAGCAACAATCTCGACAAAGGTTGGTTTTTTCTAGGCTTCCTGCATTCCGGACGATTGATCCGACATATGAATTCCACAGAAAATCGAATATGCCTATTAATGTAGTGCATTAACCAATGATGCAAACTAAAACGATGAAAATCAGATTTGAAAAAGCTTGATCGATCAGCAGAAGAGGGCTCCATAGCGATCGCATTCCGCCGCCACTGCATCCTTCGTCATCTTTTGATAAATATATTGTAGATGTATATATATATATACATATACATATATATATATATACATACATATATATATATATATACACATACATATATATATACACATACATATATATATATATTGATGAAAGACGGGCGGTACCGTCTGAGATTTTATTAATATAATTTACTCTCACTTGTGGCGGAGGAATACGGTGGTTACATGTGTGGTCCTAGGTCGACGGGAGACTCTCCCAAAAAAAATGAAAATAAGTACAAGAAATACATGAATCATAAAATAAATCAAAGAAAGTAACTGATAAGGACTAGCCAATGTGAAATACAATGAACTATGGGATAACAATTGATGAAGCGGAAGATGTTGCAGTAGCCATGGTGATGTAGAAGTGGTCAAAGCATCCCCATTCGTCTCAGAAAGTGTTGTTATATGTCGTAGTTGAAGTATCTGTCCAAATAGTATATCTCAACGCCATCCGGAGTGAGAAGAAGATAAAACAAGCACCAATTAGTGTAAAATAATGGGAACGAATAATAATAGAGCAATGAGTTGATGATCAACGTACCCGCATCGTCCTGTCTTGAAGGACAAAGGCAACATCCAAATATGCATGCCAACCCAAATGGGAGACATTAGTAGAAGATTGTGGCGAGGAAGGGAGGTACCTCAGACAACACGGAAATGCAAACATTATCAACATATATTGTTTTTTTGAATAAAGGTGGGGTTTTATTGAATTAAAAGACCTCAGTTATGGTTGAGGTAACCATATTACAAGAATGTATATCGTACAAAAAACGAAAATGTAAAGTAGCTACAATATGCAGTCTCCTATCATATATGATATGTCGCATTAAAACCTTACCAAGTAAAACCACCCTTGTGGATAAAACCTTGGCGAAGGAAAAAGCATACATATTTATATGATTGGAATGACTCTGCCCACGGAGTAGCATTAAGGTAACTAGTGTACATCGCAATATTGCAATAATGTTCAGGTATCCTAGATGAGCTTGAGAGCAACGAAATCTGATGCAAGGAAATGAGCTTGACGCAGCAGTTGAGTTTGTCCACCCCTTGATGCATTGAGATCCAATGTTCCAGCAGTGTGTAATGAGCAGCAGAGAGCAATATCCTCACGTGTAAAAATGAAAGAAGGAAGTATTATCAAAATATCCATTGTATATATGCTTAATAGTCAGACATAAAGCATAGCAACATACCAATGTTGCCCGTAGTCCTAAGACTGCGGGCAACAAAGTAAATAAAGCGTGAGCAAAAACGCGATCTGATGAGTTATGAGAACAAGTACCCGCGTTGCCTGTAACTTTAGATTACAGGCAACAATATAATGTGTGAAGCGTGATATTTAGGTTCGAATGGCGTGTAGCACTCCATCTGTATTATAAAAGCCACGCACCGTCGAGGGTAATTGAGCAGGAGAAGTGAAAATCTATGTGGCCGGCATTATTCATGAAAACTGACTTAAATGATGTGCTACCATGTTGATCTCTCGAGGGATGAATAGTAGCTCGCTGCCCGTAAGCAGAAGAAATGATTGTAAGCATTTGTACTCAGGTAAGTCCATCAAGGCCGTGTTTGGTTGTGTTACTTGAAGACAGTCCGTTTCAATGATCAAATTACGATGTAGTTGTCCAACAAGTAAGAGACTGAACAAGATGGCCTGTGTTTCTGCGCATAAAGGTGTTAATGGTGGCAACCTAAAGGATAGAGCAGCAATCATGCAGCCGGATGAATCACGCAATATTGCACCTGCTGTAGAATATGCTCTTGTTGTTGACGCGTCAACATTTAATTTTAACTTGCCTGTTGGAGGTAACTTCCACTTCAATGATAATACTGTTTTTGGCCGCAATTTTGTCGAAAACCCAGATTCGATAAGAGAGAGGTCGTATTGAGCTAAGGATGTTTCGTGTAGAGTAGTTGTCCAATCATAACATGAACGCCGGGCAAGACTATATAAGTTTGTGATAGGCAAGTCTCCATCTCCATACGTATGATTAGTGTAGATGCGCCAAATGGACCAACATAACATAATAGGGCCTAGCACACGCAAGTTTCCTTTGAGTGTTTTTGCAGAGGATGAAAGCCATCATTGCAGCAGAAGTGATCGTAGTGAGGCATGATTGCACTGTGGGCTGTCCAATATTAGAGATAGTCTGTGCCATGTGTGTTGAACTGCTGGACATGCAAAGAACAAATGCTGAAGAGTAGCTAATGTGTTGCGGCAGAATGGACAGATTTTACGGCATATGGCGCTCCGAAGGTTATCTTCAATAGGTATTGCAGAGTGAAATAATCTCCATAGAAATATGCTAATTGATTTTGGGATACCTCGCCACCAGATGAATTTATGCGAAAGCAACTTTGAACGAGCTGGCCTAATGTCTTCGTATGCTTGCCGAATAGAGAATAATCCAGTAGCATTTGAAGTCCACACTAGATTGGGGGCACCAGATGATAATTGACTACATAAAGAGTGTGTAGAACATAATCTCTTCCATCCTGGGGAGTCATATATACGGGCCACGAAATCATCACGTGCACCATAACATTGGCGCATGAAAGTTGTCCATACTGTTGTTTGCTGTGATAAGACCACCATAATTTACAATCATAAGCACGCTGAATATATATCAAATTACGTACCCCTAGTCCTCCTTCTGACTCGGCATAGCATATATCTTTGAAGGAGACCCAATGATGCTTGTCATTTCATAGAAATGATGCAATATTGCGATTAAGTGTATTGATAACACCCTTGGGCAGGCGGTCCGCGACTAATATATGTAGAGGCATTGCAGAAAGAACTGATTTTAGCAAAATCAAACGACTCCCGGGTGTGAGCAAGCGGTTGGACCACCCTGTAAGCGCTATATCAAAGTGTTGCAGCAGTGTGGTACAGTATGCTGGCCTATTGACCCCGCGATAGAGATAAGAACCCAAATACTTTATTGGTAGCGTTGATGAATGCATTGTTAATACGTTTGAATCTTCGGTCAAACCCAAATTTACACATCAATGCTTCAAGATATGTCCAATTAACTCTATCAAAGGCCTTTGCCATGTCCAACTTGATCATAACGTTCACAGCATGAGCTTTCCTGTCTATCATATGTACCATCTCATTTGCCATTAAAACGTGTTCACTGATATCATGGCCTTTTAAGAATCCTATTTGCTAAGGAGAGATGAGTTTTGGTAGTAAAGTATTCAGTCTTGTGGCAACTATTCTGGTAGTCACCTTGCTAACGAAATTTGATAGACATATTGGACGAAAATCTGCATATGTCGAAGGGTGTGATTTTTTGGGAATTAAAGTTATTATAGATGAGACCATTACCTGAGGCGGAGGTACCCCCAAAAAGAATTCTTGAACGGCAAGAGTAACATCTAAATGAATTACATCCCAACAAGTCCTGAAGAAATGACCATTATACCCATCTGGTCCAGCAGCACTGCTAGGGCTAAGGTGCCAAACTGCATTTTTAATCTCAACTTCATCTAGCATAGCAGTAAGCATGGTGTTATCTACGTGTGTTATTAGTGTAGGAATATCAATAATAAATTCGTCAATGCCATCCACCGGCTCTTGCATAAAAAGGTGCTCAAAAAAAGAAGCTGCCTCTTCGCCTAATGCAGCATTTTCATGCAATGTAATTCCTGATCTGCTTTGCAAGCTCCGTATAAGTTGTCTGCAATGCTTGTCCTTGACTAACGCATGAAAATAGGCTGTGTTCGCTTCACCCTCTGTTAACCAGCGTGTGCATGATTTTTGAGCACAGTATGATGTCTGTGCTTTTTCCGCTTGAATTAATTGTGCATGTGCAAGAGACATCGCTATTCTATTATCCTGCATAAGATCTGTATCAAAATGGGCTTCATGTCGTTTATAGTTAGCCTCTGCCATCTTGACAAAATATTTCCATATACTTCGTGGTTCTATATTCGAAGATCCTTCTTGAGTAGAGTAAGTTTGGAATATAGGCCACGCATGCCTCCAGTCATTGGGTATTGCTGCCATTTTTCCTTGACATATAAGACAAAATCTGGATGTGATGCCCAGGCTTGATGTAACGAAAGGGGATGGAAGGCCGTGTTTGTGATAGAGTACATTTCATGTGAAGAGGAGCATGATCAGAAGTTGCTCTTGATAAATGGTGAACTATAATGTCTGCAAACATATTCGAGAATGAGGCTGTGCATAAGTATCTATCTAAATGCCGCAATACACGTCCTTGACCCGTACCACGTGCCCAAGTGAATAATGTACCTTTGATGGGAAGATCCTGAAGGCCACAAATGTTCACACAATCCTTGAAGTCATCCATAACTCGAAGAGGTGGTATAGATCTTCCTTTGTGTTCTTCTAATGAAAGAAATGTATTAAAATCTCCGCCAACTATCCACGGCATAGTGATGGAACGAGAAACCTCAATTAAAGAGTCCCATAAAGGGCGTCTTTCAGCTATTGTATGTCTACCATAAACCATCGACCATGCAAAATCCTGGTGAGTAGGTAGAAAGTGAAAAGAGAAAAGGGAGGTTTGTTCACCGTGACGAACGTCCAACAAGTGTAATGAAGACGCTTTCCAAAAGACCCATATATTATCCTGACAAGTTGACAAATATTTGAAAAATACCAGTTTTAATCTGTATGAGGTAAGCTTTGTTGGTTGTTGTTTTGGTTCAATGATTACTAGAATATCCAAGTGTGTGTCACGAACTAGAGACGTCAATCTATTGAGGGATGTTCGTATACCTCCCGTATTCCATGTAATGGCATTCATAAGGAATGTTTGGGTGGTGTAGAGCCCATACGGATTGCACTTCTACTAACCACAGTTGATGGTGCGTGGGGAGGCAATTCTCTACGTAGCCTGCGTTTGCGTCTAGTTGGTGCTGGAATAAACCCCTCATGGTCTGAATTAGTATTTGTTAAACAATCATGCAAGATATCCTCATCATTTGTACTTGATGGCCGTGAGGATAGACGTTTATTTAAGTTTTCTGCATCCTCAACCATCTGCCTCCGGAGGTGTAAAAGTGAGCCATCTTCTATTGAATTCCGTTGGATATCATGATGAAGGTCCGAATTGGAGACTTGACAAAAGTCAGGATCTTCCTCTGGGGTGCGAGTAGTCAAGTATGCGTCATCTGTGGCACCATGATCGTTATTGATGCTGTCTGTTTGGCACTGTAAGGGATCAATTATATTCTTAGTGGTGTGTGATGGGAGTACAGAGATATCTTGATCCATATTAGCATTGTGGTCATCCTCCGGATTAAAAGCATCTGGTATGGCAGCAGTATGTTCTCCTACGTTATACTCTGGTTGAGCAGAGGCTGTGAGAGGTGTCTCTGCATGAAATTTTGGAGACGCAGTATCTTGATGTGCCTCCTGCGTAGTTGTTCTTTTTGTAAGCAAAACAACAGTATCCGGATCCAAGGCCTGGCCTTTTTGATTCTTTTTTGGAGTCCATCTGGCGGCACTCTTTTGGGGTTTGGAAGTTTTATCAATATCCTTGTCTCCACATGTGGCGGCGGTGTGGCCAAGTCTGCGGCAGTCTGCACAGAAAGATGGCAAGTCCTCATATATTATTTGTTGTTGGATGATTTTTTGTTTACCCTGCAAAAACATCTTCTTGGGAAGATCTGTTGAGACGTCTGCCTCCACGCAAACACGAGCAACCGAGGGACGCAGTCCATCTGCCGTAGCAACGTCCAATTTGATCGGATGGCCAACTGCACGTGAGATTTCAAAAAGTGCGGCCTTTTGATGAAAGTGAATTGGTAAACCTGGAAATGCAATCCATATAGGCACGATTGGAGCATCTGCAGATGGATCAAAATCAATCGTCCATTTTGTGACCCGCACTGTACAGCCGGCTATTGTCCAAGAACGTCGATAAAAAATCATATATAATCTGGCTCATGTAGAAAATTCAGAAGCACGTGGGATTGATCTAAAAGAGTGATTTTTACGTCCGCTTTGAATCCAATTCTCTCAAATACCTGGCGAATGATCTTGATCGGTGGCCTTCCAAACCAAAATGTTTGACGAGTGTAAGCCGGTAAGGAGAGGCCAAGGCATCAATTTCCTCATCAGAAAAGGCAATGAGGGGATGTCCTTTATGTTTGGAAATTACTTTTGGTGCAATCTCTGTTGCCGTCGAAGTTGCGACTACAGCCGCAAAAGTTCGCGGTGCGCTGCCGGGGAATCCTGGTGAAGACGAAGCCATCTCTTTTTTTATATATATACATATACATTATCAACATATATATATATATATATCTGCGTGTGTGTGTGTGTGAAATAAAGCATAATGAGGATTGGTGAGTAAAAGTGTACCTAGGTTGCCCGTAGCCATGGCAGCTGCGAGCAACAAATGTATAAATTCGCGCCCATTGGGAGACGTAGCTACAGCAATGTCAAGGAGGCTGTGAGCCATGATGAGTGTCACTACTAGGATTCCGAAATGTAGGTAGTGTAGCATCCGTCAAAACTATGTTGCGGACATACGAAGGCAATGCGGCAAATGTGTCATATATATATATATATATATATATATATATATATATATATATATTTAGTGGAAGGACGGGCGGTACCGTCCGGAGATTTTATTAATATTGCCATCGCTTATGGTGGAGGAACACCATGGTTACATACGAAGTCCTATCTACGGAGGGAGACTCTCTCAAACTAAGCAAAATAACATCCAAAAAATATAAAGAAAATGAAATACAAAGGACAATAGTAATAATTGAATTGAAATAACTAGAGTATCATAACCAAAATCAAATATGGCAGTAAGAGATCCAGCTTTGTTGTCCCATGGAGCGAATGTGATTCCGTTATGCTGATGTTGGAATTGCAATTGAACTTCTAATACGCTATCATGCTTTTTCGCTATGTCTGTTATGTTGTATGTCCCAGAATTATTGCTTGCAAAATTTGTACCAGTGAATGTGTGAGAAATATATAGCAAAATTGATGTAGAAATAGTCTAAGAAGAGTAGACACTTACCTACGTTACCTTGGTCAGACATGAACCAAGGTAACAGCAAATTAGGAATGCCCTCCGCCATGGTTGTGAATCCGGTGACAAGTATCCATATAGTACTCCACAGTAGATAATCAGAAACGGAATTCGGAATCAGTATAATTATTGTAAGGAAGCCATGTAGTGTGAACTAAAGCATACCCATGTTTCCCATAACAAAAAAGCTGTGGGCAACAAGTCATGTAATGGGCCAACCATATGGGGTGAATTATAGCCAGAATATAGCGAAGCTGCAAAAGGAGAAAGACATACCCAAGTTGCATGCATCAGTGTGATACAGGCAACAACATGATGGAATAAGCAATATAATTGTTGATTAGCGTCGCAAGATATGTGTTGTGGAGTCTGTGTTATAATATCCACGTGCCGTAGTAGGTAGCAATTCCATATAAAAATAGAATGTTGTCAATGGAGATATTCGTGCATGCTGCGCCAAATGATGAGCAACCATGTTCACCTCTCTTGATATATATCTAATGTAGCTTCCTGTAAGTTGTAGAAATTGCTACAGACATCTGAATTCAGGGAGTGACGAGCCTTCTGTGCCCAAAAAAAAACTTGTGCTTTATTTGCTCGCTAAAGTTGAGCTTGCGCTAAAGAGTACGCCTCTTGATTTTCTTGAGTGGGTTGCCGATCAAATTCTGCTTCCCTGCTAGCATAATTACTTTCATCTTCTTCTACATTGCTAAATATATTTCTGAAGACACATTTATTCCATTTTCTGAGATCTAGCTTTAGTAGTCGCATGTTATTATACAATCCATGCATGCCTCCTACCATTGGATATGTCTTCCAGTGAGAGCTTACATAAGAGAAAAAGTCTTCATGTAGCGACCATGCGTTTAAATATCTGAATGGTACAACCGACTGAGATTGCAATTGTTTGCATGTGAACAGTAAGGGGGAGTGACCCGATGTCGCCTGCATAAGATAGACTACATATCAATCTATCCAACGACGCATAACACGGCCATGTCCCTGACCCCTTGCCCATGTAAACGGAGAACCTACAAATGGAATCTGTTGCAGCTGACAATCATGTATACAGGCATTAAAATCCTCTAATGATCGTAGTGTTGGTGTAATTCTACCGGAGTGTTCATCCAAAGTTAAGAATGTGTTAAAATCCCCACCAACTATACATGGATCTGTTATACAATGAAAGGTGTCTAATAAAGAATCCCATAACTGCCGCCTTTCTGTCATTGTGTGTTTACCATATACAACAGACCAGTTGAATGGCTGCTGCAGACGATGCAAAGTGAAATGCAGTAACGAAGTTTGACTGCCATGTTCTATCGTATGAAAATGAAAGCTAGAATATTTCCAAAAAACCTAGATATTACCTCCACAAGTAGTTAATCCTTCATCATAGTTTAATTTCAGACGATAATGATCAAGATTTGTCTCCCGCTGCTTTGGCTCAATAATTGTTAACAATTCCACACGATGTTTATGTAACAACAAAATTAATCTATCAAACGAGGTTCGAAGCCCTCCCACATATCAAATTAGGGCAGTCATCGTGTGTCCATTATGGAAGACCTTTCACGCGTTGCACTTCTTGTTACCATTGTAGATGGAGGCCGAGGAGGCAATTCCTTCTTTGCTCGTCTTCTTCGTCATGGTGCTACTGGTATGAAACCATCAGAATCCGGCAGGGTAGGGCTGTTAAGAGCCTGTAAAAGTCCTTCATCATCAAGTGACAATGTGCGATTTTGAAGCCTCTTCCCAATAATCTCTGACGTTGTGTTCATCTCCTGTAAGAACATTGGACATGTATATGCATCGAATGTCAATTGATTTTTATGTCCTACATCAGAATCTGAGCATTGGCACTCGTCAGGGTCATCCGTTTGATTTCCTAATAAAATAATTTGTTCTGCATCATTCTGCAATCGATTAATGTCCTGTTGTTCCTGAATTTGAATTTCTAGATCTTGTGTTGCTCTATGGATAGAATCTTGATCATTGTCTGCATGTAAATTTTCAGCAGCATGCAGTATATTAGGTTGTTTAAGAAAAGTAATGTTTTCAGATGGGTGATCATTCGCTGGAGAATTCTTTTTTGGAGTCCATCTTGTTTTAGTTTTGTTAGGCTTCGAAACTTGCGGCGACGGTGGCTGTTCTGCACATGAGCCTGCAGCATGACCTAATCTACGACAATCATCGTAAAAGTCTGGCAGATCTTCGTATATAATTTGCTGTTGTACAATCTTTTGCTTTCCTTGGAAAAATATTTTCTTTGGGAGATCCATGGATACATCTAATCCAATGCAAATTCTGGCTACTGATGGACGAAGTGAATCGGCCATAGCAACATCAAGTTTCACCGGATGCCCTATTATACGGGCAATTTCAAAAAGCGCTGCTTTTTGTTGATAATGTAGAGGAAAACCTGGGAATGCAACCCAGATCAGAACTATTGGCGCATCCTTGGATGGATCAAAATCCACAGTCCACTTTGTACTATGCATGTTACAACCCGCAATTGTCCATGTTCTTCGTGAAAAGCAGTGCAGATAATCTGGTTCATGGACAAAATTTAAAAGAACATGAGACTGATCAAGAAGCGTAATCTTGACATAAAATCTAAATCCTATTCTCTCAAAAACATCTCGGATTATCTTTAATGGTGGCCGCCCGAACCTGAAAGAACCCACGAGTGTAAATCGGTAGGGTGCTGTCAATGCATCTATCTCATCATCTGAAAAACATATCATGGGAAGGCTTTTATATTTGGTTATTGTCTTGGACGAGATCGGAGTGGATGCTCGCTGCTGCGAAGCGACGACGACAGCAAAGGTTTTGCTGCCGCTGCCAGGATCATCAACGAGAGAAGAAGCCATTATATTTATACATATATATATTTTTGGCCATATATATATATGTATGTATATATATATATATATGAAAGGTACTTTCGCTATATTTCTGACCGGGGGCATCTCAAAGAACGGAGGCTATGCATCGACTATCGTGAGCTTAATAAGATCACGATACAAAATAAATATCTACTACCGAGGGTCGACGATCTATTTGATCAGTTGAAGGGTGCCAGAGTGTTCTCGAAGATTGACCTTCGATCAGGCTACTATCAGTTGAGGATTAGGGCGGAAGATATAGCAAAGACGGCGTTCCGCACTTGATACGGGCACTACGAGTTTCTTGTAATGCCCCTTTGGACTAAAGAATGCACCTGCGGCCTTTATGGAATTGATGAACACAGTGTTCAGGGAGCAGTTGGATCGTTTCATAGTGGTGTTCATCGAGACATCTTGGTGTATTCACCTGATGAGGAGACGCATATTGAACACTTGCAGGAGGTATTGGAGACTCTCAGGAAGAAAAAGTTGTATGCAAAGTTCAGCGAGTGCGAGTTTTGGTTAGAAAGTGTGACTTTCTTAGGCCACGTGATTTCTGAGGAGTGCATTTCTGTTGACCCAAAGAAGATAGAGGCAATTACAGAATGGCTCCGACCTACTAATGTCACTGAGGTACACAGTTTTCTTGGCCTTGTCGGTGATCATCTCAAAGTCGTGGAGGGATTTTCGAGTATCGCAGCACCTCTGAGTCGACTGACTCAGTAAAAGACCAAATTCCTACGGACCCCCGATTGTGAGAAAAGTTTTGCGGAGGTTGACGACTGCACTAGGATTGGCACAACCCTCTGACACTGAAGGGTTTGTCATCTACAGTGACGCCTCAAAGAATAGGCTAGGGTGCGTGTTAAGGCAGGGAGATAGGGTTATTGCATACGCTTCGAGACAGTTGAAGTAATATGAACAAAATTATCCGACTCATGATCTGGAGCTAGTAGCGGTGGTGTTTGCGTTAAAGATTTGGCGCCATTATTTATACGGTATAAAGTGCGAAGTCTTCACAGATCATAAGAGCTTGAAGTATTTATTCACACAGAAACAACCGAATATGCGTCAGAGGAGATGGCTTGAGCTACTGAAAGACTACGACATGACCATCAGCTATCATCTGGGAAAGGCAAACCGAGTTGCAGATGCCTTGAGTAGAAAGTCTAATTACGTCAGACAGACACCATTGGAAAAAGAGATGGCAGAGTTCGACCTTGACATTGTTGATTCCACTGCTAATATTCTGGCAGCCTTAATTATTACACCGTCTCTGATAGAGAAGATTAAGGAGGCACAGAAGGATGATGCGACACTTAGAGATATCCGAGAGAGGATGTTGACGAGTCTGATCGAGGGCTTATAGATACATGATGATGGTAGTATTTGGTACCAGGGTAGGTTGTGCGTGCCCGATGATGAGGATCTAAGGAATTGTTGAAGGAGGCACACAATTCGAAGTTGTTGATTCATCCATGTGCTACGAAGATATACAATTATCTAAAGAGACACTATTGGTGGAGTGGTATGAAGAGACACATCGCCGAGTTCATTGAGAGGTGCCTCATTTGTCAACAGGTTAAGGCAAAGCATCAGAAGCTGGGAGGTTTGATGTTGTCGTTGGAGATACCAGAGTGGAAATACGAGCATGTAACGATGGACTTTGTGGTAGGGCTCCCTAAAACAAGAAACAAAAACAACATGATCTGGGTGATTGTTGATCGATTGACGAAGTCTGTCCACTTTTTACCAGTGCCGAGTGATGTGACCTTAGAGAGGTTAGTGACGTTGTACATCGATGATATTGTCAGTCTTCATGGGATCCCAGTCAGCATTGTTTCAGACAGTGATCCGAGATTCACCTCCAGATTTTGGTCAACATATCAGAAAAGGTTGGGGACGGAGCTACGGTTGAGTACCGCCTTTCATCCGCGGACTGATGATCAGTCTGAGAGGACTATTCAGACTTTAGAGGACATGTTAAGAGTGTGCACATTGGACTTCAAGGGGAACTGGGATAGTATGATCAAGTTGATTGAGTTCTCCTACAACAATAGCCATCACTGTAGCGCCCCGACCAGGACAGCGGATCCGAACCGGTGCACCCGTCGTAGCCTACTGAGAAGACTACAAGACGTCTCATCTCTCAAATACACATCATCAATGACGTAAGAGAATAAGCACGGAGACACGTGCAAAATAAATATAAACCATCAAATCCGTACATCAAGGTGTAATAAGATTACAAAAGATTGTTCTTAGTCGTAGCCAACTAAATCCTCAAGTGAATGAAAGAAAGCTAAGATAATAAGAAACAGTCTGAACAATTCCCAATAAGAACTTTAAGCATCTCACTCAGCCCACTCGCCGTCGTCTTCTATTAAAATCATGTCATAACCGGGCTCATCTGCAAAACAACGGTAGTACCCTTAGGGAAAAATGCTAGCAAGTAACCCGCTTATAAGACATATGGGATCATCACATGGCAAGACATGAGTGGATATAATATCAAGGGTGATAGGGCACATGTCTTGTATAACTTCAAGAATACAGATTACTAGCATAACAGAATAAGTCATTAGCATTCAACAGTTCAATAACAATCCATTTACCAATCAATAATACCGTAACCACTCACGTGATGTATGACAGTTCAAAATATGGACTACACTACACAATCACAAATGGTTATGCTTCACTTTTCAAAAACAATGCAATGCATGTCATAATGTCCCGTCACATAACTTTATACCCTATGATGGGCCACAGCTTGTCTTTATACCCTGTGACGCACCACAGCTTAACTTTATACCCTGTAATGTTCCCCAGCTTGTCTGTATACCCTATGTCACATTACAGCTCACTTTATACCCTGTGATGTTTACAGCTTGTCTTTATACCCTGTAACGCATCACAGCTCATTTCGCAAACTTTATACCCTGTGCTGAGGCACAGCTCTTATCAAAACATAATGCAAATGCAAGTGCCATGATGTAAAAAATGCACAACTTCGCTTCATTCAATCACATTCTTCAATCATCAGCTCTAATCATATTCTCACTTTCATACGTGTCATCACATGTTCAGACCTACCTCACATAAACGTTCATACTAAGTATACGAGGAATGAAGTAAACCCTCTCCACACGTTCCATTCGAACCCTAACAAGCCTCAAGCGTTCATTCCTAACCCCTTAGATCATTCACGTTGAAGTCCGATTCAAATAACCCACGAAGTACTCACCGTCAATTCATCATCCTAGGTCGTATTCCCATGGCTTATACTAACCTCAATCAGGTCCTAATAAGTCCCTAAGGTCACCCAAAGGATCCCCTAGCTTCCCTCTTTCTTCCCTTAATTTCCCACTAAACAGATGGACATCGGCCCCTGACGTCGATCGATCCACGTCCATCTCAGGCACGTCGATCTCTCACTTAGCCTACATCGATCGATCGATGTGACGTCGTTCCCTCACATCGATCGATCAATGTCCATCTGGGACACATCAATCTCTCCCTCACTCTACGTCAATCGATCCACGTTCAACTGGAGCACATCAGTCTCTCACCTGCCAGACATCGAACGATCGATGTACGTCAGTCTCTGACATCAATCGATCGATGTCATTGTTTTTCCAGAAATTCATCCTGCGATTTCTGCAGAAACTGCAGATCTGAACCCCAAATGATTCGCAACTTCCTTCCAACCATTTCAAGCCTATTCCTCACTATCAATTCATCCTTAATTCACCAAAAAAAGATCTTTCATATACAAGTCAAGGATTCAAGCCTAACACTCAAAGTATTCATCAAAACAACCCAAAATCTCATCTTTTCACGCTCCCTTCCCTTCGACCACAAATAGCAACAAAGTAGGGTTCAAGGGATTGGGATTTGCAGGATTTCACAAAATCAACAACAACAACAAACGATTTTCAACATATAGTGGCCAAATCTAAAAACCAAAACACAT
The DNA here is from genome assembly GCA_036186865.1 of Eustoma russellianum. Lineage (NCBI taxonomy): Eukaryota > Viridiplantae > Streptophyta > Magnoliopsida > Gentianales > Gentianaceae > Eustoma > Eustoma russellianum. Next base: position 14,953,380 of record AP025063.1, on the reverse strand, counting down.
AAATCACATCTAGATCCACGGAAAGAAACTACAGCATGGTGATCCATTTTGATATAAAACAAATAGGCCTTTTTCTTTCGCAAAACGTAGGAACTCATAAGTAGATTACTTGCCTTTGATTACTAAGAGACGGATTGAAGAACAGACGAAGATCGGATTGATTCTTGAAGAGTTCTTCACCTAGGGTTGGAGAAGAAGAGAGAAATCGCCTATGGAGAAGAGGGGGAGAATAGCGTCGGATGTTTTCCTGAATAATGAAAGAAACTGACGTTCTGTCAGTTTTGATATGGGAAAGGGTGAAATTTGAGTTTCTAAATTATATCTTATTATCTCATTTATCTTAAATAATTAAATTCTAATACTTAATTCTAAATTAAATACTAATTAATTCTATTATTTATTCCCTCAATAAATACTAATAATCTAGTATTCAATTCTGAATTCATTACCATTAATTGCCATTAATCTCATTTAATTTCCTTTTTATCCTTTAATTGTTCTACGGAGGGTGCGGGGCATAACATTCCACCCCCCTTACAAAAAGTTTCGTCCTCGAAACTGACGTACTTATTGGAAAAGATGTGGATATAACTCCTTCATTTGCTCCTCAAGTTCCCACGTGGCTTCACGCTCCGTATGATTACTCTATTGCACTTTGACATACGGAATTACGCGCTTGCGTAGAACTTGATCTTTCTTATCCACAATCTTCACTGGATGTTATTCATATGTGACATCTTCTCTAACATCCAACGGTTGAGCCTCAAGGACATGGCTCGGATCCGATATGTATTTCCTCAGTTGAGACACATGGAATACGTTATGGACTTGCGGCAAACTCGGAGGGAAAACGAACCGATATGCTCTTTCTCCAACCTTTCCAAGTACCTCGTATGAACCAATATACCGAGGGCTTAACTTGTCTTTTATTCCGAATCTCACAACTCCCATAGTGGGTGAAATTCGCAGATAAACCTTTTCACCTTCCTCAAATTTCAAGGGTCGTCTTTTAGAATCCGCCCAACTCTTACTGCGATCTTGTGCCACCTTTAGTCTCTCCTTTGTGACCTTCACCTTTCCAATGGTCTGCTCAACCAATTCTGGTGCGGTTATCGTCCTTTCCCCAACTTCGCCCCAACAAACCGGAGATCTGCACTTGCGTCCATAGAGAGCTTCAAACGGTGCCATGCCGATCGCACTGTGATGGCTATTATTGTATGAGAACTCTATCAGCTTCAGCATACTATCCCAGTTTCCTTTAAAATTCAGTGCACAAGCTCTCAACATATCTTCTAAAGTCTGGATTGTCCTCTCCGACTGACCATCTGTCTGAGGATGATAGGCGGTACTCATTCTTAGCTCGGTACCCATTGATTTCTGGAAGGCCATCCATAACTTAGAAGTGAACCTGGGATCACGGTCCGATACAATACTGACGAAAACACCATGCAAGCTCACAATGTTATCCACATATATGTTGGACAATTTCTCATAAGAAGTACCATGTGGCATAGCTATGAAATGAGCTGTCTTTGTCAAGCGATCGACAATTACCCATATCATCTCATTCCCACTTCTGGTTTTGGGTAACCCCATCACGAAGTCCATAGTCACGTGCTCCTACTTCCATTCTAGGATCTCCAATGGCATCATCAAACCGCCAGGTCGCTGATGCTCTGCTTTGACCTGCTGACATACCAAGCATCTCTCGACATACTCCGCTATACTTCTTTTCATCCCTATCCACCAATAATTTCTTTTGAGGTCTTTATACATTTTTGTGCTGCCAGGATGGATAGACAACCTTGAGTTATGAGCTTCACTCAACAATTCTCTACGAAGCTCTTCCTTATCTGGTACGCATAGCCGGTTTTGAAACCATAGGCTTCCATCTTCTCCCAACTGGAAATCTCTTATGGGACCCATGCTCAGTTTGTCACGGATTTCCTTCAGTGCTGCATCGTCATACTGAGCCTCTTTGATTCTGTCTACCAAATCTGGGGTTATAGATAAGGCCGTAAGAATATTCACCGTCGAATCCACCATATCGAGACCAAACTCTTCAATCTCTCGCTCCAAAGGAGACTGTCTAGCGTGGCTAGACTTCCTGCTCAACGCGTCCGCCACTCGGTTGGCTTTACCGGGGTGATAGTTGATGGTTAGGTCTTAATCTTTAAGCAATTCCAACCATCTTCTTTGTCTCATATTCAGCTCTTTCTGCGAGAACAAATATTTCAGGCTCTTGTGATCCGTGAACATTGCACATTTCTCTCTATACAAATAGTGTATCCAGATGTTAAGAGCAAACACTACAGCTGCAAGCTCCAAATCATGAGTCGGGTAATTCTTTTCATATGGCTTCAACTGTCTCAACGCGTACGAGATAACTCGTCCATTTTGCATCAAAACACAACCTATAAACAGAAAGTTAGTTTAAGACTGGCATATGTATATACAATGCATTAGTTGTAATGATATACATACATAGTCCCTTCTTGGACGCATCACTGTAAATCACAAAACCGTCGGTGTCGGAGGGGTTGTGCCAACACCGGGGCTGTGGTCAATCTCTTCTTGAGCTCAGAAAAGCTCTGCTCGCATTTAGCAGTCCATTCAAACTTAGTCTTCTTCTGCGTAAGTCAACTCAATGGAATTGCTGTTGTCAAAAATCCTTCAACAAACTTCCCATAGTAGCCTGCCAAGCCTAGAAAACTTCTGACTTCGGTCACATTAGTAGGTCTTGGCCATTCAGTAATGGCTTCTACCTTCTTAAGATCCACTGAGATCCCGTCCTCTGAAATTACATGACCGAGATAGGCTACACTTCTTAGCCAAAATTCACACTTGTTGAATTTGGCATAAAGCTTCTGTTGCCTCAAAATTTCCAAACACCACTCTTAGGTGTTCTTCATGGGATTGTTCATCAGGGGAGTAAACCAAGATATCATCGATGAACACCACCACGAATTGATCCAACTGTTCTCGGAACACGGTGTTCATCAAGTCCATAAAAGCTGCTGGGGCATTAGTCAATCCAAAAGGCATCACCAAAAACTCATAATGCCCATATCGAGTACGGAAAGTGGTTTTAGAAACATCACTTGCTTTCACGAGCAACTGATGGTACCCCTGACGAAGGTCGATTTTCGAGAACCAACGCGCTCCCTTTAGTTGATCGAATAAATCCTCAATTTTTGGTAAAGGATATTTTTTCTTGATGGTTATCTTGTTCAACTCTCGGTAATCGATACATAATCGCATGCTGTCATCCTTCTTCTTCACAAATAATACTGGAGCTCCCCAGGGTGATACACTGGGACGAATCAGCTTCTTATCTAACAACTCCTGAAGTTGTCCCTTCGGCTCCTTAAGCTCAGTTGGAGCCATTCTGTAAGGTGCTTTAGATATAGGTTCCGCACCAGGAATCAAGTTGATTTCGAACTATACTTCTCTGGATGGCGGCACTCCCGGCAAATCATCAGGGAATACGTCCTTAAACTCATTGATTACCAGAATCTGATCCGTAGAGAGAACTTCTTGTTTCGCGTCCAAAGCATATACCATAAGTCCCTCTGCTCCCTTCTTCAAAGCCTTGAAATCTTTAATCGCCGTCAAATATATTTTCTTCGGGACTTTGGTTAGCTTGACGTTCCCTTGAACTGTTACTTCATTCATTTCGGGATCTTTGATAGTTACTAGCTTCAATCTGCAGTCGATATTGGCATGATACTTGGTCAGCCAATCCATGCCCAACATTACATCGAAATCCCTCATCGCAATTGGGATTAGTGTGACGGAAAACACCTTCCCATCCAACTCCAACTCACAGTCCTTATACTGGTGATGTGAAACCAGTACTTGTTCACCAGCTGCCTGCACCCTGAAGGGGGTTTCAAGTCATTCGGGTAGACAGTCAAGTCCTTTGGCAAATCGCTTAGAGATGAATGAGTGACTCATTCCACTATCAAACAATACGTTTGCAGACACTTTATTAACTAGAGTCGCACCTAAACACAAAGAGTGTAACACATAAAAATTTTTCATGTATAGCACATTCAATTTCAACTTAAACGACTAAAATTCAACTTAAACAACTAAGATGTAACTTAAATTGTACCTGTCACAATGTCAGTGCTCTCCTGCACTTCAGCGTCAGTCATGACATGTACTCTCACGTTGGGCTTGGGCCTACCCCATTGCTGCTGCGACGGCCCTGCTTCTCCCTGTGGCTTTTGCTTCCACTCGGGACAATCCTTTATCATGTGGCCTGTCTTACCACACTTAAAACATGCTCCCGTTTTCTTTCAACACTCCCCTACATGATTCTTCTGGCAATGGGGGCATACACCTGTTGCCTGTCGATCCGGCTGGCTCTGCTGTGGTTCCCTCTAAATCTATCCCGTCTGGCCGCTTCTAGGAATCTTGACCCAACGTCCGGGTCCACTACCACTCCTATCATCCCTCGGCCTTTTGCTGGTATCGTCACGAGCCTCTCTAGGCTGTGACCTGCGCATATCACTTTCTATGCGATAGCAGGCATCCGACATTTCCTCGAAAATTTTCAGACTAGACCCCGCTATAGCCGTCCGAATGCGGGGGTTCAAACCCTACTCAAACTTGAGCATCTTCATTCTGTTGTTTTCCAACACCATGGGCGTGAACTTTCCCAAGGCGTGGAACCTGTCACATTAATCCGAAATGGACATCCTGTCCTGCTCCAGCTTATCAAACTGCCTCATCTTCTCCAGAATGGCAGTTTCAGGCACGCAGTAATCTTTGTAGGCCTCAACAAATTGTCTCCACAAGATAGGAGGAGTCATCTTCGCTAGAATACCATTCCACCAGGCATTTGCTCTGCCACTTAGTAAGGGCGTGGCCACATCCACCTTAAGCTCCTCAGGCACTTGCACCAGCCTGAAGCACTTCTCTACCTCGTCCAACCAGAATTCTGCCACCTCTGGATCAGTGGTACCCTCAAAGGTTGTTGTAACGCCCCGGCCCGATGCTGTCATCGGAACCAGTGCACCCGCCGTAGTCTACTATGAGAACTACGAAGCATCAAAGCAGATCAAGCGTACATCATTCATGACGTAAGATAAATCAGCGGAAACGTCATCAAATTTAAAACTTCATCATCATTAATACAACTATAAAGTACAACGGAAATAAAAGGGTGTTCAGACAACTATCTAACTTATCCTCCAGTACAGCATCATAAACATCAAGTTTTCCAACATAAAGAAATTAAGCAAACATCTATCTACTTCCATGTCCATCATCCCACTGAGCCCACTCGCCATCGTCTTCGATAAATATCATTTCATATTCCGGCTCACCTGAAAAGGAATAGAGTATCTGTTCTTAGTGAAATTATCGCCAGCAAGTAACCCGTCTATACACCTTACGGGATCACACACGACGAGTCACCAGCGTATAAATCATTGCCCAAAATAAGGTGCTCGGGTTAGCAAGTAGCATCATTATAAGAATTCCTCAAAACAGATAAAACACATAAATGATTCACGAATACAAGAATAAACATGTACTAAAACAACATATCATCATAAGCAAGTCATAAGCTAGTCGCATCTCTTGCATATTAAATCTTATGCTTCGTGTATCATGATGCATGTACTTTAAAATCACACACAACAACCATGCATATGTCTTCTTTCATGAACATGTCATGCGTGTCATTTCACAAAACATTTCATAACTCTTCTTATCATATTCTTCGCGTAGCAGAACTTTATACCCTATGGGTGATCAGTCCACAGCAAACAGAACTTTATACCCCGTGCTGAAAGGTCCACGGCCCCATAACATATAACTTTATACCCCGTGCTGAAAGGTCCACGGCCCCATTACATATATCATATATCCGTGCTGATAGGTCCACGGCCCTATTACATATATCATATATCCGTGCTGATAGGTCCACGACCCCATTACATATATCATATATCCGTGCTGATAGGTCCACAGCCCCACAAAATAACTTTATTTTCCGTGCTGATAGGTCCACGGCCCCATAAAATACTTTATATCCTGCTGTTGATTCACAGATCACGCTGTTATACCCTGCTTTCGCAGGCGTGACTTTTATACCCTGCGATCAACCAGCAGCCATAGTTGCTTTTCGAAAACTTTAATCTTCTTTTCAAACTCGTATTCTTTTCGTAAACAGAAACTCATGTCGAAATGCAAAGTGTTCATGTCATGATGCAGAATGCTCATGTAACTTCATATCAACTGTGTAAACATGCACACACACTTTACATGTCAAGTACAAAGTCCTGAACCTCTATCACATCCTGCTCGTACCATTTCATGTCCTTTCGCCTCACTAATTCACTTGGGATTCAATCTTATTCTTACCTAATCAAGCTTACCATCTACGCCTCAATTACACCTCAAATACCCTTGCATTTTATGTTCATAAGAAGTGTATAAAGTTACTACCCATACATAGGGAGCCTAAAGGGTCAAAAAGACTTCCAGTATACTTCGAACGCTACTTAGAGCGCCTAATGTGGACATGGAGCGCCTATACTAGGCGTTCGAAGTGTTCGGGGATGTGTCGTATACATCGAACGCCTACATGAAGCGCCTAATGTGACATAGAGCGCCTAATGTAGGTGTTCGAAGTGTACGGGGATGCTCTGGGACACATTGAACGCCTACATTAGGCGCCTAATATGACATCGAGCACCTAGTGTAGGTGTTCGAAGTGTTCTGACGGTTCTAAACTGCAGTTTTTCTGCAGTAACTTCCTCCCTTCTCCTTCCTCCTTCAACCCTTTCATGTTAAACCTCTCAAGATCCATCTTACCATCTAGATTCATCATAATTAACACGCATCTAACATGGATTGATGCTTAATTATATCTAATAATATCCACTCTTAACCTTCTATCATTCACAACCTTCAAAAGATACCATCAACATTCCCAACACAACAAGTCTATAACAATGCCATCATTCATCCTTCAATTCCCTGCACTTACTCTCAAACATCTAGGTGTAGACAACCAACACAAGAATAGAACAAGACAATAAACACATCAAGAATACACGTTCATGGGCATGCTTGACAAACAACAAAGCACCACATAACTATTTTCAGAAATATGGCCTAAAGAACAAAACTTTACGCAACTAGCAACAACAATTACATATAGTAACATAGACAAGTCAAGATTACTAATGTGTGATCCAAGTTTTCTCTTTGTAGGAACATAGGGCCTAAAGTATCAAAATTTGCGTAAAGCGTATAGAAAGATTACTTGCCTTTGTTTCTAGTTAGCCTTACGAATTTACTGCAGAATCTTGATAAGGATTGAACCTAGATTGTCCTTTTCCTTCCTTTTCCTTCTTCTCTTCTTCTTCTTCCTCTCCTTTTCTCTTCTCTCTCTTTTCCTGCGGTTTTCTCCTCTTCTTTTTGGTGGTATATCCGTCCCATTAGGCTGAGATGGGGAGTTATACTAAGTTTTGGTAACTCCCCTATCCTTAGTAGGGACCTTTTAGATAATTTCCTTTAATTACCTTTAATTCTACTTTTAACCCCTTCTTCTTATTTTCTATATTTTAAGTAACTAAATATCACAATCTACATCATTAATTAAATTGCATTCAAGGTTGACCTAGAGTGTTGAAAGCCGTGCTTAAAAGTCATGGGGTATGACATTTCACCCCCCTTACAAAAAGTTTCGTCCTCGAAACTTACGTACCTTAATCAAAGAGTTGAGGATACTTCTCCTGCATTTGATCTTCGAGTTCCCAAGTGGCCTCACGCTCCGTGTGGTTGCTCCACTGGACCTTTACATAAGGAATCAATCGCTTCCTCAACACCTGATCCTTTCGGTCTACAATTTTCATGGGTATCTCTTCATAGGTAACATCGTCCTTGAGTTCCAAAGGTTGAGCTTCAAGTACATGACTTGGATCCGTCATGTACTTCCTTAATTGTGACACATGGAATACATTGTGAACTTGCGCCAACATCGGAGGTAATGCTAACCTATATGCCGAGGCTCCCACCTTCTCATGTATTTCGTAAGGTCCAATAAAACGAGGGCTTAACTTGCCTTTTACTCCAAACCTCATGACACCCTTTGTAGGTGATACCCTCAAATAAACTTTTTCACCCACATCAAATTCCAATGGTCGTCGTTTGGAATCTGCCCAACTCTTGTTGCGATCCTGAGCTGCCTCGAGTCTTTCCTGGATGACTTTCACTTTTTCTAGCGTTTTCTCCAAGAGCTCAGGTCCGGTGATGGTCCTCACACCTACTTCGTCCCAATAAACCAGGGACCTACATTTCCTTCCATACAAAGCTTCAAAAGGAGCCATGTCAATTGCGCTGTGGTAACTGTTGTTATAAGAAAACTCCATTAGCTTTACCATTCCATCCCAACTCCCTTTAAAATCTAAAACGCAAGCTCTTAGCATATCTTCCAAGGTCTGAATAGTCCGCTCGGACTGTCCATCAGTTTGAGGATGATACGCCGTACTCAACCTTAATTCTGTACCCATGGCTTTCTGAAATGTTGTCCAGAACTTAGATGTAAACCGTGAATCTCGGTCGGACACTATACTTACTGGAACACCATGCAAGCTAACAATATTCTCCATATATAAATTCATTAGCTTGTCAAGAGGTGCTTCACTTGAAACAGGTAGGAAATGGGCAGACTTTGTTAGACGATCCATGATGACCCAAATCATGTCATATCCACTTCTTGTCTTTGGTAAACCAGCTACGAAATCCATCGTGACATGTTCCCATTTCCATTCCAGAATTTCAAATGGCATCAACAATCCACCAGGCCTTTGGTGTTCCGCCTTGACTTGTTGACAAACTAAGCACCTTTCTATGAATTCAGCGACATGTCGTTTCATTCCGGACCACCAATAATATTGCTTGAGATCTCTATACATCTTGGTGCTACCAGGGTGTATGGATAGCCTTGAGCTGTGAGCTTCTTGCAACACTTCCTTTCTAAGTTCGTCAACATCAGGTACGCATAATCTTTCTCTAAACCATAAGCTCCCATCCTCTTTGGTCCGAAATCCTTCAACTTGGCTATGTCTCACCCTTTCCATTATTTCACTCAGGGTCTTATCATTCTTCTGAGCCTCCTTTATCCAATCAACCAAACTTGGTGTGATAGCCAATGTTGTCAAAACGTTCACTGTGGAGTCAATCAAATCTAAACCGAACTCCTCCATCTCTTTTTCCAATGGTGATTGTCGCGCATGGCTGGACTTCCTACTCAACGCATCTGCCACTTTATTAGCCTTTCCTGGGTGGTAATGGATTGTCAAATCATAATCTTTTAGCAACTCCAACCATCTCCGCTGCCTCATGTTTAATTCTTTCTGAGAGAATAAATACTTTAAACTCTTGTGATCTGTGAATACCGCGCATTTTTCTCCGTATAACTAATGCCGCCAGATCTTCAAGGTGAACACCACCGCGGCAAGCTCAAGATCGTGTGTGGGATAATTTTGCTCATAAGGCTTAAGCTGTCTTGAGGCATATGCAATGACTCGTTCATTTTGCATTAAGACGCAACCTACAAACAATGTATTAGTCTAAACTTAATAGGTATACAAGATCATAACCTTATACTATAGTTTACGTACCTAAACCGTTCTTTGACGCATCACTATAAATCACAAACCCATCAGTTCCGGAGGGTTGAGCCAATACGAGAGCTGTGGTTAGTCTCTTCTTAAGCTCCATGAAGCTTTGCTCACATTCCGCCGTCCACTCAAAATTAGACTTCTTTTGGGTAAGGCGACTGAGAGGTACAGCTATCCTTGAGAATCCCTCCACAAACTTTCTATAGTACCCCGCAAGACCCAAGAAACTTCGTACTTCGGTAACATTGGTAGGTCTAGGCCATTCAGTGATAGCTTCTACCTTCTTCGGATCCACAGCAATCCCCTCCTCCGATATCACGTGACCCAGAAAAGCCACACTTCTCAACCAAAACTCACACTTGCTAAACTTAGCGTACAGTTGTTTCTACCTTAAAATGCTTAGAACGGTTCTCAAATGCTTAGCGTGAGTTTGTTCATCCGGAGAATACACCAGAATATCATCTAGGAATACCACAACAAACTTGTCCAACTATTCTCAAAAGACGGTATTCATAAGATCCATAAAAGCTGCAGGGGCACTTGTCAATCCAAACGGCATCACCAAAAATTCATAGTGGCCATATCTTGTGCGGAAAGCTGTCTTTGCGATGTCCTCGGCCTTCACTCGCAACTGATGATATCCTGATCGAAGATCAATTTTGGAGAAGATTTTAGCACCCTTGAGCTGGTCAAATAAATCCTCAATTCGTGGAAGGGGATACTTATTCTTGATGGTAACTTTATTCAACTCTCTATAATCAATACAAAGTCTCATGCTACCATCTTTCTTCTTTACAAATAAAACAGGTGCTTCCCAGGGCGATACACTAGGGCGGATAAACTTCTTGTCTAATAACTCCTGCAGTTGTTCCTTCAACTCTCTCAATTCTGCCGGAGCCATTCTATAAGGAGCTTTAGAAATAGGTTCTGTTCCGGAAATCAAGTTGATCTCGAACTCAACTTCTCTCGGGTGTGGTATGTTAGTGTATGTGCCCTAGGCCATAATTTGGATACTTATGTTATGTATTTATTATTAATAAAAGAGGTTTTATTATCATTATTGTTGGTTAGTATGTTACAAAATTTTGATATATGTCCCTGATTCATTATTGTTATGGAGATAAAATAATTTATAATCAGTATGAGTATTGATTTGATAATCATGAGATGATTATGTGTATGGTGATACGAATCAATCTCATAGATACTTGTTAGAGAATAGATTATTGGATAGACCCATCATGAGATTGCTACATGGATTAGCGCCATAAGTAAATCTCATGATAGTCATGTTTTAATCCTTTGACTTGAGATTGTCATAGTTTCCAACATAAGGACTATTTTATTTTGACATGATCAAACGTTATCCGTAACTGGATAATAATAAAGGTCATGATTGAATGTGATAGAAATTATGTAGAGGATATTGAACAATCAAGATAGAATTTGTCCCTCTCTTTTGAGAGAGATATCTTTGGGCCCCTCAATTAGTGAGACTGTGAAATGCATGGCCGTGCTCAAATGAATTGATAGTGTGATCAATATCATTTGTTTTATCAGTCTACTTAGAGATCGAGTAATCATATGTTTGAACTATATAAGTATGACGCTGACCATGACTTATGTTCAAACTAGATATCGTGTGACAAAGGGATTAATGCATGTACTATTATTAGGCTAGTTGGACTTTACTCGTATTAAATGGATAGTTGCAATGCCTTGCTAGAGGCCAATTACGACTTGTTGGTTTAATAAAGATTTAATCAACTGCCAATTAATATAGACCTATCGGGTCACACACAAGAATGCGTAAGGCTGAGATTAATAATATTAATAATATTAATATTGGATACTAATTATTATTATTATTATCGTTTTAATATTAATAATATTAATATTGGATATTAATTATTATTATTATTATTATTTTCTTTTTTGGTGATTATATATACATGTGTATTATCGGATAATAACGAGAGAATCCATATCTGATATGGATTTTGAATATCCTGATAAAATCCGTATATGATATGGATTTTGATTGGCATCAACTAATCCGATTAGGACTCGGATTTTGATGTCCACGTATGTGTATATATACTTGTGTATCTCGTATATACTAGACACACGAAAAATACACAGAATCATCAAAGAAACCCTAGAGCCGTTTTTGTGAAAAACCGAGTTCTTCAGCCGCGCTGTTTAAAGAGCTAGCACTCCGGACGGAAGCGTTCGTGTAGATACCGACAGAGGGTGTTCGTGATTTCGCACCTCTTCCATCTGCAGATTTTGAATCTACGGAGGTAATTTTGATTTCTTTTGTCGAATTATACAAACAACATGGATCCTTGGTAGGAAATCAGAGGTCAAGTTTTTGTTTTCCGCTGCGCGTTTTGCAGTGATCTCGGTTGATTTCCTAACATGGTACTCCTGGTAAATCTTCCGGAAACACATCAAGAAATTCATTGACCACTGGAATTTGCTTAATGGACGGTACCTCCCGACAAACATCCATTGCATACACTAGGAATCCCTCAGCACCTTTCCTTAAGGCTTTGCACGCTTGTGCAACTGACACATACACCTACTTGGGAACTTTCTTTCATTCCGGTTCCCCTTGAAATGTTACCTCTTCCATCTTAGCGTTCTTGATTGTCACTTGTTTCAATCGACAATCAATATTGGCATGATGCTTGGCCATCCAGTCCATTCCCAATATAACGTCAAAGTCGTACATCTGTATAGGAATCAGTGTAGCGGAGAATGTTTGTCCTTCAGACTCCAATTCGCAATCTTGGTACTGCTGGTACGAAACCATAATTTGATCTCCGGCCGCTTGAACACGATACGGAGTTTCTGACCATTCAGGCAAACTACCAAGGTGCTTAGTGAATCTTTTTGCCATAAAGGAGTGGCTTGCGCCGCTATCGAAGAGTACATTGGCAGGCATCTTATTTACTAAAACCGCACCTAAGGCCATATGAAATTTTACACAAAAAGTTAAGCACATAAACACTTAATCCATTAATGATTTAAACTTAATTCAAATGGTACCTGCTACTACATCGGGAGCCTCCTGCACATCTGTGTCCGTCATGAGATGTACACGGGCATTCGCTCGTGGCTTCGCCCTCGGCTGCTGAGCCGCTTCTCCCGGATTATTTTTCTTCATCTCCGGATAGTCCCTAATCATGTGACCCACTTGACCGCATCAAAAACATGCTCCTGCTACTTTCCTACACTCGCCGATGTGGTTCCTGTTGCAATGAGGGCAAATTTGTGGATTGAATACACTAGGTATACTCGACTATTTTATGCAAATTTGTGGATTGAATACATAAATGACCTTCCTTTAGCCCTACACTCCGTTATCGATGGCCACCATATCAAATGGAAAGTTGAAAAGATTTGTGACTTGATTGGTGTACCCAACGAAGGGTATTTTGAGTTTGATGCCTGGAAATGGGATGCTGCTAGGTGGAAGATATCTGAAGATGAAGTAAAATCTTTCTTAGGTTTCCATCCTAGTAAAAACACAAATGACATGCCTTTAGTTTATCATACTCTTCTGGCCATTGTTACATTTTGTATCAATGGTAAATCCGCAAAATTGCCAAGTAACCTTGACTTCTACATAGCATACCGAATAGCTAACCGTGAAAAGGTTAACTTTGTGGAGCTTTTCATGACGAATGTTATCGAAGCCGCATCCAAGCAAAACAAGGCCCCACCCTATAGTAACCTTATTTATAGGATGCTTGTGAAGTCGGGTATTCAGGTAGATGACACGGATGTTGACAACATTACGCACAAGGACTTCTATGATAAAGTCAACATCCAACAAATACTGAAGTCTAGAAAAGAGGCAATGAGGAGAGAACAAGAGGAGGAAGAAAGAGAAGACGAAGACCTTCCGGATGAGGCACCCATTCCCAAACCAGAGACTCATGAAGAACCAAGTAGCTTGAGCTCAAATGTCCCAGAACTTCAAGCTCAAGTTGCTAGTCTTCAACACGAGGTTGGGGAGCTTCGTAGCAAGGTATCCGTCCATGAGTCGAGGTTTGCAAAGCTCAAGGCAAAGATGAAAGCTTGCATTCCTGGCATAACATTCTCTTCAGACGAAGACTAGGGTGGTTGTTTTAGCTTGCATCTTGTTTTAACTTAGAATTTGTTGTTGGTTGTAAAACTTGGATGTGTCTTTAAAATTAATGAAGTATTATTGCTTATTTTTTGATGCTTTCAAAAAGGGGGAGAAAATGGTTATTGTTGCTGCTTTAGTGGCTTATTTGTGCTTATTGGCTTATTTGTTAAAATGGTTTATTGCTGCTTTAGTGGCTTATTTGTGCTTATTGGCTTATTTATTAAAATGGTTTATTGCATAGCTGGCAAAATGAGGTAAGCTTGAAAATTGAAATCCTTGTTAATTGATGATGAGCATGAACAGTTATTTGGTTGAGGGGGAGCAAATTTCAAAGAAAAGTATTTTGGTTGAAATTGCAAAATCTTGTTCACATTGACCACTACGGAAGTTTTAAAGCGCACATACTTAGGGGAAGATTGATTTTTCAAGTTTGAAACATTCAAACAGTTAAAACAAAGGAAAAACATCTTTTAGAATCTCGGTTTTTGAAATCATCAAAAAGGGGGAGATTGTTAGTTTATAAAATGTTTTGATGATACAAAAAGATGTTTTAAAAGGACTAAGATAAAATTTCGTATCTTTAGCTCGAAGCAAAATTGATATAAACATGTGCGAGACGAAAAATCTCTCATGAATCAGATGAAGGTTACATCAGCCCTTCAAGAGATCCATGTGAAGCTTGGTAAAAATTTAAGCACTCAGATCCACGTCATACTCTCAGCCAAGAGACGTAGATCGATTGACGTATATCTGAGAGACGTCGATCTCTCAGTTAAGCATACGTCGATCGATCGACGTATAACTGAGAGACGTCGAACTCTCAGCTTCAGGTATGTCGATCGATCGACATACATCTGAGAGACGTCGATCTCTCAGCCTAATGACGTCGATCGATCGACGTCATTCTGAGAGACGTCGATCTCTCAGTCAGGCTGACGTCGATCGATCGACGTCTGACTGAGAGACGTCGATCTCTCAGCCCTGGCACGTAGATCGATCGACGTCTCCAGGATTCAAAAATTTTCAAACGTTGGAACAAAATCCAAGGGAGATCTATGATATTTTCTCTCTCCAATCTTGCTCAAATTTCTTGTGGACTTTAACCCAACATACTACATGCTTCCTTGACTATTTTAAACATGTCTAAGATTCTCTAGGTGGCTATCCAAGATCAAATCACTCCATAGGGTGGGTAAAGACTATTTGGGCACTATCTTGACATTTTTGAAGATGAAGACTTGGTGGAGAGCCTCAAAAACGTGGTCAACTTTATTTATAAATAGAAGGAGCTTGGATGAAGCAATTACACACTTTCAACATCATCTAGCTTCATTTTTCATTGTTGTATATTTCTCTCATACTTGTAAATTTGTTTAAAGCTTGTCTAGCTTTTCTTTGATCTTCATTATTGTATATTGAGAGAAAGAGAGTCAAGCACAAGAGGAACCATAAATATTTGATCTCTTGCTTGTGCTTAGACTTGTGAGAAAGTGTGAACCTTACTATATTTCTTCAACCCACTGTGAGAAGTTCTTGAGAGAACTTTTGTTGAAGTAGTGAGGAAGCAAGAAGTTGTTCTTGCTAAGAAGGTGTAGTTGCTATAGTTGCACAAGTGTATTTTGTGCAAGAAGTTGATGTCGTTGTTGCTTACACTAAAGTGTTAGTGTAAGTGTTGCTGTGGTTGTTCTTATTGTTCATAATAAGAAGAGTAGTTGTTGAAAATCCACTCTGGAAACAAAGTGGTAGTGGAGTAGAATCATTTACGATTCGAACCACTCTATATCCGGTGTACTCATTCATTATCTCTCATCTCCAATTCTTGCTCTGATTTTGAATATCCTTTTTGAGTTGAGACAAACAAGAAAATTCCGCAAAAAGAGCCAAACACTCTATTCACCCCACCCCCCCTCTAGAGTGTATTTCGGACCTAACAATTGGTATCAGAGCCTAACCTTGATTGCTTGGCCTATCTTTGCAAGTAGCAAGGTTAAAGATCATGGCAACCTCAACCTCAACTTCAACCTCTTCATCTCCTAAGCCTACTGCACTATTTTTCGGATCAAACACTAAAGCACCTATGTTTGATGCCCAAAATTATTCCTTGTGGAAATTTCGAATGATCAATCACTTGAAAGGCTGTGGATTCGATATATGGAGAGCCGTTGTCAAAGGAATTGAAGTTCCTATGATTACCAACTCAAAAGGAGAATCAATATTCAAAGATGAGGATGACTACACCGATGAAGAAAAGATAAGATTTGCCATTAATGGCAAGGCATTTGATATTCTTTCAAGTGCTCTCACCACCACCGAGCTTATAAGACTTCAAGGTCTTGAAACAGCTCATGAGGCATGGAAAAGGCTTGAAATGATACATGAAGGAACTGAGCAAGTAAGAATGGCCAAACGACTTATGCTCATGAAGGAGTATGAGATGTTCGGAATGAAAAGCGGTGAGTAGATTGAGGAGACAATCGATCGATTCACACGAATAGTGAATCAACTCTCCATGGTTGACAAGAAAATCTCAAATGAAGATCTTGTCTCAAAACTCCTCAACTCTTTGCTAAGAGAATGGACACCCAAAGTCACCGCCATCACCGAATCAAAGAATCTCAAGACTCTTACCCTTGATGAGCTATCCGGTAATCTTCTTACTCATGAAATTCTTATTGATGAACAAAATAGGATGAATCCCATCAAGCCTACACAAACATCACACAAAGGATTGGTAGTAGAGTCCGATGAATCGGATGAGGAAGTTGCCCTTCTAGTAAGAAAATTTAGAAGAATGGCAACTAGAAACAAAGCTCAGGCAAGAAAGTTTTTCAAGAAACCATCTAAAGAAAAGGAAGCAAGTGAAAATTGCTATAGATGTGGTCGACCCGGTCACTTCATTGCCGATTGCCACGTAAAAGAACCGCAAAAGCAAGAGAAGAAGGTCTTTCCTTAAAAGAAGTAAGCCCTCAATGCAGAGGTAACCACGTGGGATGATCTCCTTTCGGAATCGGAAGGAGAAGAGAGTGAGGATCAAGGTGTTGGACTTGTGGCAATGGTTGACAATCCAAAGTTTCAACATACTTGTCTTATGGCGATTGAAGATGACCTTGAGGTAAATTCTAACCCTTCAAATTTACATGATGAAATAGGAGATTTGCAAGATGACTTTGAGAAATGAAATTTGAAATGTAAGCATTTAAAGAAAGAATTCAAGAAATGCATTTTAGAAAATAAGAGCTTGCATGACAAAAATATTTTGATGTTTCAAGAGCATGATATCATACTTACCATGCATAAAACCGTAGCTCTTGAAAGTGAAGAAATTAGAAAAGAATGTGAGAAACTAAAGTTAGACTTACAAAGACTAACAAATGGTAAAAACAACTTAGACATACTACTTGGAAATCAAGAATTGGAAATGATAAATTCGGTTTAGGATTTAACTCATCATCTTCTTCTATTAAACCTAAGTCCTTAAAGAAAAAGGCAAACAATAGAAAAACACAAAAAAAATTCATCATCTTCTAAACCAAAGCATGTACCCGCTTGTTTTTATTGCAACAAACTAGGACATATAAAGAAAGCATGTAAAGCTCGATTTGAAAGCACATATGTTTGGAAGCCTAAGGGTCGAAAAACTAACCCTAAAGGACCCAACCATCAAAGGGTACCAATGTATACATCTTTTGGTTTTGTAGGCTCTCAAGATAAATGGAGTAGCCAAAGAAGAAGGAACCAAATGGCTTATGGACAGCGGATGTTCAACTCACATGACCGGAGACAAGACGTTGTTCACCAAGCTCAAGCTCCAAGATTGTGGAACGGTGCATTTTGGCAATGGGAGAGCCGAAATCCTTGGACATGGAGAAATTGGTAATTCTTCCTTTACTATTAATAATGTACTATATGTAGAAGGGCTTAAGTATAATTTGATAAATGTTAGCCAACTATGTGATGCTAATTTTCAAATAGAGTTTGTGAAAAGAAAATATGTTGTGAAAAAGAACGATAAGATTGTTTTTGAAGATATTCGTAAAAATGATGTTTACAAATTTAGCACACATGATTTGATATCACAAAATGTTTCTTGCCTAATTGCCAAAAATGATTTGACTCAACTATGGCACAGACGACTTGGACATATTAGCTTTAAAAACTTCAAAGAGATTTGCAAAAATGAAAAGGTCCAAGGTCTTCCAAAATTAAATTTCGAAAACCATGGCTTATGTGACACTTGTCAAAAGGCAAAGCTTGTTAAAACAAGCTTCAAACCCAAAAGTAAATATCCACCACCAAACCCCTACAATTGCTTCATATGGATTTGTATGGGGATATTGGTACAGCAAGTCTAAGTGGAAAACATTACACCTTTGTGGTGGTAGATGACTTCTCTAGGTACACTTGGGTAATGTTCTTAGCTAAAAAGAATGATGCATGCCAAGAATTTATAAAGCTTTGTAAAAGATTAGAAAATCAAAGAGAGGACACAATTAAGGAAATTAGAAGTGATAGAGGGGGTGAGTTTGATGGAGAATTTCAAGAATTTTGTGTATCCAAGGGGTATGGACACAATTTCTCAGCTCCAAGAACTCCTCAACAAAATGGTGTTGCGGAAAGGAAGAATAGAACACTTCAAGAAATGAGTAGAGCCATGCTAAACGAATTTGAGTTACCCAAATATTTTTGGGCCGAAGCGGTAAATACCGCTTGTCATGTGATCAATAGAGTTTATTTGAGACCATTTCTCAAAAAGACTCCTTATGAGCTTTGGAAAGGTAGAGTACCAAATATTGGTTATTTCAAGGTTTTTGGTTGTAAGTGCTTTATACTTAACACCAAAGATAACTTTGATAAACTCGACTTCAAAGCGGATGAAGGAATCTTTATAGGCTATGCTCAAAATAGCAAGGCATTTAGAGTATATAATAAAAGAAGCATGAAAGTTGAAGAATCAATTCATGTCAAATTTAGTGAACTCAATGAGGACAAATCAAACATTAATGATGATGATGATGATGAAATAATTGAAGTAAGACATATAGAGAAATTTGAGAATTCAAAAGGTAATATTGTTATTGACCTTAGGATTGATCCACTTGAACCTAAGGTTGAAAATGAAGAAGTAGGAGGAGATACCTCAAATTTACCGGATTCATACAAGTATAGGAAAGATCACCCTAAAGAGTTGATATTAGGTGAAACTAGCCAAGGCATAATGACTAGGAGAAAATTCAATGAAAATGCCTTCATTTCACAAGTTGAGCCTAAAAACATAAAGGAGGCAATAAATGATGAAGATTGGGTATTGGCTATGCAAGAAGAATTAAATCAATTTGAAAGAAGTGATGTTTGGGAATTAGTTGCTAAACCTAGTGATCATCCCGTAATTGGTACTAAATGGGTATTTAGAAATAAAATGGATGATAAAGGAAACATCACTAGAAACAAAACTAGGTTAGTAGCACAAGGTTATAGGCAAGAGGAAGGCATAGACTATGATGAAACGTTTGCCCCTGTAGCTAGGTTAGAAGCTATTAGGATGCTATTAGCATATGCATGCTATAAGGATTTCAAACTATATCAAATGGATGTGAAATCCGCATTCTTGAATGGAATAATTCAAGAAGAGGTCTATGTAGCTCAACCTCTGGGGTTTGAAAATCATGATATCCAAATCATGTTTTTAAACTCAAAAAGGCCCTTTATGGACTTAAAAAAGCTCCTAGGGCTTGGTATGATAGGTTAAGTAACTTCCTACTTGAGAATGAGTTTTCAAGAGGAAAAGTCGACACTACTCTTTTTATTAAAGAACAAGGAAACCATCAATTGCTTGTTCAAATTTATGTGGATGATATTATATTTGGTGCTACTAACGATTCTCTTTGTAAGCATTTTGCAAAATTGATGGAAGGAGAATTTGAAATGAGCATGATGGGTGAACTCAACTACTTCCTTGGTCTACAAACCAAGCAAACTCAAGATGGAGTGTACATATCTCAAACAAAGTACACAAAGGATTTGCTCAAGAAGTACAAATTCGAGGATGGAAGAAGTGTGAGCACTCCGATGAGCACAAGTACAAAGCTTGACAAAGACGAAAAAGGAAAGCCGATTGAGGTAACCAAATATAGGGGTATGATTGGTAGATTACTTTATTTAACAGCTAGTAGACCGGATATTTTGCATGCTGTGTGCTTATGTGCTAGATTTCAAAGTATGCCTAAGGAATCACATTTAGTTGCTGTTAAACGGATCTTTAGGTATTTAAAAGGAACTTTGAATTTTGGATTGTTTTATCCCAAAAATGGATGTTTTGATTTAAGAGGGTATAGTGACTCCGACTATGCCAGAAATCTTGTTGATAGGAAAAGCACCTCCGGGACGTGTCAATTCCTTGGAGATTTCTTGGTTTCTTGGTTCTCTAAGAAACAAAATAGTGTGTCACTTTCAACGGCGGAATCCGAATATATATCGGCCGCTTCATGTTGTGCACAACTACTTTAGATGACAAACACATTGAATGATTACAATGTTAAGTTTGATAAAGTTCCAATCCTATGTGACAATACCTCAGCCATAAGTATAGCACAAAACCCGGTTCATCATAGTAGAACAAAACACATTGAAGTGAGACATCACTTCATAAGAGATTGCATTCAAAAAGGATTGGTATGCATTGAGTTTGTTCCAACTAATGACCAACTGGCGGACATCTTTACCAAATCTCTCCCCACTGAGACATTCGAATCAATTAGAACGAGACTGGGAATGATAAACATCAGTTAAAGGGATGAAAATTGAAAATTTCAAAATCAGGGACACGTCGATCGATCGACGTATCAAAACAAGAGATCGACGTACGTCGATCTCTGACATCGATCGATCGACGTACGTCGAACTCAGACGTCGATCGATCGACATAGACGAATTTCAGCAGGTATAAATACTCTGCAAAACGCGAATTCCTCTTCACTTTCCAACATTTCATCGGCTAAAACCCTACCAAAACGCCGCCCCTTTCCTTCCCAAGCCATTCATCTTTTCAATTTCATCTCCAAAACAAAACTTCTTCATCTTTACACTTGATTTTCATCTTCTTCATTCATTCCTCTCTAGAAATCCCTAAATTTCAAATCCAAATTCCTCTCAAAATGTCTTCAAGGATCAAAAATACCACAAAAAGGCCAAGATCCTCTAGGGGTGGAGGAGAAGGTTCAAGCTCCTCTCAAGGACAATCTTCTCAACCTCGGATGAAACAATCAATTGACATGAGTCAAGGGCGCGTACTTGCTGGGATTAGAAGTGAGCTCACCCTCTCAAACTTCCCTTGGATTAAAGCAAAAGATAACAAGGAGGCCTTGACGGAACCCTTGCCCCCGGGGCAAATAAGGTATATAACTAGACATTCTCAGATTTTATATGATAAATGGGATGATGATGAAAGAGCAACCATCCCACTCAAGTTGCTTAGAATAAATGATATTCTAAGCAAAAATGAACTAAGCCCAATCATTGAATGGTTAGATGTTCAAGAGTGGAGGAGTATATGGAATGAGAATGAGATGTCAAAAATGTCCACTAGGTATACTCGACTATTTTATGCAAATTTGTGGATTGAATACATAAATAACCTTCCTTTAGCCCTACACTCTGTTATCGATGGCCACCATATCAAATGGAAAGTTGAAAAGATTTGTGACTTGATTGGTGTACCCAACGAAGGGTATTTTGAGTTTGATGCCTGGAAATGGGATGCCGCTAGGTGGAAGATCTCTGAAGATGAAGTAAAATCTTTCTTAGGTTTCCATCCTAGTAAAAACACAAATGACATGCCTTTAGTTTATCGTACTCTTCTGGCCATTGTTACATTTTGTATCAATGGTAAATCCGCAAAATTGCCAAGTAACCTTGACTTCTACATAGCATACCGAATAGCTAACCGTGAAAAGGTTAACTTTGTGGATCTTTTCATGACGAATGTTATCGAAGCCGCATCCAAGAAAAACAAGGCCCTACCTATAGTAACCTTATTTATAGGATGCTTGTGAAGTCGGGTATTCAGGTAGATGACACGGATGTTGACAACATTACGCATAAGGACTTCTATGATAAAGTCAACATCCAACAAATACTGAAGTCTAGAAAAGAGGCAATGAGGAGAGAACAAGAGGAGGAAGAAAGAGAAGACGAAGACCTTCCGGATGAGGCACCCATTCCCGAACCAGAGACTCATGAAGAACCAAGTAGCTTGAGCTCAAATGTCCCAGAACTTCAATCTCAAGTTGCTAGTCTTCAACATGAGGTTGGGGAGCTTCGTAGCAAGGTATCCGTCCATGAGTCGAGGTTTGCAAAGCTCAAGGCAAAGATGAAAACTTGCATTCTTGGCATAACATTCTCTTCAGACGAAGACTAGGGTGGTTGTTTTAGCTTGCATCTTGTTTTAACTTAGAATTTGTTGTTGGTTGTAAAACTTGGATGTGTCTTTAAAATTAATGAAGTATTATTGCTTATTTTTTGATGCTTTCAAAAAGGGGGAGAAAATGGTTATTGTTGCTGCTTTAGTGGCTTATTTGTGCTTATTGGCTTATTTGTTAAAATGGTTTATTGCTGCTTTAGTGACTTATTTGAGCTTATTGGCTTATTTATTAAAATGGTTTATTGCATAGCTGGCAAAATGAGGTAAGCTTGAAAATTGAAATCCTTGTTAATTGATGATGAGCATGAACAGTTATTTGGTTGAGGGGGAGTAAATTTCAAAGAAAAGTATTTTGGTTGAAATTGC
This sequence comes from Eustoma russellianum, assembly GCA_036186865.1. Taxonomy (NCBI): domain Eukaryota; kingdom Viridiplantae; phylum Streptophyta; class Magnoliopsida; order Gentianales; family Gentianaceae; genus Eustoma; species Eustoma russellianum. The sequence goes on along the minus strand of AP025063.1, from coordinate 14,930,810 downwards.
AAAATCTTGTTCACATTGACCACTACGGAAGTTATAAAGCGCACATACTTAGGGGGAGATTGATATTTTTCAAGTTTGAAACATTCAAACAGTTAAAACAAAGGAAAAACATCTTTTAGAATCTCGGTTTTTGAAATCATCAAAAAGGGGGAGATTGTTAGTTTATAAAATGTTTTGATGATACAAAAAGATGTTTTAAAAGGACTAAGATAAAATTGCATATCTTTAGTTCGAAGCAAAATTGATGTAAACATGTGCGAGTAAAAAAATCTCTTATGAATAGGATGAAGGTTACATCAGCCCTTCAAGAGATCCATGTGAAGCTTGGTAAAAATTTAAGCACTCAGATCCACGTCATACTCTCAGCCAAGAGACATAGATCGATTGACGTATATCTGAGAGACGTCGATCTCTCAGTTAAGCATGCGTCGATCGATCGACATATAACTGAGAGAAGTCGATCTGTCAGCTTCAGGTATGTCGATCGATCGACATACATCTGAGAGACGTCGATCTCTCAGCCTAATGACGTCGATCGATCGACGTCATTCTGAGAGACGTCGATCTCTCAGTCAGGCTGACGTCGATCGATTGACGTCTGACTGAGAGACGTCGATCTCTCAGCCCTGGCACGTAGATCGATCGACGTCTCCAGGATTCAAAAATTTTCAAACGTTGGAACAAAATCCAAGGGAGATCTATGATATTTTCTCTCTCCAATCTTGCTCAAATTTCTTGTGGACTTTAACCCAACATACTACATGTTTCCTTGACTATTTTAAACATATCTAAGATTCTCTAGGGTGGCTATCCAAGATCAAATCACTCCATAGGGTGGCTAAAGACTATTTGGGCACTATCTTGACATTTTTGAAGATGAAGACTTGGTGGAGAGCCTCAAAAACGTGGTCAACTTTATTTATAAATAGAAGAGGCTTGGATGAAGCAATTACACACTTTCAACATCATCTAGCTTCATTTTCCATTGTTGTATATTTCTCTCATACTTGTAAATTTGTTTAAAGCTTGTCTAGCTTTTCTTTGATCTTCATTATTGTATATTGAGAGAAAGAGAGTCAAGCACAAGAGGAACCATAAATATTTGATCTCTTGCTTGTGCTTAGACTTGTGAGAAAGTGTGAACCTTACTATATTTCTTCAACCCACTGTGACAAGTTCTTGAGGAAACTTTTGTTGAAGTAGTGAGGAAGCAAGAAGTTGTTCTTGCTAAGAAGCTGTAGTTGCTGTAGTTGCACAAGTGTATTTTGTGCAAGAAGTTGCTGTCGTTGTTGCTTACACTAAAGTGTTAGTGTAAGTGTTGCTGTGGTTGTTCTTATTGTTCATAATAAGAAGAGTAGTTGTTGAAAATCCACTTTGGAAACAAAGTGGTAGTGGAGTAGAATCATTTACGATTCGAACCACTCTATATCCGGTGTACTCATTCATTATCTCTCATCTCCAATTCTTGCTCTGATTTTGAATATCCTTTTTGAGTTGAGACAAACGAGAAAATTCCGGAAAAAGAGCCAAACACTCTATTCAACCCCCCCCCCCCCCTCTAGAGTGTATTTCGGACCTAACAATCTTGACCCAATGTCCAGGTCTTCCACCAACTCTCACATCATCTCTTGGCTTTTTGCCTCTATCAGACCCTCCTGCACTAGCTGCTCTTGCCGCTACTCGGTGAAAATCACTCTCGACATGGAAACACGCATCTAGCATATCCTCATAAGTTTTCATCCCCGCATTCACTATTGCCGACTGTATCCTCAAGTCCAAACCCCTCTCGAACTTCGTCATCTTAAGACGATTATCAGACATAATCGCAGGGGCAAACTTACCAAAGGCATGAAATCGATCCGCATACTCCGACACCGTCATCCTTCCTTGCTCCAATCTGTCAAACACTCTTATCTTGTCCAATATCGTAGTCTCCGATACGTAGTACTTCAGGAAAAAATCACACAACTGTGCCCAAGAGATTGGTGGGGTCATTCTCAACACCATTCCGTCCCACCATTCGCCAGCCTTGCCACTTAGAAGGGGTGTGGCCACCTCAACCTTTATCTCATTCGGTACTTGCACTAGCCGAAAACATTTCTCCACCTCAGCCAACCAGTGCTGAGCCTCTTCAGGATCAGTACATCCTCCAAACTCCGGCACCCTCATCTTTCTCATCTCTCTATAAAAGAACCGGATGTTATGTTATGGCGGAGGAGGAGGTGGAGGCTGATGCTGTTGCGCATACCCTTGTGCGATCACCGTCAGTGCATCAGTGAGCACCTGGGGTAAAACAACTTGTGGTGGCTGGTTCTCCTGTTCGTTGTTAGTGTTCCCTGTGTTCTCTCTTCTTGGAGGCATTTCTCTGAAAGGTCAACATGGCATTAGCATTCAGTGAATACAAGAAGTTACTGAAAGCTTGAACGCATAAGAATGGATGGGGTATGAATTAAAGTATTGATACGAAAGTTAGATGCTAAACGCGCTCGCACACACACAACCTTGATCATACTTAAACTCTAAAGAATTCAGCACTTATAGCTAAGGATCAAACTTAAGGGAAAATCACAGCTTAAATTGCTAAAAGATTATTAACCTAAGTTTCCGAGATAGATCTGAAGCCTAGGCTCTGATAACACCTGTAGCGCCCCGGCCCGATAGCAGGACCGCCGTATGCGTACGTCCTATAGTTTGTTACCGTGACATTAAGAATGTCAATGTATATTTATTTGTTATAATATGTTTGTGTAAAATATATTATAATTGTTGATGTCTTTGCATGGTGCATAGCATGGCCTCAGGACCTATGTGATTGACTTAGTCATATTTCTGTTTTGGGTTATTATGGCCTGCGTGCCACTGTAGTTTTTGTTGTATTTTATTATACAATTAGTTAGGTTTTTCTTTATTATTGTAATAAATGAAGAATCAAGCTACAAAAGTGGTGATGGCGACACATACCAAGGACGAGTGGATTCCATGGAGATGGTGGCATGAGCTCAAGACAAGAAGATATGTATCATTGCAATTGTTGTAATAGGAAGTCTTTCACATAGGGTTTCCTTTATGATCTTCATTTGGTCTCATGAAGATCATATTTAGTTTGGCCATGCTATGTCACGTTTACATATTTATCATTTTGTATGAGATGCGTGGATGATAGATTATATATGCATATAGGATGCTACGATATAATGATATGCAATGCAAGACATAAACTAAGTTGAAACCTCATCAATGATTTAAGTCTTTATGACATCCATGTCTTAAACACCTATTAAAACTGGGATTGTATTAAAGTAGGTATTGCCAAAGCAATGTGCTTTAAACATTCCTAGCTATGTAGGATGAGTAATAGTGCTACTCATATGTTTAAAATTGGTTAGACTTAATTGGGCTATCAAAACGGTTTTGGGCCCAAGGCATTAGATGGAATCTAACATACAATGATATATGATGTCATTATTCCACAAATTCTAAGAGTTACATGAGATGTAATTGGTAAAGAAGTTACCTACCTAAATAACTTAATTTTAAGCGTCATGCCAAAGCTGAGTTCAGAATTAAGTCAAATATGGATCTTAGCTCACTAAAATATTTCTTTTGAGGGTTATGTTTTAGTGATAGTTGTATAAATTTTAACCTCATTATTAATAAAGTGTTACTTTGCATGTTTTGTAGATCATAAATGGCTGCTAATAACAATTCCACCTTATCGCTGCGATCAATCCTTGAGAAGGAAAAATTAAAAGAATATGGGACTAATTTTGTTGATTGGTTTCGAAACTTGAGAATCGTTCTCAAGCAAGAAAAGAAGTCCTACGTGCTCGATGACCCTGTCCCTGAACCACCTCCTGCTGATGCTTCTGTTGCTGTTAAGAACAAGTATAAGAAGCATGTGGAAGATTCAAACGACATAGGATGTCTTATGTTGGCAACTATGTGTTCAGGACTTCAGAAAGACCTAGAACACTTAGAAGCCTATGAGATGAGTGTGCATCTCAAACAAGCTTTCCAACAACAGGCCAGGCAAGATAGGTTCGACACCGCTGTTGCACTTTTTGACTGTAAGATGTCTGAAGGTGAATCTGTTAGCGCTCATGTTTTAAAGATGAAAGGCTATATAGATCACCTTGCAAGACTTGGATATCTCCTGATTTTGGAACTCGCCACGGATTTGATCCTACACTCTTTGCCTAGCAGTTTTTCTCAGTTCGTTATGAACTACAATATGAATAATATGGAAAAGTCCATTCCTGAGCTACACGGTATGCTCAAAACTGCTGAGGGGAATATCAAAAAGCCTACCCATGTATTGAGTGTCAATATCAAGCCTATGAAAAAGAAAGCTAAAGGCAAGGGTAAGCCCAAAGGTGCGAAGGGTGCAAAAGGGTCCAAGGGTCAAGCTAAACCGAAACCTGGTCCCAAGGCAAAGGTTCCTAAGGAAAGAACTTGTTTCCATTGCAACAAGCCTGGGCATTGGAAAAGAAATAGTGATGTTTATTTGGAGGAGTTGAAGAAGCTGAAGGGTAGTGCGACTACATCTTCAGGTATTTATGTTATAGAAATTAATTTATCTACTTCTTCTTCCTGGGTATTAGATACTGGATGTGGATCCCATATTTGTACAAATATGCAAGGGCTCAAAAGGAGTAGTATGCTGAAGAAAGGCGAGGTGGACCTACGTGTTAGCAATAGAGCAAGAGTTGCTGCTATAGCTGTAGGGACGTATGAGCTTGTCTTGCCCAATGGGCTTTTGTTAGTTTTAAACAATTGCTTTTATGTTCCTACTATGAGTAGGAATCTTATTTCAGTATCTGTTTTGGATGATGAAGGTTATTCATTTTTAATTAAAAATAAGAAGTGTTCTATTTTTGATAAAAAAAATGACTTGCTTTATTGTATTGCAAGTAGTTATAATGGCATTTATGTCCTTAACCTTGATGATTCCAATGACAGTAATATTTATAACATATCTTCAAAGAGAACTAAGCCAAATGAATTAAACCCTGCATATTTATGGCACTGTCGCCTTAGCCATATAAATGAGAAGCGCGTATCTAAACTCCATCAAGATGGATTATTAGATTCATTTGATTTTGAATCATTTGAAAATTGCGAGTCTTGTTTGCTTGGAAAGATGACAAAGACCCCTTTTACTGGACATAGTGAAAGGTCCAATGACTTATTGGGCTTGGTACATACAGATGTATGCGGCCCAATCAGCATTAGTGCCAGAGGAGGACTTCAGTATTTCATTACTTTTACTGATGATTTCAGTAGGTATGACTATGTCTACCTAATGAAACATAAGCATGAGTCTTTTGAAATGTTTAGAACTTTTTAAAATGAAGTGCAAAATCAACTTGGTAAGACAATTAAAACGCTTTGATCAGATCGAGGTGGTGAATATTTGAGCCAAGAATTTGACCAACATCTAAGAAATTGTGGAATCGTTTCACAGGTGACTCCTCCAGGAACTCCACAATGGAATGGTGTTTCTGAAAGGAGAAATCGAACTTTATTAGATATGGTTCGATCTATGATGGGTCAAGTAGATCTTCCTTTATCTTTTTGCGGTTATGCCTTGGAGACAGCTGCATTCATTTTGAACCGTGTACCATCTAAAGCGGTTGACAAGACACCATATGAGATATGTACTGGTAAGAGACCCAGTTTGTCTTTTCTTAAGATTTGGGGTTGTGAAGCTTATGTGAAAAGATTAGTGTCAGATAAGCTAGCTCCAAAATCTATCAAATGTATTTTTGTGGGATATCCTAAAGAAACTAAAGGGTACTATTTCTATATTCCCTCAGAGAACAAAGTGTTTGTTGCTCGAAATGGAGTCTTTTTAGAAAAGGAGTTTCTCTCTAAGAGAACTAGTGGGAGTATAGTACAAATTGAGGAAACTCAAGTTCACAAGATATCATTGAACCGTCTTTAGAGGCAATTTTAGAACCACAAACAGGTGTGGAGCCTGAAAATGTAACACAAGTCCAACGTAGATCTGATAGGATACATCGTCAGCCAGAGAGATATGGATTTCTTGTGACTGATGATAGTGAAGTTATGCTCATAGATCAAGATGAGCCTACTACCTATCAGGAAGCTGTGTCAGGTCCAGATTCAGATAAATGGCTTGGAGCCATGAATTCTGAGATGCAATCCATGTTTGATAACCAAGTTTGGTCTTTAATTGATCCTCCAGAGGGTATTAAGACTATTGGTTGCAAATGGGTTTTCAAGAAGAAAATTGACATGGATGGAAATGTGCAAACCTACAAAGCAAGGCTTGTGGCTAAAGGTTTTAAGCAAACTCATGGTATAGACTATGATGAAACCTTTTCACCAGTTGCTATGCTTAAGTCTATTCGAATTCTCCTTGCCATTGCAGCATACTATGATTATGAGATATGGCAAATGGATGTCAAAACTGCTTTCCTTAATGGAAATTTACTCGAGGATGTGTACACGACACAACCTGAGGGTTTTATAAATCCTGAGAATTCAAAGAAGGTTTGCAAGCTTCAAAGGTCCATCTATGGATTGAAGCAAGTATCTCGAAGCTGGAATCTTTGTTTTGATGAAACAGTTAAGAACTTTGGTTTCATCAAGAATGAAGATGAACCTTGTGTTTACAAGATGGTTATTGGGAGTGCAGTAGTGTTTCTGGTCTTATATGTGGATGACATATTGCTTATTGGGAATGATATCCCTACCTTGCAAAAGGTTAAGGCTTGGTTAGGGAATTCATTTTCAATGAAGGACTTGGGTGAGGCTACCTATATCCTTGGTATCAAGATCTATAGAGATAGATCTAAAAGGATAATAGGCTTGAGTCAGAGTACATACATAGATAAAATGTTGAAAAGGTTCAACATGCAAGAGTCCAAGAAAGGATTCCTGCCTATGTCTCATGGCATTCATCTTAGCAAGAATCAATGTCCTCAGACATCTGATGAGCGAGATCGAATGAATAAAATTCCTTATGCTTCCGCTATAGGATCGATCATGTATGCCATGTTATGTACTAGACCAGATGTCTAATATCCATTGAGCACAACCAGTAGATATCAAGCTAACCCTGGTGAAGGTCACTGGACAGCTGTCAAGAATATTCTTAAGTACCTCAGAAAGACTAAAGATGTATTCTTGGTTTATGGAGGTTTGGATGACGAGTTAGTTGTAAATGGTTACACAGATGCTAGCTTCTAAACCGACATAGATGATTTCAAATCGCAGTCCGATTTTGTATTCACATTGAATGGTGGAGCTGTTAGTTGGAAGAGTTCAAAACAAAGCACTGTGGCTGATTCTACAATAGAGGCTGAGTATATAGCAGCATCAGATGCAGCTAAAGAAGTAGTTTGGTTGAAGAAGTTCATTACTGAGCTAGGAGTGGTACCTAGCATTGCAAATCTTGTGGACATTTATTGTGACAACAATGGTGCCATAGCACAAACAAAAGGGCCTAGGTCTCATCAGAGATCTAAACATATACTCAGACGCTACCATCTCATTCGAGACATCATCGATAGAGGAGATGTCAAGATATGCAAAGTTGACACAAACGATAACATAGCGGATCCATTGACTAAGCCTCTCTCATGGGTCAAGCATGATCAGCACACTAGATCTATGGGTCTCAGATATTTGTAGGCCTAGTGCAAGTGGGAGATTGTTAGTGTATGTGCCCTAGGCCATGATTTGGATATTTATGTTATGCATTTATTATTAATAAAAGAGGTTTTATTATCATTATTGTTGGTTAGTATGTTACACAATTTTGATATATGTCCCTGATTCATTATTGTTATGGAGATAAAATAATTTATAATTAGTATGAGTATTGATTTGATAATCATGAGATGATTATGTGTATGGTGATACGAATCAACCTCATAGATACTTGTTAGAGAACAGTGTATTGGATAGACCCATCATGAGATTACTACATGGATTAGCGTCATAAGTAAATCTCATGATAGTCATGTTTTAATCCTTTGACTTGAGATTGTCATAGTTTCCAACATAAGGACTATTATATTTTGACATGATCAAACGTTATCCGTAACTGGATAATAATAAAGGTCATGATTGAATGTGATAGAAATTATGTAGAGGATATTGAATAATCAAGATAGAATTTGTCTCTCTCTTTTGAGAGAGACATCTTTGGGCCCCTCGATTAGTGAGACTGTGAAATGCATGGTCGTGCTCAAATGAATTGATAGTGTGATCAATATCATTTGTTTTATCAGTCTACTTAGAGATCGAGTAATCATATGTTTGAACTATATAAGTATGACGCTGACCATGACTTATGTTCAAACTAGATATCGTATGACAAAGGGATTAATGCATGTACTATTATTAGGCTAGTTGGACTTTACTCGTATTAATTGGGTAGTTGTAATGCCTTGCTAGAGGCCAATTACGACTTGTTGGTTTAATATAGATTTAATCAACTTCCAATTAATATGGGCCTATCAGGTCACACACAAGAATGCGTAAGGCTGAGATTAATAATATTAATAATATTAATATTGGATATTAATTATTATTATTATTATCGTTTTAATATTAATAATATTAGTATTGGATATTAATTATTATTATTATTATTTTTGTTTTTTTGGTGATTATATATACATGTGTATTATCGGATAATAACGAGAGAATCCATATCTGATATGGATTTTGAATATCCTGATAAAATCCGTATCTGATATGGATTTTGATTGGCATCAACTAATCCGATTAGGACTCAGATTTTGATGTCTACGTATGTGTATATATACTTGTGTATCTCGTATATACTAGACACACGAAAAATACACAGAATCATCAAAGAAACCCTAGAGCCGTTTTTGTGAAAACCCGAGTTCTTCAGCCGCGCCGTTTGAAGAGCTAGCACTCCGGACGGAAGCATTCGTGTGGATACCGACAGAGGGTGTTCGTGATTTCGCACCTCTTCCATCTGCAGATTTCGAATCTACCGAGGTAATTTTGATTTCTTTTCTCGAATTATACGAACAACATGAATCCTTGGTAGGAAATCAGAGGTCAAGTTTAAGTTTTCCGCTGCGCGTTTTGCAGTGATCTCGATTGATTTCCTAGCATGGTACTCCTGGTAAATCTTCCGGAAACACATCAAGAAATTCATTGACCACTGGAATTTGCTCAATGGACGGTACCTCCCGGGAAACATCCATTGCATACACTAGGAATCCCTCAGCACCTTTCCTTAAGGCTTTGCACGCTTGTGCAACCGACACATACACCTCCTTGGGAACTTTCTTTCGTTCTGGTTCCCCTTGAAACGTTACCTCTTCCATCTTAGCGTTCTTGATTGTCACTTGTTTCAATCGACAATAAATATTGGCGTGATGCTTGGCCATCCAGTCCATTCCCAATATAACGTCAAAGTCGTACATCTGTATAGGAATCAGTGTAGCGGAGAATGTTTGTCCTTCAGACTCCAATTCGCAATCTCGGTACTGCTGGTACGAAACCATAATTTGATCTCCGGCCGCTTGAACACGATTCGGAATTTCTAACCATTCAGGCAAACTACCAAGGTGCTTAGTGAATCTTTTTGCCACAAAGGAGTGGCTTGCGCCGCTATCGAAGAGTACATTGGCAGGCATCTTATTTACTAAAATCGCACCTAAGGCCAAATGAAATTTTACACAAAAAGTTAAGCACATAAACACTTAATCCATTAATGATTTAAACTTAATTCAAATGGTACCTGCTACTACATCGGTAGCCTCCTGCACATCTGTGTCCGTCATGAGATGTACACGGGCATTTGCTCGTGGCTTCGCCCTCGGCTGCTAAGCCGCTTCTCCCGGATTATTTTTCTTCATCTCCGGACAGTCCCTAATCATGTGACCCACTTGACTGCATCAAAAACATGCTCCTGCTACTTTCCTACACTCGCCGATGTGGTTCCTGTTGCAATGAGGGCAAACTCCTATACCCTGCTGAACTACTAGATTCTGAGGTGGAAGTCTCTGAAAATTTCCAACTGATCCTCTCTTTGGAATCTTGACCCAACGTCCGGGTCTTCCACCAACTCTCACATCATCTCTTGGCCTTTTGCCTCTATCAGACCCTCCTGCACTAGCTGCTCTTGCCGCTACTCGGCGAAAATCACTCTCGACATGAAAACACGCATCTAGCATATCCTCATAAGTTTTCATCCCCGCATTCACTATTGCCAACTGTATCCTCAAGTCCAACCCCTCTCGAACTTCGTCATCTTAAGACGATTATCAGACATAATCGCAGGGGCAAACTTACCCAAGGCATGAAATCGATCCGCATACTCCGACACCGTCATCCTTCCTTGATCCGATCTGTCAAACACTCTTATCTTGTCCAATATCGCAGTCTCCGATACGTAGTACTTCAGGAAAACATCACAAAATTGTGCCCAAGAGATTGGTGGGGTCATTCTCAACACCATTCCGTCCCACCATTTGCCAGCCTTGCCACTTAGAAGGGGTGTGGTCACCTCAACCTTTATCTCATTCGGTACTTGCACTAGCCGAAAACATTTCTCCACCTCAGCCAACCAGTGCTGAGCCTCTTCAGGATCAGTACATCCTCCAAACTCCGGCACCCTCATCTTTCTCATCTCTCCATAAAAGAACCGGATGTTATGTTGTGGCGGTGGAGGAGGTGGAGGTTGATGCTGTTGCGCAGACCCTTGTGCGATCACCGTTAGTGCATCAGTGAGCACCTGGGGTAAAACAACTTGTGGTGGCTGGTTCTCCTGTTCGTTGTTAGTGTTCCCTTTGTTCTCTCTTCTTGGAGGCATTTCTCTGAAAGGTCAACATGGCATTAGCATTCAGTGAATACAAGAAGTTACTGAAAGCTTGAACGCGTAAGAATGGATGGGGTATGAATTAAAGTATTGATACGAAAGTTAGATGTTAAACGCGCTCGCACACACCCAACCCTGATCATACTTAAACTCTAAAGAATTCAGCACTTATAGCTAAGGATCAAACTTAAGGGAAAATCGCAGCTTAAATTTCTAAAAGATCATTAACCTAAGTTTCCGAGATAGATCTGAAGCCTAGGCTCTGATACCACCTGTAGCGCCCCGGCCCGATAGCAGGACCACCATATGCGTACGTCCTATAGTTCGTTACCGTGACATTAAGAATGTCAATATATATTTATTTGTTATAATATGTTTGTGTAAAATATATTATAATTGTTGATGTCTTTGCATGGTGCATAGCATGGCCTCAGGACCTATGTGATCAACTTGGTCATATTTCTGTTTTGCGTTATTATGGCCTGCGTGCCGCTGTAGTTTTTGTTGTATTTTATTATACAATTAGTTAGGTTTTTCTTTATTATTGTAATAAATGAAGAATCAAGCTACAAAAGTGGTGATGGCGACACATACCAAGGACGAGTAGATTCCATGGAGATAGAGGCATGAGCTCAAGACAAGAAGATATGTATCATTGCAAATGTTGTAATAGGAAGTCTTTCACATAGGGTTTCCTTTATGATCTTCATTTGGTCTCATGAAGATCAAGATTACTAATGTGTGATCCAAGTTTGACCTTTGTAGGAACATACGGCCTAAAGTATCAAAATTTGCATAAAGCGTATAGAAAAGTTACTTGCCTTTGTTTCTAGTTAGCCTTACGAATTTACTGCAGAATCTTGATAAGGATTGAACCTAGATTGGCCTTTTCCTTCCTTTTCCTTCTTCTCTTCTTCTTCTTCCTCTCCTTTTCTCTTCTCTCTCTTTTCCTGCGGTTTTCTCCTCTTCTTTTTGGTGGTATATCCGTCCCATTAGGCTGAGATGGGGAGTTATACTAAGTTTTGGTAACTCCCCTATCCTTAGTAGGGACCTTTTAGATGATTTCCTTTAATTACCTTTAATTCTACTTTTGACCCCTTCTTCTTATTTTCTATATTTTAAGTAACTAAATATCACAATCTACATCATTAATTAAATTGCATTCAAGGTTGACCTAGAGTGTTGAAAGTCGTGCTTAAAAGTCACGGGGTATGACAGTTGGGGCATGCATCTTTCGCATCTCTCTAATGTAATACCTTATACCGTGCTGGGGCGGTGGTGGAGGTGGAGGCTGCTGCTGCTGCTGAGCAACTCCTTGTGCTATTACTGTTATAGCGTCCATCAAGTCCTGTGGTACTACCATCTGCGTTGGCGGAGGATTGTCGTTTCTATTACCGCCATTTCCTGTAGGATCTGCAAGGCACCACTAGAAGGGGGGGTTGAATAGGTGGTGTGGAAAGTGTGGTTTTTAAAATTTGTTTGAACCTAAACAATTTAACTTCTGAAAACAGATTCTGTTTTCAGGACCAGTTTTAAAACGTTTTTAAAACTAGGTTAGAGGTCTCCAAAAATTATGAAATTTTGAGAGAACTTAGACTCAGATGTTAGGAGGGTCTCCTAAAATTTCAAATTAAAATTCAACCTTTAACCCCTTCAAAAACCGTTGGTACTCAAATTGCTTGAATCTGCCAGAAATGGTAGATGGTTTTGAAAAATTTATTCCTAATTTTATGAACGTCCAAATACTCTGACAATTTGACCACTAACTCCTTATACACTATATTTAAATGGGGTGAAACAGTTTTGCAAAATTCTTTTGGGAAACAGGTCAACTACAACCAAAGTCTCAACCTTTGCAAGTCTGAAAATCAGACTGCACTAGTCTCAGAACTTTTGATGTTTGATTGACTTATACTTATCCAAAAGGGTTGCAAATTGTGCCAAATTAACCCTAGAACGTGTGAGTATATTTCTGGAAATTTTTGTGATTTTTGAAATTCGTTAACTATTTTTACGAATGCGAACAAGAAGGATAATCAGTGCAGTAACTGAAAAGTAAATGCAGAAAGTAAATGGCACCAAGAATTTTATACTGGTTCGGTTATAAACAACCTACTCCAGTCTTCAAGGAACACCTTCCTTGGTTCACACTAATCACACACACGCAGTACACATTACCACAGGGTTGATAGAGTTAGACCTAACTCCAACCCTTTACAAACCTTGTATAGCGAATACAATTTGCACGAACACCACCACCTCGCAAGAATGAAGATTGATCACACCTTGATCAATCTTTTACAAAGATATATAATGAGTGGTGGTCTATGTCAAGCCTATTCAAGATTGAAGAATATGAATACAATAGGCTTACAAGAAAAGAGAAAGAAAGAGGATGTAGAAGAAGAAGAGCTAGGCCTTTTTAACACTTTGATTTGCAATGCTTGGCCTTGTTTTGTTTTCTCTCTTCTCTTTTCTTTTAACATGGTCCAGCCGTCCCCCTTGGTGTGTCTCCCCCTCTAGAAAATTATCTTTTAAGTCCTTGAGAGAGTAACATTATTGTGACAATGTCTTGCTTACTTGGCATCTTCTTATTGGATGATCATTTAGTCTTCGCTTACTTGGCACCTTCTCATTGGATGAATGTTGTCATCATTGATGACTTGGAAAAAATCTGAGAATTTCACTTAAGCATGTGCCAAAATCATCACAAAATAACTTCCATAAATCATAAGATATATCACATAAATTGCAAGACATCAAATCCTTCCTTGCCAGAGAAAAAAATCGGCCATAATGTCTTATTGCCATGCTGAAAATTCAGCATGTGACACATGGGAATAAAGTTCAAATCATTACCATTTTTCTTTGATTTTTCTCATTAAAATGAATCACCAATTAATGGTAAATATTACTATCACATGAGAAATGAATATGGACATCTTTATGCTCTCAAATTCGGCCACCATGTCTTCACACATGCTGAAAAATTTTTCAGCATGTGTGATATGTAAAATATCACACTTTATTAATTTAAATAATATCCAAATCATTTCCATTTCTTCTTCCAATCAATCACACAATAAAAGATGATGAAATATATCATCTTAATGTCATAAAATCGGCCAGCATTATTTAGCATGCTGAAATTTTCAGCATGTGATATAAGAGAGACAAATTTTGAATTCTTACCGTTTGTAGCTTCTCTCTTCAATTCACCAACATTGTATGATTGATCCTTGACCAATCAATATGCCAACAAGGCTCCAAATAAGCTCCATATCAGCTGTAGGTGGCGTTGGAAATGCTTGTGTATGTGCCGGAATTTATTTTTGCTAACTTTGTAAAATAATGCACATTTAATAATACACACATGTTATAATCCAATCAGCCCTTAATTTAATTTTCTAGAACACTTTAAGATGTATATCATATGTAAAAAGTGTCTAGATATGTGTCACATGAAATACCAAAAACGTTCCATGTGTTGCGTGCGTAGAAAACCGAATTTTCGATATTTATCGATTACCCGATTTTTCTCTAATTTAAATTCCAACTTTTGTACATGCTATATATATTATGTTATACATAATATATATAATATATACTTTAAATCTCAGCACTTGGCTGGTCTAAAGTGGTACCATTAACATGTGACAAAATTAAACTTGGAATCTTCACATTTTGGCCTTAATGTGGAATGATTTGTGTGTGCCAACATGGAAAGTATTTTTGGCTGAATATTACATGTAGTGCACGAAATTGTCATAAATTTTTGAAGTATAGGGGCTGGCCATTTATTTATGGCAAGTACGTGACACGTTGGCGAAGTTTCGGTATTCGCCCGATACGACATTTTTCGGTTTAGAACCTTTTATCGTGTCGTATTTAATTTGTCATCAACATATCTTATATAATATGATATAAGACCTGAATATACTCATAAATATGAGTTAAGTATAGTGGTGTGATGTTAACATACGTACGTAAAATATATAACGTGTCAGTAGTACGTTGGAATACATGTGTATGTGCCTTTTTAAAAAAAATCTGAAAATATATGTAATATATGTCTATATAGCATGTATATATATTTAAGATGGGAGGAGGAGAAAACTTTCCTTCCTTAGCCTTGTTGCCTTTGTGCCTTTTCCAAATGTGGCTTCCTTTAATGAACTACTTAGTTTATTAAACTAAGTACTTCACTTAATGAACTAGTTTAATTCATCAATAGTGGCACCTGAAAATAGTATAAACACAACAAATGTTTGCCATATGATGTAAGCTTTAACGCTTCATAGCTCGTTAGTACGGCAACATAATATATAAGCTAAATAAGGCAAGTAATGGCAAAGTATCATGCATACATGTACACGTTTATATATATCATGCATTTAAGTCACTTATTTTGAAATCATTCAAACCCCCTTATCTCTACAATCTCCCCCTTTTGATGATTTTCAAAATAACTTATGCACATGATTTAAATGATATCGCTCCCCCTTGAAACATGCACAAATTTGAAATTTGAATTTCGAATTTCAAATCCGGCTCCCCCTTGATTTGTGCAATTAGTATCAATTAGTGTCTCTCTCTCCCCCTTAAATCATGCTTTTCTCTCTCCCTTTATTTTGGAAAATAAGTCAAAAGATTCCTGTCAATAATAAAAGAAAATCAAATCACGTCAAATCAAATCATATCAACAGGAATCATGTTTAATTTAGAACGAAGAGATTCATACGTGGCTTGATTCAAGGCTTTTGTAAAAATATCCGCTACTTGTGCTTCTGTGCGTACGTGATCTATGACAATATCACCATTGTTTACGTGATCACGAAGAAAATGATAGCGTACTTCTATATGCTTAGCCTTAGAATGTAACACGGGGTTCTTAGACAAGTTAATTGCACTCATACTATCACAATATATAGGGATTCTATTTACGGTAATTCCAAAGTCCGAGAGTTGTTGTTTTATCCACAACAACTGTGTGCAACAAAGGCTAAGTGCCATGTACTCAGCCTCGGTAGTGGACAAAGCAACAATTGCTTGCTTTTTGGAAAACCATGAAATGAGTGAGTTTCCTATAAATTGGCAAGTTCCACTCGTGCTTTTTCTATCTATTTTGCAGCCACCATAATCTGCATCAGTGTAAGCATGTAAGTTAAATGTAGAATCCTTATCGTACCAAATTCCTAAGGTGGGCGTGTGCTTAATGTAACGAAATATTCTTTTTACCGCATTGAAGTGTGACACCTTAGGTTGACTTTGAAAACGTGCACACATGCATACACTAAACATAATATCAAGCCTACTAGCAGTTAAATATAACAAAGAACCTATCATAGATCGATATAAGCCATTATCAACGTCTTTACCGTTTTCGTCTTTGTCCAATTTGGTAGTGACACTCATAGGGGTGGGGGATGGTTTCAAATTTTCGAAATTAAACTTTTTAATCATGTCATTAGCATATTTTGCTTGACTTATGTGAATCCCTTTACTTGTTTGCTTAATCTGCAAGCCTAGAAAATAATTAAGTTCACCAACCATAGACATTTCAAATTCAGATTTCATGCAATTTTCAAAATCTTTAACAAGTCTATGTGAGGTAGAGCCGAAAATAATGTCATCAACGTAGATTTGGATAATCAGTAAATCTGATTTATCTTGTTTCAAAAATAGTGTACTATCTATAGTACCACGTTTAAAATCATTTTCTAAAAGGAAAGTAGCAAAACGATCATACCATGCTCTTGGTGCTTGCTTTAGGCCGTATAGTGCCTTCTTTAGTTTGTACACGTGATCTGGATGTTTCAAATCTTCAAAACCGGGTGGTTGCTTCACGTATACTTTTTCTTGTATGAATCCGTTTAGGAAAGCACTTTTTACGTCCATTTGATAAAATTTAAAATCTTTCATGCAAGCAATAGCAAGTAAAAGTCGTATAGCTTCTAATCGTGCTACGGGTGCAAATGTTTCATCGTAGTCAATTCCTTCCTCTTGATTATAGCCTTGTGCTACAAGTCTCGCTTTATTCCTAACGACCTTTCCTTCTTCATTCATTTTATTCCTAAACACCCACTTTGTGCCTATTATAGTTTTATCTTGTGGTCGTGGCACTAAATCCCATACATCGTTTCTAACGAATTGATTAAGTTCATCATGCATAGCATCAATCCAAGAAGAATCACTCAAAGCATCATGCACATTTTTGGGATCAATTTCAGAAATCATAGCATGAAATTCATTTATTTCGTCCGATGTAATTCTTCTACGTGGTCGTACACCGTGAGTGAGGTCGCCTATGATGAGATCATGTGGGTGATCTCTATGCCATCTTGGTTGATTATTTTCTATGTTATCATGCATTTCTATGTGATCATGCATTTCTAGTGTGTCATTCATATCATGCATATCAAAAGAATCATCATCTTCATTTAACACAGGCTTCAATTCAAAGTCATCTTCATATTCCTTATCTTTATCAATCTCACCAAATTCATTGAATTTCACATGAATAGATTCCATGATTTGTCTAGTGAGAGGATCATAACATCTATATGCCTTCGAATTTATAGAATATCCAACAAAAATGCACTCAATTGATTTGGATTCAAATTTGTCTAAATTATCTTTTGTATTTAAAACAAAACATTTGCATCCAAACATACGAAAATAGTCAATCTTAGGCGTGCGATCATTCAAAATCTCATAAGGCGTCTTGTTAATTTTCTTTCTTATAGATAGGCGATTTACAATATAGCATGCACAATTTACGGCTTCCGCCCACAGAAATCTAGGCAATTTATTTGCGCATAGCATAGTTCTAGCGATTTCTTGTAATGTGCGATTCTTTCTTTCTACTACTCCATTTAATTGTGGAGTTCTAGGTGGCGAAAACTCATGCTTAATTCCTTTTTCTTCGCAAAACGAAATCATCTCTATGTTTTTAAACTCACCGCCTCTATCGCTTCTTATCTTTTTCACATTTACACCGTATTGATTTTCAAGTTGTTTAATCAATTTTGCAATCTCAACGGCGCTATCATCCTTGTGTGCAAGAAATAAAGTCCAAGTATAACGAGAAAAGTCATCAACAATCACGCATGCATAGTGGCGCCCACCAAGGCTTGTAGTGCGACTAGGACCAAACAAATCAATATGCAATAGTTCTAAGATTCTAGTAGTGCTTATTTCGTTTTTAGGCTTAAGTGACTCACGTGTTTGTTTGCCTTTTATGCAAGATTCACACAACTGAAAGTTATCTAAATCGAGCGTAGGCAATCCTCGTACTAGGTTCTTTCGTTGAAGCTTTTCTAGTGTGGAAATGCCAATGTGTCCTAAACGTCTATGCCATAAATTCACATTGGGTTCATTTGACATAAAACACTTAACTTTAGCGTCTACTACAT
Source organism: Eustoma russellianum (assembly GCA_036186865.1). Lineage (NCBI taxonomy): Eukaryota > Viridiplantae > Streptophyta > Magnoliopsida > Gentianales > Gentianaceae > Eustoma > Eustoma russellianum. The sequence continues at coordinate 14,912,561 of AP025063.1, read as the reverse complement.
CATCCATAGAAAGCGTAAAGATATTACCTCTCGTTTTTCTTTTAAAATGGTTTCTCCATTTTTATTTATTATATTGCAATACGGGTGAGTAAAACACACATTGAAACCATTGTCAACAAATTGAGAAATGCTAAGAAGATTGTAAGATAAGTTGCTTACCAAAAATACGTTGGAGATTTGGAGAGTGTTTGGACTTCCAATCGTACCTTTTCCGATAATCTTGCCTTCGTTGTTGTCTCCAAAGGTCACGGATCTGCCTTTGTGACCTTCTTTAGTTTTGTGAATAGGCTCGGGTCACCCGTCATGTGTCTCGAGCATCCACTATCGAGGAACCACTTAATAGATGTATCTTTCGATGTGTGGGCTCCCTGCAATGTGCAAAGATAATTTAGGTACCCTTTTAACTTTGGGTCCTTTCGAGTTAGTTAATCACCTCTTGGTAAAAGTACCTTTCGGTACCCATACTTGGGTGATCCTTCTCAGTCTATCAAATGGCAAGAATGTAGATGAAGGTGTGATATAGTAGACATGTGGTGCATGCACTTTGGGCCTTTGCCCAAGGACTCCCTTATACTCATTAAATGAAGGACGTTTTTGATATGTCCTTGTGTGTGTGTGCGTAGTGCGTGGATGATATGAATTTCGTGTATGTATTATTCTCTTCTTTTCATATCTATAAGGTACAAAGTTATATTTCACATGATATGAAGAAGAAGTGGGGCGTGATGAGGAAAGGGGAGCTTTTTGCGTCATCTTAGACGCCATTTGCGGCTTAGGGGTGTCTACTTTCTTAGACACAACAAACTTGGTTGGTTTGGTTGATACTTCGTTAGTATCAATGTATCCCAGTCCAGTTTTGTCGTTGTCATGCTTTTGTGATAATATAATGCGATGCAGCATGTTGGACCCTGTATCAAACTGTTTCATCATTTTCTCTAAATTGGTATTCCTTGATTTCAAATTTGAAATCTCGGATTTCATTTCATTATTTTGAGTGGTTAATGATGAAATCTCTGTTTTTAATGCAGTAATGACGCATGATGACTCTTTCTTTGAATCGCTTAATTGAGCGACAAGATTCTCGTTAGAAGATTCTAACAGTTTCTTGTCTTCAATCAATCGTTTCTTTTCTTTAGCGAGAGTCTTGGTGAATTTATGCAATTCTAGATACTAACTAAAAAGATCATCATAAGAAGGTTCAGAGTCAGAGTCAGAATCAGATGATACCTCATTAGATGCTTTGGATGCAAAGCACACTTGTGCGGTCTCCTCTTCGGTCTCAGTTTCAGAATCTGATGAATCACTCCAGGTGGAGGCATTTAGAGCACATTTCCTTTGTTTGGGTTCTGAGACGAGTCTATTTTTGTTCCGCTCCTTGTCAGGGTATTTAGTAGTTTGCTTTTCTTTATTTGGACAGTCATATGATAAGTGTCCGAGTTTGCCACATTCATAACATTTAACGTCTTTATCATTTGACTTGTTCTTATTTCTCTTAGTCGTAGTACCCTTATTTTTGTTTCTAAATGACCTTCTTATAAATTTTCTTAATCCTTTAGCCAATAGAATTAGGTCATCATTATCTGATTCGGAATCACTATCATCTATGTGATCGGAGGGAGGGGAGACGTATTCATTTGATTTGAAAGCAATAGCTTTACCTTGTTTAGATGATTCCGATTTCCGTATGGTGAGTTTATTCTCATAAACTTTAAGTGATCCGATTAGTTCTTCCATCTTTATTGATTTAGTTTCCTTGCTTTCTTCTATTGCGGTCACTTTAGGGTCCCATTCAGAAGGAAGGTTTGTAGGACTTTCTGTACCTTTTCCTGTATAGTAAAAGCCTTACCAAGAGACTCAAGAGAGTTGTAGATGTTAGTCAAACGAAGATCCATATCTACAATAGACTCATTGGGCAATAATTTAAATGACTCAAGTGTGGACATAAGCATGTTAATTTTTACTCTTTCACTTGACTCGTGCCTTCGTGTTTCATTTCTAGTATCCTCCACATTTCTTGTGCACTCGAACAGTTGACACATAACTAGACTCACTTTTACTTAATCCGTTTAAAAGCAATTGCATAGCCCTAGCATTCATACTAAGTTTCTTTTTATCATCACTCGTATATTCTTGTCTAGTTTTAACAACTTCTAAAGTGACTCCGTCTACGGTGGATACTTAGATGGGACATAAGGACCATCTTCAATGATTGACCAAAGATCTATATCTATAGCCATAAGAAAAAGCTTCATCCTAAGTTTCCACTGAATAAACGACTCACCGTCAAAAAGTGGAGGCCTTTGGCTCGACATACCTTCTTGCTCGGTTTTGAGATTTGTGATTGCCATCTCACTGAATCTTTGGGTTCCTTGAAGTGAGTGTTCCTGCGCTATGATACCACTTGTAGGATCTGCAAGGCACCACTAGAAGGGAGGGTTGAATAGGTGGTGCGGAAAGTGTGGTTTTTAAAATTTGTTTGAACCTAAACAATTTAACTTCTGAAAACAGATTCTGTTTTCAGGACCAGTTTTAAAACGTTTTTAAAACTAGGTTAGAGGTCTCCAAAAATTATGCAATTTTGAGAGAACTTAGACTCAGATGTTATGAGGGTCCCCTAAAAATTTCAAATTAAAATTCAACCTTTAACCCCTTCAAAAACCGTTGGTACTCAGATTGCTTGAATCTGCCAGAAACGGTAGATGGTTTTGAAAAATTTATTCCTAATTTTATGAACGTCCAAATACTCTGAAAATTTGACCACTAACTCCTTATACACTATATTTAAATGGGTTGAAACAGTTTTGCAAAATTCTTTTGGGAAGTAGGTCAACTACAACAAAAGTCTCAACCTTTGCAAGTCTGAAAATCAAACTGCACTAGTCTCAGAACTTTTGATGTTTGATTGACTTATACTTATCCAAAAGGGTTGAAACTTGTGTCAAATTAACCCTAGAACGTGTGAGTATAATTCTGGAAATTTTTGTGATTTTTGAAATTCTTTAACTATTTTTACGAATGCGAATAAGAAGGATAATCAGTGCAGTAACTGAAAAGTAAATGCAGAAAGTAAATGGCACCAAGAATTTTATACTGGTTCGGTTATAAACAACCTACTCCAGTCTTCAAGGAACACCTTCCTTGGTTCACACTAATCACACACACGCAGTACACCTTACCATAGGGTTGATAGAGTTACACCTAACTCCAACACTTTAAAAACCTTGTATAGCGAATACAATTTGCACGAACACCACCACCTCGCAAGAATGAAGATTGATCACACCTTGATCAATCTTTTACAAAGATATATAATGAGCGGTGGTCTATGTCAAGCCTATTCAAGATTGAAGAATATGAATACAATAGGCTTACAAGAAAAGAAAAAGAAAGAGGATGTAGAAGAAGAAGAGCTAGGCTTTTTGATCACTTTGATTTGCAATGCTTGGCCTTGTTTTGTTTGATCTCTTCTCTTTCCTTTAACATGGTCCAGCCGTCCCCCTTGGTGTGTCTCCCCCTTTTGAAAATTATCTTTTAAGTCCTTGAGAGAGTAACATCATTGTGACAATGCCTTGCTTACTTGGCATCTTCTTATTGGATGATCATTTAGTCTTCGCTTACTTGGCACCTTCTCATTGGATGAATGTTGTCATCATTGATGACTTGGAAAAAATCTGAGAATTTCACTTAAGCATGTGCCAAAATCATCACAAAATAACTTCCATAAATCATAAGATATATCACATAAATTGCAAGACATCAAATCCTTCCTTGCCAGAGAAAAAAATCGGCCATAATGTCTTATTGCCATGCTGAAAATTCAGCATGTGACACATGGGAATAAAGTTCAAATCATTACCATTTTTCTTTGATTTTTCTCATTAAAATGAATCACCAATTAATGGTAAATATTACTATCACATGAGAAATGAATATGGACATCTTTATGCTCTCAAATTCGGCCACCATGTCTTCACACATGCTGAAAAATTTTTCAGCATGTGTGATATGTAAAATATCACACTTTATTAATTTAAATAATATTCAAATCATTTCCATTTCTTCTTCCAATCAATCACACAATAAAAGATGATGAAATATATCATCTTAATGTCATAAAATCGGCCAGCATTATTTAGCATGCTGAAATTTTCAGCATGTGATATAAGAGAGACAAATTTTGAATTCTTACCATTTGTAGCTTCTCTCTTCAATTCACCAACATTGTATGATTGATCCTTGACCAATCAATATGCCAACAAGGCTCCAAATAAGCTCCATATCAGCTGTAGGTGGCGTTGGAAATGCTTGTGTATGTGCCGGAATTTATTTTTGCTAACTTTGTAAAATAATGCACATTTAATAATACACACATGTTATATTCCAATAAGCCCTTAATTTAATTTTCTAGAACACTTTAAGATGTATATCACATGTAAAAAGTGTCTAGATACGTGTCACATGAAATACCAAAAACGTTCCATGTGTTGCGTGCGTAGAAAACCGAATTTTCGATATTTATCGATTATCCGATTTTTCTCTAATTTAAATTCCAACTTTTGCACATGCTATATATATTATGTTATACGTAATATATATAATATATACTTTAAATCTCAGCACTTGTCTTGTCTAAAGTGGTACCATTAACATGTGACAAAATTAAACTTGGAATCTTCACATTTTGGCCTTAATGTGGAATGATTTGTGTGTGCCAACATGGAAAGTATTTTTGGCTGAATATTACATGTAGTGCACGAAATTTTCATCAATTTTTGAAGTATAGGGGCTGGCCATTTATTTATGGCAAGTACGTGACACGTTGGCGAAGTTTTGGTATTCGCCCGATACGACAATTTTCGATTTAGAACCTTTTATCGTGTCGTATTTAATTTGTCATCACCATATCTTATATCATATGATATAAGACCTGAATATACTCATAAATATGAGTTAAGTATAGTGGTGTGACATTAACGTACGTACGTAAAATATATAACGTGTCGGTAGTACGTTGGAATACATGTGTATGTGCCTTTTTAAAAAAATCTGAAAATATATGTAATATATGTGTATATAGCGTGTATATATGTTTAAGATGAGAGGAGGAAAAAACTTTCCTTCCTTAGCCTAGTTGCCTTTGTGTCTTTTCCAAATGTGGCTTCCTTTAATGAACTACTTAGTTTATTAAACTAAGTACTTCACTTAATGAACTAGTTTAATTCATCAATAGTGGCACCTGAAAATAGTATAAACACAACAAATGTTTGCCATATGATGTAAGCTTTAACGCTTCATAGCTCGTTAGTACGGCAACATAATATATAAGCTAAATAAGGCAAGTAATGGCAAAGTATCATGCATACATGTACACGTTTATATATATCATGCATTTAAGTCACTTATTTTGAAATCATTCAAACCCCCTTATCTCTACATTTCCCTGGTTTTCTCTTCTGGGAGACATTGTCTGCAAAATCAACGCTTATTAACATTCAGTAGTTCCAAAGATAGTCCTGAAAGCCCATATGCATTGTACAGAACGGAACTCATAACTAAAAGAAAAGGAAAAAATGATGCTTATTGATTACATTTATCGCGCTCGCATACACCCAATCCGATTCATCTTATATCTAAGATCAAGTACTTAGACCTATGGACCAACTTAGGGCCAAAATCATAGCTTAGGACTCTGTATGACATAACCTAGGTCTCCGAGGTAGATCTGAAGCCTAGGCTCTGATACCACCTGTAGCGCCCCGACCCGAACAGCGGATCCGAACCAATACACCCATCGTAGCCTACTGAGAAGACTACAAGACGTCTCATCTCTTGAATACACATCATCAATGACGTAAGAAAATAAGCATGGAGACACATGCAAAATAAATCTAAACCATCAAATCCGTACATCAAGGTGTAATAAGATTACAAAAGATTGTTCGTGGTCGTAGCCAACTAAATCCTCAAGTGAATGAAAGAAAGCTAAGATACTAAGAAACAGTCTAAACAATTCCCAATAAGAACTTTAAGCATCTCACTCAGCCCACTCGCCGTCGTCTTTTATGAAAATCATGTCATAACCGGGCTTATCTGCAAAACAACGGTAGTACCCTTGTGAAAAATGTTAGCAAGTAACCCGCTTATAAGACATACAGGATCATCACATGGCAAGACATGAGCGGATATAATATCAAGGGTGATAGGGCACATGTCTTGTATAACTTTAAGAATATAGATTACTAGCATAAAAGAATAAGAACAGTAAGTCACTAGCATTCAACGGTTCAATAACAATCCATTTACCAATCAATAATACTGTAACGACTCACGTGATGCATGACAGTTCAAAATATGCGCTACAGTACACAATCACAAATGGTTATGCTTCACTTGTCAAAAACAGTGCAATGCATGTCATAATGTCCTGTCACATAACTTTATACCCTGTGATGGGCCGCAGCTTGTCTTTATACCCTGTGACGCACCACAGCTTAACTTTATACCCTGTAATGTTCCCCAGCTTGTCTTAATACCCTGTGTCACATTACAGCTTAGTTTATACCCTGTGATGGTTACATCTTGTCTTTATACCCTGTAACGCATCACATCTCATTTCGCAAACTTTATACCCTGTGCCGAGACATAGCTCTTATCAAAACATAATGCAAATGCAAGTGCCATAATGCAAAAAATGCACAACTTCACGTCATTCAATCACATTCTTCAATCATCAACTCTAATCATATTCTCACTTTCATACGTGTCATCACATGTTCAGACCTACCTCACATAAATGTTCATACTAAGTATACGAGGAATGAAGTAAAACCTCTCCACACGATCCATTCGAACCCTAACAAGCCTCAAGCATCCATTCCTAACCTCTTAGATCATTCACGTTGAAGTCCGATTCAAATAACCCACAAAGTACTCACCGTCGATTCATCATCCTAGGTCGTATTCCCAAGGCTTATACTAACCTCAATCAGGTCCTAATAAGTCCCTAAGGTCACCCAAAGGATCCCCTAGCTTCCCTCTTTCTTCCGTTAATTTCCCACTAAACAGACGGACGTCAGCCCCTGACGTTGATCGATCCACGTCCATCTGAGGCACATCGATCTCTCACTCAGCCTACATCGATCGATCGATGTGACGTTGTTCCCTCACATCGATCGATCGATGTCCATCTGAGACACATCGATCTCTCCCTCACTCTACGTCATCGATCCACGTTCAACTGAAGCACATCAGTCTCTCACCTGCCAGACATCGATCGATCGATGTACGTCAGTCTCTGACATCGATCGATCGATGTCATCGTTTTTCCAGAAATTCATCCAACGATTTCTGCAGAAACTGCAGATCTGAACCCCAAACGATTCCCAACTTCCTTCCAACCATTTCAAGCCTATTCCTCACTACCAATTCATCCTCAATTCACCAAAACAAGATCTTTCACATACAAGTCAAGGATTCAAGCCTAACACTCAAAGTATTCATCAAAACAACCCAAAATCTCATATTTTCACGCTCCCCTTCCCTTCAACCTCAAATAGCAACAAAGTAGGGTTCAAGGGATTGGGATTTACAGGATTTCACAAAATCAACAACAACAAACGATTTTCAACATATAGTGGCCAAATCTCAAAACCAAAACACATAAATCACATCTAGATCCACGAAAAGAAACTACTGCTTGGTGATCCATTTTGATATCAAAAAAATAGGCCTTTTTCTTTCGCAAAACGTAGGAACTCATAAGTAGATTACTTGCCTTTGATTACTAGGAGACGGATTGAAGAACGGATGAAGATCAGATTGATTTTTGAAGAGTTATTCACCAAGGGTTGGAGAAGAAGAGAGAAATCGCCTATGGAGAAGAGGGGGAGAATGGCGTCGATTGTTTTTCTGAATAATGAAAGAAACTAACGTTCTGTCAGTTTTGATATGGGAAAAGGTGAAATTTGAGTTTCTAAATTATATCTTATTATCTCATTTATCTTAAATAATTAAATTCTAAGACTTAATTCTAAATTAAATACTAATTAATTCTATTATTTATTCCGTCAATAAATACTAATAATCTAGTATTCAATTCTTAATTCATTACCATTAATTGCCATTAATCTCATTTAATTTCCTTCTATCCTTTAATTGTTCTACGGAGGGTACGAGGCATAACAATCACAGTGCCATCGGCATGGCGCCTTTTGAGGCGCTCTATGGGCATAAGAGATACTCGAGAGGGTCGGTACCTTGGCTTACCGACTGGCCTTATCCCTTGCCTTTGTTCAGGTGCATAGCGTATTTCATGTTTTTCAGTTGAACTCTTCTTTGGTGTCGAGGTAATCCAGACCCATTTTTTCTGATCCTTCGATAAAAGGGCCGAATCCGAGCCATGTTCTAGACGCGTCACCATTGAAGATTCGACCAGACACGACATATGAGGAGACACCTATCAGGATCATGGATCGCAAGGACCAGGTGTTGAGACACCGGGTCATCACTTATGTTAAAGTACAATGGAGTAATCATAGGGAGAATGAAGCAACCTGGGAGTTGGAAGAGCATATGCGAGAGCGCTATCCCTACCTCTTCGATTTAGGTACGTCAAGTTTCGAGGACGAAATTCTTGTAAGATGGGTAGGATGTTACGGCCTGAAAAAAAGAAGAATAATAATAAAATAAAGAATAGAGATAAATAAAATTAAATGGTAAGTAGAGTTACGCTAGGAAACCTAAACCAAAATCTAATGGAAAAACCTAAAATCTACCCTAACTCCCCCACTATATATATATATCTATATACAGGCATAACACAACAAACATAAACCCCTAGCCGCTATTCTCCCAATTGCACACACAAGAAATCGGCTGCAACACAGGCGCACAAAAAAAAGCAAAAATAGAAGAAAGAGAGGGAGAGAAAAGAAGAAGAAGATAGCACGGTCTTCACACCTGAGTTTCAATCCGTCTAGATCATTTGTTTAGCGTCAATCGAGGTAGGTGCCTCTTCCCCCCTCAAACGGGTATAATCCATGCATGCTTTGATGGTATATTTATGTGATTCGTTGTTTTTATTTGTTTAATATATTAATTTTTCATATGTTTATATGTCAAAGCATGAGATGATTTGTTTATGGCTGATACATGCCTGTATGTGTATGAATTTGGTGGTATGATTGGATTAGATAAAAAAACCCTCAAATTAATCCAAAAGATTAGAAATTTTCATACTTGTAGTTGTTTAAAATTGCGTTTTGTCCTTAGAATAGGTTCATCTAGCCCGGAATAGGTTGGGATTGGGTTGGAAGTCGAAAAAACGGGTCTGACGGACGCATTTCAGGGGGTGGCGTGTGGGGCCCACGCGCGGCCCCTGACGGCGCTTCCAAACACGTGCTGACATGTACACTTCCATAAGATGTGTCGCGTTATAAAGAGTCCAACGCAACTGATTTAAGGTCAATCGGAGTTAAAACGAAGATTTTATTGAGTTTTGAAGGAAATAGGAATTAATTGAAAAAAATAAAAAAAAACGTAATTTCCAGGTCAGCCGGGTCAGACCGACCCGGATCCCTGGTCTGACCCGCTAGACTCACCCGGTTTCTAGTCTGGGCTGGTCCGAAATTTTAAAAAAAAATATAAGGGAAGGAATGGACGGACCTGGCTGTCTGACCAGGCCGGATGGCCTGCGGACCGGACTAGGACAGCATGCCGGGCCCAAAATCGAATTTAATTAAAAAATTCTAGAAATCAATTTCTGAAATGGATAAATAATAAATAATTAATTGAAATTAGTTTAAAATTCCAGAAAATATATTTATTTATCAGAAAATTCTAAATAAATTCTAGAAAATATAAAATGTGATAATTAAATTATTTCTACTTAATTTCTGAATTTTGATAAATATAAGTAATTAAAAATAATTAGTAATAAATAGAATTAAATAAGGAAAAATTAGGAAAAATTAATGGAAAATTTTAGGAAATTAATGCAAGCTAAGAAAAAATAAGGGTGATGCTAAATAACAACTTTTCAATATTTGAAAAATTTACGAACCCAAATATTGAGTGACAGAGACGGTGAGGATGGACGTACGGGCCCCAGGCGACTTTGTTGTTGCATTCATGGCACGTGCATTGCATTTAGAGTGGGTTGAGATATACGGGTCTCAGACGTTCGAGTGGAGTGGATCATGGTGTACGGGCCATGTGTACTCGGTTATGGTGGATCATGGTGTACGGGCCATGGGCATCGGTTATGGTGGATCGTGGTGTACGGGCCACGGGCATCGGTTGGGGTGGATCGTGGTGTACGGGCCACGGGCATCCATCAGGGTGGATTGTAGTGTACGGGCTACATGCATCCAATCAATCCTGGGATCATGCATTGCATATAGGTCTAGGGGCATATTGCATGACATGATTCTTGTTGCGTGTGACACGTGGATTAAGCATGCATCACGTACTTGTGCATTTTATGTGGAATGCTTTACTTACCGCATTTACTTTATCTTATGCATGTTATATTATATTTATGTGCTATGTGGTTATATCATCTCGGTATGCACATTTTGTATTGGTTTGAGGCGGGCATCTACTAGGTGATTTTTTGTCACTCACCCCTACTTTCCATGTGAGCCGAATGAGGACTACGAGCACATCTTTGTTGAGGACAGGACGGACATAGCGGAGTGGGCCGATTGAGAGCTGCAACTAGGATATGAGGGGACTCTGCAGCCGTTTTGTTCTTAGATATCTTTTGGGATTTTCACAGACTTCTTTATTGTTATATTATCAGATTTCTTTTTATTCAGTGATGTAATTACAATTATTCGAGTTTAATTTAAGTTATGATTTACGTTTCCGCGAGAAAAATTTCTACGTCATTTCTGACACGTAAGAGATTGACTCAACGCCTTGTATTCTCTTTAGCGAGATACGGCGGGTGCACTGTTCCCGATGTTAGGGCTCGGGAGCGGGGTGCTACAACACATTTCCTTCAAAATTTTGTAGTGTTCCAAGCTTCGTTGCTCCATTTTGTCCGTCTATTCATCTTCCTTTGGCAAATCTCTCACCTCCATCTTCAACCTTTTTTTAGCCTCACTAAGTAAGTCTCTTTCTTTTCTCTTTATCCTGCAATCATGTCTTCTGCTTCTAATTCTGATAACAACTCTGTAGGAGCTTTCAACGTTGGCGGCGTAAGTGAGGAGTCTAATTCCTTCAGCTCTTTAGAGAGAACTATATATGATGCTGGAGATGACAATCCATGCCACAGTATGATGTAGAGAGGGGCGGCGGAGGCCATTGACGAGTCTAGTGGTGTTGCTTCGCCTGTTGAGTCAGCAGTTGCACCTTTGGAATTCTCTTGCGGGGTGCAACCTATCATTTCTTTTGTCCTTCATATCCCAGATTATTCCACCCTATGGAATTTAAATATTGAAATAATTCAAGAATGAGATAAAAATGAATCTTATTAACTTTCCATTCATAAGCGGATGGATACAAATATATATATACATGAATGAGGGAAGAAGGCCAACGGCTATAACCTCCATAACACGACTAGCTCCAAAGGCTAGTTTCTAACGATTGCTTAATCGGGTAATTAGCCTAATCAATTATCAAAATGATGATTTTACTTTTGTATGATCATTCTACTATGTGCAAAAGTTGAGATAACATGAATATATACAATGTACACACTAAAATAACTCTTGGAAAACATGTTCGACGCTTTTGTTCAGATGCTTGATGAAATGCCCTAAAGAACATTGAAACTGCAGAGTCATGTTCTCCCCTCTGTCTTCATCTATTTTATTCCTGCATATCAATCCTTGCATTCCAACTCTGCCCCTCAAGCTAGGACTGTATATATTGATACAGCCTAGCTTGTTAAGCAAGATTTAGAACAATTGAGTGCTGACAAGCTTGGTGAGGATGTCAACCACTTGATTCTTTGATTTAACATGATAAAATCTTTAAGCTCTGGTTCTCAATCTTTTCCCTCAGAAAATGCTTATAAATCTCAATATGCTTGGTGTTGAGAAATATGTTTGGATAATTTCAGAAGTCATGATTTTAAGTATTGAATACTTAAAATGTCACACATGGTGTTATAAATGATTAAAAGTTGAATAAGTGAAGCAAAATGACATTGATCTCTCAGTTTAATATACTTCGATCGATGTACATCGAACCCTCACATCGATCGATCCATGTAAGGTAGAGAAAAACCAAGATCTTACTGTGAGACATCGATCTCTAAACCTGAGACACATCGATCGATGATGTGCACATCGATCTCTCATTTCGATTGATCGATGTAGGTCAGAGACAAACTCTGAACCTCACTGTGATACATCGATCTCTCAAGCAGAGGCACTTCGGTTGATCGATGTCTATGGTTTTTAGAAATATTTTTCTAAAATGTGATAAAATGGCTGTTTTTATTTTCACATGATTTATATATGTTTATCATGGTGTTATTTTATGATTTTGATAAATACTATGCATTGTGACTATGTGCCTTGGAAGTTTTTACAACTTACCAAAAAAGACAAAATTGGTATTTTGAGTTTCGTAGGTACTTGACATGGTGAATATGATTCAAGGACTTTATTCTCCTTTTATTTATCATCACAAAGGTGTTATTATATCTGTTTCTGACCATCGGGATCATATCTGGAGTTTTCACTCACCAGGGGTATTTTGGTCATTTTACCGAGAGGGCGTTTTTGGTATTTTTACTCAAAGAATCTCTTGAGTATCTTATCATCTTCACTCTGGAGTTTATTTATGGCATTCTTGAAGATTATTTGGTGGTTTTCTAATTTATTTCTCATTTGATGATATTATCAACGGCAGTGGGATATGTGATGTTATTCGATGTCACATTCAATTTTTTCTTGAAGACCTTCTTATATATGTTATTGGAGAGTCTCAATCAACATTTTGCAGAGATTATAAGGTGTTATTAGTGGATTATATGTTGAGTTGTATTTCAGTTCCATTAGCTATCTTTTCATGAGTTGAGTTGTTAAATGTTGTATACTCAGTCAAATTTTCTTTATGATGTGTATCTCCTGAATCAATAATCCATGTATGTAAAAGTTTAGAATTGTTACCATAACTGGCCTTGGTTGCTTGAATGGCCTCCTTGTTTATATCGAAAGGCTTAGCAGTTGGACATTGTGCTTTCATGAACTTGAATATAGCATCCAACTGACTCTGGAGTGGAATTTCATACGCCCCCTGAGCACAATTGCTTGGGGCTGCCAGAGCTCCCAGCATTAGAAGCTTGATTTCTACATAATGGATTATCTAAAGGTCTCCATGGTCCTATAGATTTGGAAGGTGGTTTACCTTGCTTATCAAAGCACATATCCTCAGTGTGACCATGTTTCTTACAGAATTTGCAGAAGTATCTGGTATCCACTGGTCTCCTGTTTAGTTTGAGGTTGAGGGTACAATTTCGATCCATCAACATTTCTGTAAGTCGTTTCTGAATTGCATGGACCCTGATTTGTCAGGGCATGATCCGCCGCTGGTGGATCATGTAGCGGGAAAAAAATCATTTTTGCAAGTGTTATCCGACAACGTGGAGCCGTCACTCTCCTCCTCTTCACAACCAGTACATCCATACAAAGGCTTGCCATCTATTCACTTTTAGACAGATGAGGTATCTAGGTTTTCTCTTGCATATCAACATACACTCATTGGTTCTTTTTGGAATGGCCGACCAAATATGAAACAATTATCAAATTGCATAGAATGCATTGGATTTAAAGCAACACCGAAACATGGGTTGTTAGATGATAAGCATGTTTTGCTAACGTTTTCAAATCCGGATGATTATCAACGATGTTTTTGTACGTCGTTCATGGAAATTGAATGGTTATTCCATGAGAGTAACCAAGTGGACACTAGATTTTGATCCGCGGGTGGATAAACCCATTATCCCAATCTGAGTCTCTATTCGTGGCTTTCCCTTGTATCTGCATAATAAATCTGCGTTGTAGGATGTTGCACATATGATTGGATTTCCCTTAAAAATGGACTCCGCTACTTCACATGGTTTGGTAAGACTATACATTGAATTGGATATTTCAAATCCACTGCCTCCAGGATTGCATATTTAGGGTGGCGACAATGAATTTTACCCCACGATAGAGTATGAAAATGTTCCATTTTTTGTGCTAATTGTCGGACATTGGCACATGATCAGAAGCACTGTCCACCACTGGTTGCGGCATCGACAGTAACCAATACTCATGCTAGAATTCTGTTACCAAAGGCTTTAGGAGCAGCTTCCAAACGATGGACTCCAAAGAAGGCTTCTGTGTCAAAGCTGTTGAAGGGCATGAATGGGAGGCTCTACAACATCACTATGACACACATTCGGAACCTTGGCTAATTGGAGGAGATTTTAACACTTTTCTATTAGTGGATAAACATGTTGGTTTGTCAAATCCAGTGATCTCATCATTGGAGGAGTTTAACGACTGTGTAACTTATTGCTCACTCTGATTGATCTTCCATATGATGGTCCTATGCACACATGGTCAAGTGGCCATGGACTAGGGACTGTTAAGAGGTGTTTGGATTGTTTTTTATAGCCACGGAAGCTTTTAATAATCTTTTTCAGAATCTACAGGTACGTCACTTACCTCGCTTAACGTTGGATCATGCCCTTTTAGTATTGCAATGTTTTCAACAGGAGATGCAGGGGACACGATCATTTTGGTTTCTCAATGTTTGGATCGACCATGCAGACTTTATTCCTTTTGTGCAAGCATCCTGGGAACCTTATCCAACTAGAGGGGGTATGAGGGGTTTGTATGATAAATTACACTCTTTAAAGAAAGATTTGCGAGAATTGGATACCACAGTTTTTGGAAATGTCTTCGACAAACTGAGAGTTACGGAACAAGAGGTAACTCGCTGTGAGAGACTGTTTGACCAAAATCCTACACCAGCAACGCGAATGGCATATCATGCAGCTCAGGCTCAGTATAAGATTGGGGCAAGACATGAATTATTGTGTTGGGAGCAACGGGCTCGGTTAAAGTGGTTGAGAGCTGGAGATGCAAATACATCCTATTTCATACTATTATGAGGGATCGTCACCATCGACAAATTATTACTGCTATTCATACCGGGGAGGGTATCTTATGTGATACAGTTGCCACTATTCACCAGGTAGCGATCTCTTTTTATACTAAACTTTTTGCAACTAAACCTATAACTAATGAAGACAGTCTTCTAGCTCTTATTCCTAAGTTGATCACAGCGGAGGATAATGCACAATTGCTAGCGATACCACGTTTTTCCGAGGTTAAGGATGTGTTATGGTCATTAGATCCTAATAGTGCTCCAGGACCGGATGGATATAATGGACAATTTTTCAGCACTTGCTGGCATATCATTCAATCCGATGTGGTAAAGGCCATGCAAGAATTTTTTTCTGGGGCTTCCGATACCTCATGCAATGGGTAGTACTTTGATTGCAGTCATTCCCAAAGTCGTTGCACCCCGGAATTTCTCATATTTCCGTTCCATAAGCCTTGCCAATTTCATTTCAAAAGTGGCAACTAGAATTCTTGCCACAAGATTATAGCCACTGTTATTGAAGGTCATCTCTACAGAACAAGCAGGATTCTTAAAAGGTAGAGATATTTCAGATCATGTTGTGATGGCGAGGGAGATGACACATCTTCCCGACAAAAAAATTAGGGGATCTAATGTTATGATCAATCTGGATATAATAAAAACATTTGATCATGTAAATCGGCAATTTTTAACCCATCTCCTTGATCGTTTTGGCTTTAAATCTCGGTTTATCTCTCTGGTCTTTAATCATTTGAAAGGTACTTATATCTCTATACTCATTAATGGCATTCCCACTGGATTTTTCCATCCTCACGTGGCGTCAAACAGGGAGACCCATTGTCGCCACTGTTATTTATTCTTTCTTCGGAAGCCTTTTCTAGAGGATTGAATCATTTGGTTTCACAAGGAAATATTCAGACCTATAATGTCAGAAGGGCATGTCCATGTCTTACTCATCTTGCTTTTGCTAATGATTTACTTGTTCTTCTTAATGGTAGCTTGACAAATCTCAAGAGGTTTAGAGATTTCATACAGTTATATCAGAATGCTTCTAGCCAGGCAGTTAATTTTCAAAAAAGTCAATTTGTTCCTCCATCATATCTTTTGCCAGTTCAGGTTTGACGAATGGAGAGGGCACTTCACAAGAATTCAGTTAACTTGCCAATCAAATACTTGGGGATTTATCTCTTTAAATGGAAAGCATGGTCTTCACATTTCCTTCCATTGGTTTCTTCCTTCCAGTCGAAGTTAAATATGTGGCAAAATAAATTTTTGAGTCATGCAGGCAAATTGGTTTTAATTAAACATGTCCTTGCTGCAATCCCATTCTATATTATGGCTGCATCTACACTCCATTCTAGCACGATATGAATTTTGCATCACCTAATATGCAAATTCTTTTGGGGCATATCTGATAGTGGGCTGAGGCACTAATGGGTTTCAATGGATAAATTGTTTTGACCTACTACGGAAGGCAGACTTGGTCTTCCACGGTTGGAGGATCTTCAGACAGTATATTCACGTCATTTGTGGTGGCGATATCAAACTCAAAACACATTCTTCAGTCCTTATCTACGATCAAAATATGGGGGCGAACAGATTTTTGTTTCAGAATTACAGATTCTCCTATATGGAAGCGTATATGTCGGATTTATCTCATATGTACATCACATACGATCATCACTGCGGATTCATTGAGTTGGTCAGGCATGGATGATCAAAAATTCTCTCTTAGTATTGCTTATGATCAGATTAGGTCTGGTGGAGCTCGTCTTTTCTCCCATCAATTTGTTTGGCACAAACTGATACGACCTAACATTTGTCTTTTTCTTTGGAGATTTATCATGACGCCTTACCTCTCCCACAAATATTATCACGATTTGTAGCAGTTTGTCCTACGCAATGTACATTTTGTTTATTGGCTGAAGTAAAAAGAGATCACATCTTTCTTAGATGTCCTAAGGTATCCTTCATTTGGCAATGTTTTAGTTATTGTCTTTATGGTCCACTGGTGCACGCAATTTATATCGTCCCTTCTTACTTCAATGGTGGATATCCACTCAGACTAAGTCTCTTAAGGGCCAACTTCGTATTATAGTACCCGGCATTATTTATGTTGGAAATATGGAGAGCTTATATAGCTACAACCTTTGGAGAAAGTCGGTGGTCTCGTCGATCTGTCTTTGAACATATTCGTCAATCTATTTATGATTGGACATTCGAGCATAAAGGGAAAACATATATGCTAACGGATGATAATTTGGTTCAAGCAGGCCTTTCATCAGTTATGCCATCTCCATGATGTAGGGTAGTACGTTGGACCTTTCCTCCTTCTGGGCGACATAAATTAAATATATATGCTGTTCATGGGCGGATGTCAGCAGCGGCAGGAGCAATACTTCGTGATAATAGGGGTGTATTTATGTGTGCTATTTCATTTCCCTTTCCACTTTCGACACCTGATCAGGCAGAGCTACAGGCTACTATGTTAGCAGTACTATATTTTGCAAGATTTGGTCTCTTTATGGATGTTGAAGTGGATGCGCAAGGGGTTTTGACTCAGGTCAATCGACATCGTTCCAGCATGGCTAAAATATTACGATCTTTCGTCTTTCAGTCCTTTAATTTATCTTACATTCCTCTGGAGGCGAACAAGTGGACACACTACTTGGCTCAGCAGGTCAGATACGCCAGACACTGACGGTATTCTCTCGGCTCTCGGATCTTCCTCCATTAGTTCGTTCTACTGTCAAGACTGATATCATCCCAAATTTGCGACATGAATAACATTTTCTCCATTGATTGTTGCCTATATCATTACTCGATGTAGGCAACCCGGGTATGCATGATTACTACAAATGTTTACAATTTTATTATTGCCATAAAGTTGGGGAATCAACATTCACTAAGCTGTTTGTTGTCTGTATCTATGGATGCAGACAACACGAGTATTAGATTTTTGCTACTTGGGCATTATCTATCTTTCACTATCATATCTTGGTTGCTACTCACTATCTCCTTTTTCGCTTGCATGCTATGGCATTGGATACAATGGCGGAGTTTTTCTGGGCAGTTGCCTTCCTTGCAAACTGAGTGACAGGATATGCGGCTAAGGCAAGCACATTACATTGGGCGACGAAGGCTTCCTCAAAGACATCACACAATAGGGTTGTATATTATACATCAAACACCTTATCAATTTTTTCATCGGCATGAACTATTGTTTTGTCTTGTTCTACACAATGTCCACAAAAGTTAGATAGAAGATCTCATCGTATAAATATGTACGCTTTTTCCTTCGCCAAGGTTTTATCCACAAGGGTGGTTTTACTTGGCAAGGTTTTAATGCGGCATATCATATATGATTGGAGATTGCAGATACTCAGGGTTTTACATATACATTTCTCATAAGATGATTATTTATTGTACTATGGTATTCCTCCGCCATACATGAGGCAAAATTCAATAAAAACAACTCTTTTCTGTCAAAAAAAAATACATGAATGAGGGAAGAAGGCCAATGGATATAACCTCCATGACACGACTAGCTCCAACGACTAGTTTCTAATGATTGCTTAATCAGGTAATAAGCCTAATCAATCATGAAAATGATGATTTCACTATTGTATGATCATTCTACTACGTGAAGAAGTTGAGAAAATGTGAATATATACAATGCACACACTAAAATAATTCCTGGAAAACATGTTCGACGCTTTTGTTCAGATGCTTGATGAAATGCCCCAAAGGATTTTCAAACTGCAGAAGTCATGTTCTCCCCTCTGCCTTCATCTGTTTTATTCCTGCATATCAATCATTACATCCCAACACACCCTTTCATTTGACACTGTAGATGAACCTTTTGTAGCATGAGTGATGGACTTGCATCGCATTTGTATATATTTTTCCAAATTGATTGTGATAGGTTTGACTCAATCTTACCTCCTTTTACTCAGACATCCTATGACCCACCAAACGGTTATGAGACTGCCTATATAAGGAGTATTTCAAAATAGGCTTATGTCTCCCCCCATGATGTCTTGAAGATGATCTTGGGTTACTATCAACTCAGAATGCGCAAACTGGTCCCCAACAGCCTAAGGGCAATTTTTTGTTACATGATTTTCCTTAGGTTTATTTAGAGTGTCTTTAAGCTCAAAATTTTTAGGGACTTTTTTACTTGCACGTCCTCTAAGAGCTGTTTCTATTTCAGCAAGATGCCGTAGAGCAAGGAATTCCAATTTATCACTAACATGCCAACCTTCAATAAGAGGTGGAAAGGTAGATTCTTCTACTTGAAGAAGGTTGGCATGATGAGCAATAATGTGTGAAAAACCTCCAAGGCCAATAATGTCAAACCTAATTAACACTATAAGGAGTTTGCGAAAGGTTTATAGTTCTTAGACACCATTGTCGACCAACCCTTGTAGATAGATTCATTTTAGAGAGGCCAACTTGGAGCATATTGTAGGGGATCTCATCTTCAAAGAACTAAACGCGAAAGACTTGGAAACCGTACAGTGTGTATAACTGAGTTTGCTACACTTATTTTCATTTTTCGCCTTTCTAGCTGATGAACTTTGTTCTATCTTTGTAGGAGCCATGTCATCCATTTTGATTGCCGATTTGAAGGTGACGAGAAAAGCTAAGCAAAAGGCAGTCGTGGCGTCAATAGTTGAGATGGTTGCACTGCAGGCGGAGAGGCCGTCAGGAATTGTGATAAGTGAGCCTGGTCAGTCTGAAGCTGAGCCTGGGATGCATCAGCTACATGAGCAGTTGCAAATACTACGAGATCAATTGATCAATCTCTCTGTAGATGACCCTCTTTCCTCTCTCTCCCCCTTCTCTTTTTTGATATGTTCTGCACCTGTCGTTGCCAGGCTTGTTAATGGAAGCTAGGGTTATCATAGGAGTTGTAGGTCAAGAGCTTGCCATCAAAACTGAACATGTCAGCTCGGTGGTGGCTGTGGAGATTGAATCCTCTGAGAGGCTGAGGACGATGTGCCTTTAGCACAACAGAGTGCCAAAAGGAGAAGAGCTGAGGGCCTTCAGGCCCCTATCCAGCCGAGCTTCACCGTTGAGGAATGGTTATCCCTGGTCGAGCCTCTTGTAGACGCTGGTGAGCCATAATCTTCTAGTTTCCCAGTCACTAGAGAACCAATGGAGTCCTTTACCAGCGAAGACAATGGCAATGATCTGAAGATGCATGATGGTTGAATAAGGCTCTAATCTTGCTAGCTGACATACAAGCGTCTCAGGTTTGCCTAGAAAAGAGTTGGCTAACTCAATCCACAAGAACATGACTTTGGTGAGTATTCCTTGTTGGTCATTTCTTAGGTTTTATATCATACCTTTTTTAACTCATTCGTCTAGCTTTTCCTCCTTTTTTAAGCTTACTGCCAATTAGATGGATCTCATCGGTAGATGTGAGGAGATGGATCTTCAACTTTAGCTTTCAAGTGTGTGTTCTTCTTCTTTACATTTGCCTCCTATTTATAGTGTGAAATAGGCCTTGAAGATAAGAACTCCAATGTGTCGATGTCTTCATCATCAATGCACAAGTGTCTTGAAAACATAATCAACTTGTACACTGGGAAATATAAAGAAACATGATTGCTCCACCTTTTGATCTTATCTTGGCCGATTTTTAGTCTTCAAAAATGACTTGGAAATACTTGCAAAATGAAGATAATATTGAAGGGAATATACCACAAGAATCCCTCAACTCCTTAGCATGAGAATAGGCCAAGAGAAGGCTGCCCATTTTGGATAAAATCAGCTCCAAAATGCTCAAAATAACCGTTGCCTACAATTTGAAATTTCAAATTGCCAACTAGCTTGTTTTTAGTTGGTCCACTTGGCATAAAGTCATAAAATGAATACACCATCACTTCCACTTGTAAATGGACGTGTTGGAGGCCATAATAAAGTGTACAGACTCAGATTTGATGAAGAGAAATCAACAAATAATAGTTGGCAAGATTATGTCAACATATAATCCGAAATTCTCACTTTTTTTCCTTTGTATGTTGCAATAAATTTTGCACCAAGAAAACTTTATAATATCTGAAAAATGATGATTAAGAATCTCCAATAATGTATCAATAAGAGTCTTCAACAAGAAAATAGAATTTGACATCGAATACTGTCACATATCCTGCTACCGTTGATAAAATCATCAAATGAGAGAATATAATAGAAAACCACCAAATAATCTTCGAGAATATAATAAATGAATTTCAGAATGAAGATAATAACATACTCAAGATATTTCTTGAGTAAAAATACCAAAATTACCCTCGGGGATAAAATGACCAAAATGCCCCTGGTGAGAGAAAACTCCAGAAATGACCCTGATGGTCAGGAATAGATATAATAACACCTTTGTGAGGAAAACTAAGAGATAAATGTGTCCTTGAAACATTGTCATCATGTCAAGTACCTACAGAACTCAAAATACCAATTTTGCCCTTTTTGGTAAGTTGTAGAAACTTCCAAGGCACATTAGTCAGAAGACATTTATATTCATCAAAAACACATAATAACAACATGATAAACATATACAAATCATGTACAAATGAAAATAACCATTTTATCACATTTTAGAAAAAATATTTCTAAAAACCATAGACATCGATCGGTCGAAGTGTCTCTGCTTAAGAGATCGATGTCGCATACCGAGGTTCAGAATTTGTCTCTGGCCTACATCGGTCGATCGAAGTGTACATCGATCGATCGATGTGTCTCAGATTTAGAGATCGATGTCTCACAGTAAGGTCTTAGTTTTTCTCTGCCTTACATGGATCGATCGATGTGAGGGTTCGATGTACAACGATCGACCGAAGTGCACTAACTTGAGAGATCGATATCATTTTTCTTCACTTATTCAACTTCTATCACTTAGAACATTATGTGTGACATTTTTAAGTATTCACCACTTAAAATCATGACCTTGAAAATTATCCAAACATATTTCTCAACAGATTGGAGCCTCTGTTCTTATGACGTTGAGAGGATTCCTCACTCTCATGTTGATTTGTCCTAACCATTTATAGAATAGGGTTTATATGCTTTAGGAATGGGAATATGTAAGTAAAGGCCTATTGGCTCTTTCTCTAGCATTAAAATAGCGAAGCTAGGTCAGTCATTTGGATTGAAAGGTTGATTTGGAACAAAGTGTGGGAAGTTTTCCGCTAAAACCTACCAGAGTTAGAAACTTTAAAGGCCCCGGAGTTGTCACTACAGGAAAAACCCTCTGACGATCATGTCAATTATTGGTCGTTCCATTTTTGGCATGTAGTTTATGCTAGAATGTAGAGAAACCCATCTCTTTGTAGGAACTTCGTATATTTTGATAAGAATGTTTTCTGTTTGATGTCTGAACCCTTGTCAAACTTGCGTTTTGTTTGCCGACAAAAATGCTTTTGTAATCGCTAGTTGGGCCAATGCATACTTGGGATCGTCTGGTGCTGCCAAGTGCCTTGTCCTGCTTGTGCATGTTAGCCAGTGTCGATTAGTTGGCGCAACGTGTATGATTATCTGGCGAAGCTGCCTGCGTGGCGAAGACTACCTTGGACGAGCTAAGCTAACATGGCCTCTCGCGCTGAAGGCCCAACCAAGGTGATTGTACTTGAACCTGAGTTTGGTGCGCTTACTGGTACCGACGATCTGATGGCTATATTTGACCTGATAGTTGAGTCTGACCTCGAGCGGTGTGACATCGAGGGAACATTCTGCGTCTCATTGGCAACGTCGATTTATCTATGCGTATAGACCAGTGTGGCTGAGTTGGCCACGGCCTACGTCCTACTGAGGCTAATAGGCACTTGAGTCTCTGAAGTCCGGCTTAATTACAATTGTCAATTCTTCGAACGCGTGGACTTTTGGTTATCATCCTGTTTTCCCGGGGCCGCTTCCATTTGGATTTTGGACGAATTGAAAGGCTGGTGATCACCAAAACTCAAAATCTGTTTGCTCTAAAACTACAAAACTACAAAACAACAATATTCCATCCAACCCCACAAAACCCCAACTTGTATCTCCTTCTCTAAACTCTTAAGGCCACCAATCCATTTACATTTACTCCCTGTTCCTTTGCCAAGTTGCCATGCATGTGTCTACCTAGATCAAACTAGACCCCGAATTATCTTTCTAATCTGAGATAATTTCTACATCGTTGGCTGCTTCATCTCAGAGACCCTCAAAGATATGTTTCCAGAAGTCAAAGATTTTCAGGATAAGCTCTCCACCCAATTGAGGCCTTGGCAGAGGTCATTTCAGTTCTGGGCTCGCACTGTTGATATCTATACTGGCTATAAGGTCGGCTTTTTCATTTTTGGGTTTCTTTTCTTACTAGTTGGAGATAAAGATGTGATCTTTTTCACATTTGTTTAGAATTCCTAATTGGGATTTTGATATGTGGGTTATTGTTATTTTCTGAAGGTTTTTCAAGTGAGAGTCAACTTTGAAAAGGATGTACAAAAGCAAGAGGCAATGTGGGAGAGGCAGCATGAGCTTGCTGCTGATAAAATTTATAACATGTGCACACACCTTGGTGGGTTTTTTCTCAAGGTATTCTTTTTTGCGTTTCTGTCCTCTGATTCACATTTTATCATGGTAAATTTAAAGCCACTGTGTTGAATTCCTGACTAAGTAATTTTTTATGCAACAATCTGGTACGAACAAATTCTCAACTTTATGTTCTTTTATTTACTCTAGGTCACAACATTCAGCATGGAAATTGTGCTTATCATGTTGAAAGTCTTTTATTGACAACTTCTCGATCTTTTGGCCTTCTGGAGAATTCCTGGGTTTCTCTAATTTGGTTCTGCCCACTTGGAATGACTAACCCAGAAGGCAGTTGGAATAACAGTCAGAAGTTGGTGGCCCACTATAATAGGAATAGAGCTGCAAAGTTCATAATACAAGCAATTGCATGCTAAAAAAGATATTTCTATGGACTTATTTTAAAGTTTCAGTGTTTTTTTAACGGTGATTTTTTTCCCTTTGATTTTGTTGACCACTTATAGATTGCCCAAGTTGTGGCGAAACCTGACTTGGCTCCAGCTGCATGGGTGAGAAGGCTCATCACACTGTGTGATCAAGCCCCTGCAACTCCTTATAATGTGGTCAGGGCTGAGCTTGAGAACGAACTGGGTCAAAGTATTGATGAGCTGTTTGAAAGATTTGATCCCAATCCGCTTGGTTCGGCTTCAATTGCGCAGGTGCATTCTATGACCTTCCTCCTCAAAGACTTTGAGTTATTGTATGTTGGAAGTGTTCATAGATTTTAGGCCATGAACTCTAATCTCCTGCATAAAAAAATACGAGTTCATCTTGACATTTTGTCCTCTAATCTGAAGACATCAAAACTCCTGTCTTCTTGCATATACATGCATATATACATACATACACACACACACATGTATATATACATACACACACACACACACGTATATATGCACATACATACATATAGACACACACACACATATATATACATATGCATATATATACATATACACATACATACATATAAATATGCATACATATATGTATGTATGCATGCATGTATGTAGTATGTATGTATGTATGTATGTATGTATGTATCTAAAGCCTTTCTGGGGGCTCGTGAGTCGCTCATTTCATTCCTTGTTGAAACTGAAGAAAGTCTTAGTTCAAATACAATAATATCCTGGGAAGCGAGCAAAATAAATCTACGGATATCACAAAACCCAATTTTTCAATTCAGGAGCAAGGGATAACCCGCCCATATACGTATATATATGTGTACATACGTATATATATATGTACATATATATGTATATGCATATGCATATATACATATGTATGCATATGTGTGTCTCTGTTTGTGCGTCTATATATATATATGTGTGTGTGTGTGTATATATATATACATGTACATGTATATATGGAAGAACTCAACACCCAGGCTCAGCTCTGCCAGCATCTGAAAAGATATGGTCCAAGAAGAACATGGGTATGTCCAGGGCGGTCATGTCATGTATGTTACACATGAGAGAAGGATTCATTCCTCAGTAACTGCTAAATTCTAAACCTTGACATCTTCCATGTGACCCATTTTATACTGTATATATTCCTTGACATCTTCCATGTGACCCATTTTATACTGTATATATTCTTTTAAGGTTTTATTGTTACAAGCCAGAATGTCCACCACTTCCCCACCCAAAAACCGTTACTACATTCCTCCACCTCTCGATAGCATCCTTTCATCAAGGTTCAGATAAATATAAATATATACATATGCATACACACACAGATGTGCATGCCTCTGTGTGTGCAACCTTGGTACATTGTCATGGTTTTTGGTTGCATGTGCTGGTAGTGTTCATTGATGTGATGTTCACAGCTTAGAAAATGTCTTCTTGTTCGGGGGAGATAGTGTGAGAACAGGGCGTTAGAGGTACGGCTGCCACATTGACTTTTTAAGACATCATTATTGTATATGGTTTATCAGTTGGTTTCAGCATGGAAACCCTCGTCTTCTGAGACAATGTTTTAAAGCATATGAGTATTGAGAATCCACTACTAAATAAGAGGTCTTAAAGATCCATGATGAGGATGGCCTACTAGTTTATACATGTACCAAAATACGTTAGCTGATGCCAATGTGTTTGCTAGAACAAGTCTTGGAGCCAGAAAGCATATTAGAAGTATCAAGAGGTTGTTTCATGGGCCTTTAGACCTTTTTCTGAAATCAGTTGAGAACGAGAACTAGATGCGCTGAACTTGTCCAAGGATCTCGCTGTTATTTGCCATATGTGTAGACTTTCCTTGCAATATCATCTCCATTCTGTTCTGTACTGTTATTTTCTATTAAGCGTATAAATTTATAACACAGACTGCTATATTTGAATGAAGAAAATGATAAGATGAACATGGACCAAACCTTAGGGCGTGAATGTCTGCCTCGTGAGTGATGGAGGATATGAATGCCTACACCACTTTGATTCATAGCTATAGAAGCTACTCTAAACTGTTGTATTTTCAGAGAGTTTATCTTTAGGAATAGGCCATGCTTGCTGTGTAAATAGGACGAGTACATTGGCAGTAGCAGCCTCTTGGAGGATATAATGATTTTTTATCCATTATACATGAAAAGCTTGTGCTAAAGGAAAAAACAAAGGGGAGATGTGGGTTGGGGGTGTTAATACTTTCTCTCAATTTTGAGGTGCATGAGATTCCAATGTGAGCTCCGACTGCACAAAATGAGCTCAAGGAGGTGACTGGAAGTGATATAGGTTAGTTTTGCAAGATATAAAAGAACTACGTTCTTTAAAGTGATTTATTGGTCTTCAGCTTGTGTGAACATGCATTTCAAAGGACAGTATGTCTTGTTGGATATACTTGATTATAAATAAAAATCAGTATCCTACCGTAACCCAAGAAAGGAAGGCTGAAAGTAAATGTAAGTGAGTCAACAAAAACTGAAACCATCATCATAATAATGGTTTTTCACCTTGTATACTTCTCGATACAGTTATGTTTTTCCAAACCTCAAATTCACACTCATGTTTACTAGACTAACCTTTGCCAAGGAGCTTATCTTTCCACTGGAACTATTTCCCCTTCTAGTGTAGCTAAAATTGTTTTAAGTCACTTAAACTCATCTTGGCTCATGATTCTTACTGTTTGTCTTGCGTGCTTGCTACACTTGTTCTTTGTGATCCCCCAACCCAACTTACAGCAAACACACACATGAGCAGAGACACAAAAGGGGGGGGGGGGGGATGGAGGAGGAGGACTAGAGAGTACAGAAGGAAGAGTTTCATGTTATTTTTCTCTGATGACTGAAACACCTTCTGGTGTACGAATTGAGCAGGTACACCGAGCAAGACTGCGAGGCGACAAGATTGACGTTGTTGTCAAGGTTAGAGAACCATGAGATAGCTAGATATCGATAAGTATGGCATTTGTTTTTTCATTCTAAATGATTAGTTGGGTGCAGGTGCAACATCCTGGTATCCATGATCTGATGATGACAGATATAAGAAATCTGCAAGCTTTTGCATTTTATATGCAGAAGACAGATATCAAATTTGATCTATGCTCTTTAATGAAGGAAATGGAGAAACAGGTGCGGAAGTCTATTGTTTAAAGATAAAATTTCAGAGTTTCAGTTACGATAATTGAAATATGGATCTTTAGAAAAGTTAATATTATGCTTTATTCATTTTCAAGTTTTTCAGTCACTTTAATGCTTTTAATGTCTCGTTTATGTATCCTTTTACCTATCCATGTGAAACTCTGAATTTTCAGATAGTTCATATTCAGGCAACCTATTCACTTTATTTTACCCATTTTGTGTATGATTTAGTGACAGAAGATGTCCTTGATATTTTACTTCGGTATCAGCTATGAGAACGTGTTCCATTTCTAATGGAGTCAAGGACACACTCTTCTTTGACTTTGAAATACAATGAAATAAAACAAAACGATCCACTATATTGTCTGTGCTTCTTGTGTTGTGAAGTAGCAGTCGATCGATACAACTTGACGCAATTTTTATTATGGGTCATCCGGAAACAATTTCTATGTGTTTCCAATACATAGATTAGGTTGCGTACCGACCCACCCTACCCTGCCATAGGCAGGAGCCTCTAACGCAATGGCGGTAGGGATGTTGTCGTCGTCGTCGTCATCGGTTATGAGAACTAAAAAATGGATCTCTTGGAAAAGTGATAATGATGCTTTAAGCATTCCCAAAAATTTGCAGTTATCGATTATGCTTTTGACGGTCTTATTCATATGTTTCCTAATTAAATGCTACTTTTTTTGAGATCATATACATCCAGACATGCTGTGTGTTGCTCTACCCCCTTCCCTCATCTGTTGGCGTGTGCCTTTAACTGCTCTGTATATGTTAATGTTACAGAAGAAAATATGTTCATGCCTGCTAACTTTATTGGTTGAGCATAAAGTTGTACATTGAAGCACTACTTTATGGCTTTGCAACTGCTGCTCCTTTTTTATTTTATTTTGTTATATGTAACCACTGCTCAATCTTCATATTTGGTGAATTCTTACACCTTATTTTTCCCTTTGCTTCTTCCTGTTAGTTGGGCATGTTTCTGATTATTTTTTCTTGGAGAGAGAAATGGTTACCTTTACCCTTTTTCTTCTGGATTGCTTATAGTCTAGCCTTTGTTAAAACAGTGACTAAAATATCTTAATATCAGATAAAGAAAAGGAATATGTCTGTAGATTTGCTTAAGTTTAGCATTTTAATTTGCTAGCTTTGTTTTATCAAGTCTTATTATTGTAAATTGTAATATATATGATGTTCAAACGTAATATATGTCTGGCTTCCTCTTTGATACCTGTGAATTTTCGCTTTATTGCACCTTTTTATGCTTAAGTGGATTAAGGCACTGTATCTTGCCTGTGTAGTCAGTTCCAACCTTTATCATCTGCTGCGTCTTTTATGCGTTGCAGATTGGATATGAGTTCAACTTTAAGCGGGAAGCAGAAGCCATGCAAAAAATCTACCAATTTTTGTTTGAGAATAACAAGAACAGCCCAGTTGTAGTGCCTCGGCTGGTGCGAAACATTGTCACTAGGCAAGTTTAACTATGATTATTTTTTAGATGAAAAGTTCAATACTTGAATCTTTCTGTTAAATGTATTTGTGATAGAACCTGTCAAAACCATGTGGTCCGTAGCGGGATAGATTCTGTTAGGTTGATTGTTGCAACAAAAAAGTTTGACTTAATGGGAATCGATATGTGAAACAGGAGGTACAGACTGTATAGATTACTTTCATTTGGGATTCTGGGAAACAGTGATCCCATGAGAGCATTTTTAGCCTGAGGAGAGATTTTCGTAGTGGCTGGTGCAAATCAACGCTAAAATCATAGTTATCTTTTTCATGTATGATATCTTGAGTGTATATGATGACGCAGGATAGAAGGGAGAAACGTAATCACATCTTTCCTTTCAAGCATCATTTATTTTTGGTGTGCATCCGATACTGGGACCTTGCCGGAATTCTACACTGTAATTGTAGGAATTATATGGAAAAGGGAAAGAATCGTCTATAATATTCTATAGAGATAATGGTTAATCTCTTCCTAAATTAGAGGGATCATGCTGATTCCAGTTTTGAATTGTTTCCTTAGATAGAAGATCTCATAGCTATATGATATTTACTCAGCCTTTACTCAAGGCTATAAATAGCCGTGTTGTACAAACTAGTTGGATAAATAAGAATTACTTTCTACCTTCTATTTCTTTATGGTATCAGAGCAATATATGATGCCAACTCTCCCTCCCTTCTAAACTGCGGCCAACTCCGCGGCATTTGCAGACGAAAAAATCCCCAAGTAAACTCCAATTCTACTTCTCAATCTTATATATTATGGCCGTTGCGTCATCTGCATCTAGTGCCTTTAAGCACATTCACACTCCAGGAAACAAAACAGGAGCAGGGTTATCTAACTCCAAGAGTGATGGGATGCCTATAGTGATCACTGGTCACAAGCTGGCTGGTTATAATTATCTCTCTTGGTCTAAAGCCATGGAGATGTTTATTGTTGGAAAGGGAAAAGAGGACTATATCACTGGTAATATTACTATCCCAGCTATCACTGATCCAAAATTCAGGAACTAGAAGGCTGAAAACAATATGGTCATGTCGTGGCTCATAGGATCCATGGAACTTGACATAAATGAAGATTTGCTGCTATATCGAACAACCAAGAAATTTGGGTGACAGTCCAAGAAATGTTCTCCAAAAAGGGCAATACCTCTGAATTATATGAGGTTGAGTCTCAACTGCAAGAAATTAAGCAAGATGACATGAATGTCACTAAATACATTACACAACTCACACGGGCATGTTAACAAATCGTTGCCTTTGAATCTATTAATTGTACCTGTACGGCTGATGTTCTCCTCTACAAGGAACTTACAGAAACCAAGAGAGTATTCTGATTGGTTTAAACTCTGACCTTAATGGGGTTAGAGGTAGGGCATTGAGTATCAAACCTCCATCTAGCCTCAAGACAGTATTCTCTGAAGTTAGGCATAAAGAAAGCAGAAGAAAATTGATGGTTGGCCCATCAATGCTGTCAACCTATGGGTTTGCTCTCTTGACAAAGAGACCAATTTATACCTTCGATTGCTCGAGCCTTGGTGCCATGCGAGTCACTCCTAAGAAGCCATTCTGTAACTACTGCAAAAAGTCTGACTACACCAGTACTGGAAGTTGATGGTAAACCTGCAACAGGACAGAAACCCAGGACAAATCAAAACTGGAAGTCTCTAAAGCCACCTAATCCTGCCCATGCCACTAAGGCGATATCTGATCCGTCAATTACCACTACCTACCCATTAAGGATCAGATACAAGCCCTCCTAATGCTGCTGAATCAAAGACATAATGAAACTTAGGAGCCCATTCAGGCATCAACAGTAAGCACATGAGACGCTACTAGTGACAAAGAATAGCTACGGATAGTTGACTCAGGAGCCACTGATCACATAACATGGGATGATAAGCTCCTTTCTAACTATAAAAAGTACCTTGTAACAAGGCATGTCACAAGAGCAGATGGCAAACAGGTTCAAGTGTTGGGAAAAAGAATTGTAAAAATCAATCTTAATCTCACTTTGTACAATATACTACATGTTTGACATTTGAAATTTAACCTAGTCTCTGTAATAAAGATAATGACTAAAAACCAATGTAAAGTACTATTCTCACCTACTTGGTGTTTATTTCAAGAGAGAAGTATGAAGTTGAAGATTGACTATACTAAAAGGACAAGAGGCCTCTTCCTGCTCTACACCGAAAGCACTCAATCGTGTGCTCTATCTAGTCAAAATAGTGGCACTCAACTAGAAAACACTGGTTGTAATAAGGGACTAGCTTTTGACTAGATACTACCCTGGCACAAAAGACTAGGGCACCCTAATTTCCAGCACATGAACAAAATTTTACCTGCTCTATTTACTGAAATGATCAAAAATTGCTTATATATGAAAGCTGTCAACTTGCTAAACACACAAGACATGTATATCTTGTAAAAGTATTCAAAGAAAGCCTACCATTTAATCTAGTACACACTGATATTTGGAGACATTACTTACAAAAAAAGATATTTGGAGACACTCAAGGATAACCAATATCAGTGGAGCAAAATGGTTCATCACATTTCTAGATGACCATACCTGATTAACCTTTGTAGATGACCATACCTGACTAACCTATGTATATTTATTTAAGCACGAACCAGTGGTAGGTCAGGTTATCAAAGCCTTCTACAACCTAATAAAAAACCAGTTTGGTGTAAAATTAAAACCATAAGGTCTGACGATGCTGCTGAATACCTATAAAAGACCTTTAACCAATTCATGAACATGAAGGAATATACCACCAGACATCTTATGTAAATATACCTCTGCAAAATGAAATTGCTGAGAGAAAGAACAGACACATGTTAGAAGTCACAAGGGCCTTAATGTTTTCTATGCGGGTTCTCAAACATTTTTAGGGAGAAGCGATACTCATAACAACCTATCTCATAAATAGGATGCCCTCAAGAATACTACACTACCAAACACCTAGACAAAGGTTTCTCAAAAGCTACCCACACACCAAATTACTTTCTGAACTCCCACCAAAGGTGTTTGGATCCCAGCTTATGTACATATACAACCAATGTACAGAAGCAAACTTGACCATAAGTCAGTTAAGTGTATGTTCATTGGATACTCTGGAACACAAAAGAGGTATAAATGCTACTGTCTCTCTACTAAGAGAATGTATACTACGTTGGATGTATTGTTCAATGAAACACTGCCATTTTATAGCAACCAGCAACACTATAAAATACAAGAGAATACTTAGAATCTAATAGATATAAGTAACAAGGAAACTGAATCAATAGATATCAGACAGCAACATACACCTGAGTCTCATAAGGATACGATTAATTTTCCTCATAGCAATGTACTCCTTGAGACAAAATTTAATCACACTACAAGGAGCCCTATTAGACCACTTATCACTAAAGTTTATACACGTAGATACACTGAAAAGCAGCATGAGTTAGAACCTCCGAATGCTCAAGACATCTTACAATCTAATGACCTTAATATAGATAACAAGCCTATAGTCTTAAGGAAAAGGATAAGAGAATGTACTAAACATCCACTCTACAACTTCATAATCTATTCTAGACTACAACCACCGTTCAAAAAATTTACTATAAACTTGGATATCATTTCAGTACCTAAAGGCATTAATGAAGCTTTGGCAGTACCTTACTGGAAACACGCAGTAAATGAAGAAATGCATGCCCTTCGTGAGTCTAAAACCTGGAAACTCACACCACTAGCTGAGGAGGTAAAACCGTTAGAATGCAATAGATATTCATAGTCAAGTACAACTCTGATGGAATCCCAAACAGACACAAGGCTAGAGGCTTTATTCAAACATATGGAATGGATAACTTAGAGACTTTTGCCCTGTAGCCAAACTAAATACAGTAAATGTAATATTTTCACTAGCTATTAATCTTGATTGGAGTTTATACCAACTTGACATCAATAATGCATTTATAAACGGGTCAGGAAGAAGTATACATGAACATTCCACCAGGTTTTAAGAGTAAAACCAATAGCGGGATTGTGTGTAGACTCAGTAGATCACTTTATGGCCTGAAGCAGTCACGTAGGATGTGGTTTCAAAAGTTCACAAGCGTGATAAAAAGGCAAGGTTTTCAATGGTGCTACAGTGATCACACACTATCTACACATGTAAATGAAGAAAGAAAAATTACAATTTTAATTGTATATGTTGATGATATAATAGTCACAGGTAACGATGTAGAAGGCAGAAAAAGGACAAAAAGACTATTGTCACATCAATTTGAAGTAAAAGATCTTGGGCAGCTCAAATATTTTCTTGGAATAGAAGTAGCTAGAAGCAGTAAAGGAATGAGTATCTCACAAAGGAGATATGTAATTGATATACTAACAGAAATTGAGATGCTGGGGGTGTAAGCCTGTGCCAGCTCCTGTTGAACCCGAATATAAGACTACAAAAAAATGATAAAACACCTACTGATAACATAAGGTTCCAGAGGTTAGTAGGCAAACTAATATATTTGTCACACACTAGACATGACATTGGTTATGCAGTAAGCTTTATTAGTCAATTCATGCATGCACCTACTAATGAACATTATAGAGTAGTTATGACAATTCTCATTGTTAGTGTATGTGCCCTAGGCCATGATTTGGATATTTATGTTATACATTTATTATTAATAAAAGAGGTTTTATTATCATTATTGTTGGTTAGTATGTTACACAATTTTGATATATGTCCCTGATTCATTATTTTTATAGAGATAAACTAATTTATAATCAGTATGAGTATTGATTTGATAATCATGAGATGATTATGTGTATAGTGATACAAATCAATCTCATAGATACTTGTTAGAGAACAGTGTATTGGATAGACCCATCATGAGATTACTACATGGATTAGCGTCATAAGTAAATCTCATGATAGTCATGTTTTAATCCTTTGACTTGAGATTGTCATAGTTTCCAACATAAGGACTATTATATTTTGACGTGATCAAACGTTATCCGTAACTGGATAATAATAAAAGTCATGATTGAATGTGATAGAAATTATGTAGAGGATATTGAACAATCAAGATAGAATTTGTCCCTCTCTTTTGAGAGAGATATCATTGGGCCCCTCGGTTAGTGAGACTGTGAAATGCATGGCCGTGTTCAAATGAATTGATACTGTGATCAGTATCATTTGTTTTATCAGTCTACTTAGAGATCGAGTAATCATATGTTTGAACAATATAAGTATGACGATGGCCATGACTTATGTTCAAACTAGATATCGTGTGACAAAGAGATTAATACATGTACTATTATTAGGCTAGTTGTACTGTACTCATATTAATTGGGTAGTCGTAATGCCTTGCTCGAGGCCAATTGCGATTTGTTGGTTTAATAGAGATTTAATCAACTGCCAATTAATATGGGTCTATCGGGTCACAAACAAGAATGCGCATGGCTGAGATTAATAATATTAATGATATTAATATTGGATATTAATTATTATTATTATCGTTTTTTTAATATTAATAATATTAATATTGGATATTAATTATTATTATTATTATTATTATTATTATTATTATTATTATTATTATTATTATTATTATTATTTTCGTATATATATATATATATATATATATATCATCAGATAATAACAATAGAATCCATATCTGTTATGGATTTTGATTGATTTTATCTAATCCTAACAGAATTCGTATTTGGTGCGGATTATGATAGGTATTAACCAATCCGATCTGGAATCGGATTTTGATATCTATATATATGTATATAGCATGGTGTGTCTCGTATACTACACAACCAGCAGAAAAACGAAAAAACAAAAATCGTTTTGGAGAAAAACGAATTCTCTCAGCCGCGCCGTTCAAGAGCCAGCACTCAGAGCGGAAACATTCGTGTGGATACCGACAGAGGGTGTTCGTGTTTTCGCACCTCCTTCATCTGCGTAATTCGAATCTACAGAGGTAATTTTCGAGTTTTTTTTATCGAATTAAACGAACAACATGTATCCTTGGTAGGAAATCGGAGATCAAGTTTTGTTTTCCGCTGCGCGTTTTGCGATGATCTTGTCGGATTTCCTTAACACTCATGTACTTAAAAGGGATTACGAGGACAGGGGTTACATTTCAAGATTTCAGAAGATAGATCCATCCCCATTTTTACTGATGCTGACTGAGCTGACTTTAAGACAGACATAAGATCAACCACAAGTTATGTATAGGGTAACTTGATTACATGTAGGAGTAAGAAACATGCCGTGGTGGCAAGAAGTAGTTCAGAAGTGGAACTAAGAGTATTGACATTAGGAGTGTGTGAAGGATTATGATTAAAAAGAGTTCTAAGTGAACTTAGACAAATATTGGACAAACCTATTCGGGTATTCTGTGATAATATGTTGGCTATTCATATGGTTGAAAACCTAGTTCAACGCGACAAGTCCAAACATGTGGAAAGCGACAGACACTTTATGCGAGAAAAGATAGAAGACAAGTCTATCAACTTAGAATATATTCCTATAACAGATGAGCTAGCAGATCTCCTCACCAAACCAATTTTTATCAAAGTTTTCCAGGTATTATCCAAGATTGATTGCATCAATATTTACAGCCAAGCTTTGGGAGTAGGAATTATGTAGGAAAAAGGAAAAAATCGTATATAATATTCTATAGAGATAATGGTTAATCTCTTCCTAAATTAGATGGATCATGTCGATTCTATTTTTGAATTGTTTCCTTAGATAGAAGATCTCATAGCTATACTTACTCGGACTCTATTCAAAGCTATAAATAGCTATTTTGTGCAAACTAGTTGGATAAATAAGAAATACTTTCTACCTTCTATTTCTTTAGTAATTACCAACTATATAGACTGGTTTGAATTGCTTTTGAGTTGATCACTTATTTGAATGGACGATTCTAATTCATTCATACATTTTGAAAATAGAGAGCTATTATATTAGATAACTTTTTGGCCTTGCATTAGCTAAGTAAAATAAACAGGCATCATGGTGGTTTTTTTGTACGGAAATCGCACTATGCTTCTCCCCGTTATATTTTCAACAATTATCATGTCATAGTACTGATGGTCCTGTTTGATTTAAAAGCGAGTAACCTTGAGTCATTAAGAATGATGTAAACATTAAGTATCATTGCATTCGAATCAGTTTCTGTTACTTAACACTAGGAATCATCAAAAATGTCGATTGGAGAAGGCTTTTAGCGGTACCTAACTGGTCTCTATTAGAAACTGCTGGAGAAGGATTTGAACACTGCTGCACTGTAATAAAAAAATCAGTAGAAAATAAGAAAAATAATTGGCAAAAAATGACAGTAATAAAACTCTGCCACGGACTCCAGAAGGCAATATTCTCTTGTCGCGCTACATTGTGGAATCCTTGGGCCACAATGTGGAGCTTGGAAAGCAAAGAACTCAAATCATCCCATGTTGAAGGACACTGCTCATTGACTATTCTGAAATATCTCTATAGAAGTTGTTATTGTTTGAATTCCTATTTATAGAGTTGGAAAGCTCTGCTGTTCCTTCACTTTGATTATGTCCTCCTTTCTTGATAACTTATCTTTCTCCATCCACTATTGGTCACAGAATAAATGTAAACGATATCAACGGCCTGTTGCTGATTTCTTTGACGATTCTTGGACGCATAATAGTTATCTTCTTGCATAAAAACGTCATGTGGTAATGCTGGAATAACATACTGTGATGCATGAGGAGATGTTAACAGTCCTAAGGGGAAAAAAAAGATGCCACAGAACTTGGCTTATCATGTGTATCACAGTCTCAGAGAATCTGAAGAGGCTCTTGTATAGGTGTATATCTTCGTATATGGTTTTAGAAAATCATCATCATCAATACCCAGTATATCCCAACGACAACAAAAGCTATCGTTGGGGTCTGGGGAGGGTGAGCGGCAGACAAGCAATACCTTTATCCCTAGAGATAGAGAGTTTGCTTCTAGTGAGACCTCCGACTCTGACTGTACCTGCATAAATGACGCAATAATAGGAATTTGACGTGCTAGTGTGTTAGTGAGAAAATTCAATAAATACAAATACTAAGCTCCCGATATGGAAATGGTCATAAACGTGTATATGCAAATATAATGCAAGACAAAGATAAAAACAAAACCAAAAAGTGCAAAAATCCACCCAAAGCGTAGATAAGATCTAAGCCCCTAAGTATAAGCTTCGAAGGACATTTCTAATGTCATTCATGTTCTAGACAACAAAACTTTTGCAGTTGAGGAGGAAATCAAAGCTTGATCGAAGTAAGAAGCTCCATAACTCTCACTTAAACGTGACTGGTAATGTCTCTACTTCTCTCTCTAATTTTCGTAGCTCTAATAAATTTAGCCCCTTGATTATGGAAGCTGGAAGTGTATGTGAGGTCGGATCAAAAGCCTATATGGAAAATCAGTCAGCTAAAACTACTCCACTAAGTTTCGATTTACATGCGAATACAAAAGCCTATATGGGCCAATCAAAATGTACAAAATAAGTCTCCTGCGTGTTATATTTTATTTTCATTTGTTTCTAATGAATTAAGGGACTCAAAAAAGTCATTGTTTAGTAGGTTTATGCTACGAAGTTCTTGTTAACATCATTCCAAAACCTGCTCGGGGTGCTACCATAAACTGCCGATTCTTGGTTACCTGTCTTATTTATTCTTGTCATATTTCGTCTACATTGTATCCATATTTATGGCTCGTATTGTTTGTTTCCCCTCTCCTCCTCTTTCATTCTTTCATTATTTGTTAATGCGTTTTGTTTTAAATATAGGAAGGTTTTAGTGATGGAATATATTGATGGGATTCCAATCATGAAACTTGGAGATGAGATAGCAAAAAGAGGCATCAATCCCGGTGGTAAGGTAGCTGCAGCTGCAAAGCAGTAAGCGCTTAGATTGTATGTTTTTATACCCGTTATTCCCTTTTATATCTATAATTGATATGTCGCATTGATTGTTTTGTTAGTTTTCGTCATGATACCTGGAACCTGTCCTATAGTGTTTAGTTGGGTACATTGTAACATGATCGCCTTTTCACACTTTTAAGTGCGTTCGTCTCTTTTGAAAAACTATTCTTAGTCTTGTTTGGTCATTCTCAATGTCTCCGGCAATGAACGGTTGTGTTTCCTAAAGGGAATCGACCATTGATCTTTGTAAAAACTGAATTTTAGTGGTAAGAGTGTGTGTTTGTATTAGTAAATACCTTACTGAACCTTTAAGGAGACACGTTCTGCGGGTTTGTTGTATTAACATGGTTTTATTTGTGTCAACAGTTATCGTCTGCGTACTTAGTCCAGACATTTTAGAGACATTTAAAATAACTACTGCTAAGCATGCCGCTGGGGTTTTTCTTTTTGACGTGGACAATTTGTATGCCTTTGTCGCCTCATATGTGGTCATTATTTTACTTACTTTATTACTGCTATAAGGCACTATCATCCCCTGTTGGGCATGATAAACATTCTCTGGAGTAAGCACTGAGTTGTTTATTTTGTTTCCTTCGTTGGTAGTGGTATATCAGCAAGAATTTTAGGTATCTAGGATTAGTATTGCAAAAAAAATAAAAAAAATGGAAGAATTGAGAAGGCTGTCGCTTTTCAGAGTCAGAGAAGACGTTTGAGTTAGGTAGTACTCAATGTCTTTTATGCGTTCATAAATTAGCATAAAGATTCCAAGAAATTACAATGTGTGGACACAAAGACAGCTATGATCTGCACGTCCCAATTGTGGGCTGTAAACAAAAACAGATGCTGAGAGTAGCGTGAGTGTGTTAAGATGGATGCTTGGATATATAATAATTAAATGAGATTACGAAAATGAATGAGTGCGTTGATAAACATCTCGTCATATTGGCTAAGTTTTACAGGCTCAAAGGAAGAGTTTTCAGCTGGGACCAAATCATGTCGCATTCCAAACAAATCTGTGGTGCTCTAAATTTCAAAAAGACTTTGTTCGGCTTTGCGTGTCAGCTGTTGTCTACACTGGATAAAAGGAAATGAACTTCAGGATATTTCAGAAAGGGAGTATAAAAGCTGAAGTAACAGCAACTGAGAGCTTGTATCAGATTATATCTTTCGTTGATAGTTGGAGGAAAATTGGGAAATCCAAGGAAAACTGAGATCTTGCTGTTAACATGTGTATAGACCATGGTATTTTTGCCAAAAGCTAGATATATTACTAGCTTTTTCTGGGCATTTATTGCCATGTAGTTATGGTCCTAATTTCTGTATGTCTTTGTACTCAATGAAACGTATCCTTGCAAAAAGAGGAAAAATGAAAAAGGGGCAGTGCCTATTAAGTAGAAAATGTTGGAATTGCATTTGAAATGATATGGACACTTAAGAGTTGACCCTTGGATGCTCTTGATCAAGTACCGCGAGGTGCAAGAGGAAAGTCATGGACTTGTGGCAAGTTTATCAAGAAAATATGAGATATTAGGGGTTTGGGGAAGTGGAAGTGCATATCTTGACCAACATTCTGAGTGCTGCGATTTGCCATTATATTCTTGCTAGACTTGCCAGTGAAAATATGATAATGGTTGGAAAATGGCCATAATGGCCACCTTAATGCACTGGAGCAAATCAAGGCCGATGACCACATTGATGCAAATGGAGGAGAAGGCCGGATTCTTTGGGGTCAACCCAGTCTTGTATTTATTTCTTAATTGTAAATATGTTGGCTTGATTTTAGGGAGTAATGAGAGTGCTTGATTGTAGGAGTGTAATTAGTGTATTAATTTTGAGTAGTAATTGTCATTTTTTCGGTTATAGACCGGCCATAGAAGAATCTCAGCACTTTATGGTGCTTTATGATGTAATTATGAGGATATCTCTTAGTTAGTGGGTAGATAAACAATTGTTGTATAAGAATGTATTGTAAGAGAACATTTTGAATGTAATGGAAAAGTGAAAAACTTTCCTCACTTTGCTCGGCCAAGTTGTTTCATAGTATTAGAGCCATCACCATAAACACAATTCCAAATATCACTCTCATCCCAACCGAGATGAGTTCATCATCACTGTCTTCTTCCAATGCCGCCACAAAGGCGGCAACCTCTTCCAACGCCGCCATTACGGCGGCAACCTCCACTGGCCCTAGCCCACAACAAACTCTGAGTGAAAGTTATTCCCTTCAAATTACCAATCACAAACTGAACGGAAAAACTTTCTCTTATGGTCTCAATCTGTCTTGATGGTTCTACGAGGCAAAGGAAAACTGGCCTTCATATCCGGCCAGGCAGTGAAGTCGGAGACGAATGATCCGCACTATCCAGCCTGGGAGCTCAACAACTCCTTGGTGATGTCATGGCTCATCAACTCAATGGAGCCACATATTAGTCGTACCTACTTGTTTCTACGGACTGCTAAAGCTATTTGGGACGCCGTCCATGAACACTATTCGGATCTTGAGAATGCTTCTCAAGTTTTCGAGATCAAGAACAAACTCAAGGAAATTCGTCAAGAGAATACGAGCATCATTGAGTACTACAACACCATGCAAATCTCCTTACCGCATGCCACTTAATTAACCGACTTCCTTCCAAAACAATCTAGTTCAAATCTCCTATTTCAATCCGCTCTCAAATATATCCTTTGTTTCGGGGCAGTCCATCTCTCCCACTTAAAGTATTTGGTTGTGTTGTCTTTGTTCATCACCGTGACTCCTCCATTTTAAACTAGAACCTAGATCTTATAAGTGCGTCTTTGTTGGTTATTCATCCACTCAACGCGGTTATAAGTGTTATTCTCCTACACACCGACGTTTCTTTGTCACCATGAATGCATCTTTCAGGGAACATGAATCTTACTTTCCTCCTCGAGCGACGGCTTCAGGGGGCTGTGACCACACCTCCTTCTTGGCCTAACACCTTCAGCCGCGGTAGATGAACCACTGCCGGTTCCACTTTTACTCGACAGTGGTTCAAGGGGAGAATCCAAACCTCAGCCACAGCCGAGTTCAGCCAAGCCGAACCCAAGCTCAGCCCCGTCGAGCCCACAGTCGTCCCTCTCCCTCAAGCCGAGTCCTCCACAAAACCGATCCTCACCACCAAATATAATCATATACTCACGGAAAAATAAAACTCAGACTGATAAAGACACCAATGTTTTTCCAGAATGCCAATCTCTGGAGCCGGTTCCTGCCCCTTGTAGTGAGGAGGATATCTTAGAGACTCCAACTGATTTGGATTTACCGATTGCATTGAGGAAAGGAAAAAGAGTATGTACTCAGCATCCCATTTCTAATTTTGTTTCGAACAGTAGGTTATTGACCAATTTTTCGGCGTTTAATGCAAAGGTGTCTAACATACAAATTTCTAAGAATATTGATGGAGCGCTAGCAGGTAAGGATTGGAAGGTCGTAGTGCAGGAGGAATTGAGAGCATTAAAGGAAAACAATACGTGGCATGTCCTGGAACTACCTAAAGGAAAGAAGCCCGTAGGGTGCAAATGGGTGTTGTCAGTTTAACACAGATGGAAGTGTCAGCAGGTAAAAGGTTCGACTGGTTGCTAAGGAGTTTACCCAGGTATCTGGCATTGATTACAAAGAGATCTTTGCGCCCATGGTCAAGTTAAATTCGGTAAGGATTCTCCTCTCCCTAGCGGCATGTCTTGACTTGCCACTCCAACAATTAGATGTTAAAAACGATTTGTTAAATGGTGATCTTCATGAGGAGGTGTATATGGACTTACCACCTGGGTATACCAAAGAAAGAAATTTGGTCTGTAGATTACGAAAGTCACTGTATGGACTGAAACAATCACCACATGAATGGTTTGGAAAGTTTACTCAGACTGTTAAAACCCAAGGATTCAAACAGTCTCAGGCTGA
Organism: Eustoma russellianum; assembly: GCA_036186865.1. Classification (NCBI taxonomy): domain Eukaryota; kingdom Viridiplantae; phylum Streptophyta; class Magnoliopsida; order Gentianales; family Gentianaceae; genus Eustoma; species Eustoma russellianum. The sequence goes on along the minus strand of AP025063.1, from coordinate 14,870,940 downwards.
TCACACAATGTTTTACAAGCATACTTTGGAAGGGACTCGTGCTATTCTAATTGTTTATGTTGATTATATTATACTAACATGAGATGCTTATAATGAGATTGACTCACTGAAGAGGTATCTAAATAGCAGGCTTGAAATGAAATATCTGGGGTCATTGAGGTACTTCCTAGGCATGGAAGTTGCACGGAACTCCTCAGGTATTTCTATTTCCTAAAGAAAGTATGTGTTGGACTTGTTACAGGAAACAAGGATGTTAGGATGTCGACCAGCGGCCACCCTTACAGAGCCGAACTCAAAACTGGACCTTAATGGAGGCGACGAGGTGGATCGAGAACGGTATCAACGTCTTGTTGGTAAACTCATTTACTTATCACACACTCGTCCAGATATTGCTTTTGCAGTAAGCTTAGTAACCGAGAACACAACATTATGAGGCTGTACTCCGAATCCTAAGGTACCTAAAGGGGACTCCTGGTAAGTGACTATTCTTCGGAAAAAAGGAGGAAAAGAGCCTTGAAGCATACATTGATGCAGACTGGGCAGGTTCATTGGTTGACAGAAGGTCTACTTCGGGATACTGCACATATGTCTAGGGAAACTTAGTCACTTGGCGCAGCAAAAAACAACCGGTGGTAGCTCGTAGTAGCGGAGAGGCCGAATTCCGAGCACTAATACATCGTATATGTGAAGGATCATGGATAAAAAAGGTAATGGAATAATTATGCGTTTCTTCTAATAGTTCAACATGTCTTTATTGTGACAACAAAGCAGCAGTGAGTATTGTCCACAATCCTGTGCATCATGATCGCACTAAGCATGTTGAGGTGGATTGTCATTTTATTTGGGAGAAAATTTATGATGGGAGTTTTAGTATGGTCTATATTCCTACCAAACAACAAGTGGCAGATGTTTCAACTAAAGGATTACATAGATCGGCCTTTGAGGAGTTGATCAACAAGCTTGGTATGGATGATATCTACATTCCAGCTTGAGGGGGAGTGTTGGAGTAAATGGCCATAATGGCCACCTTAATGCGCTGGAGCAAATCAAGGCCGACGACCACATTGATGCAAATGGAGGAAACGGCCGGATTCTTTGGGGTCAACTCAGTCTTCTATTTATTTTTTAATTGTAAATATGTTGGCTTGATTTTAGGGAGTAATGAGAGTGCTTGATTGTAGGAGTGTAATTAGTGTATTAATTTTGAGTAGTAATTGTCATATTTTCGGTTATAGACCGGCCATAGAAGAATCTCAGCACTTTATGGTGCTTTATGATGTAATTATGAGGATATCTCTTAGTTAGTGGGTATATGAACAATTGTTGTATAAGAATGTATTGTAAGAGAACATTTTGAATTTAATGGAAAGGTGAAAAACTTTCCTCACTTTGCTCAGCCAAGTTGTTTCAATAATCTTACTATCTTGCCCCTCCTTTTTTGACTTGGCTTTAAGTGGAATATAAATTACCCGGAGAGCTTTATTACTGGGATGATTATGAAATTAGCGTCATGGACTTGACACTGAGCAAGTCCAATTGGAGCATATGGTAATTACTCTATCGGTGCAAACATATAAGGTCTGCTTTTTTGCTAGTATGTGACCTAAGACATACAAGAAATTAGCCTAAATAACTTTCCCGTATTCTTTAAGTACTTAATCCCCTTTAAATTGCTGAAAACATAATGCCACTCAAGTGACATTTGTGACATTAGAGAAAAGATATTGTTCATCTCTTATAGTCGAGGCAGGAATATATCATTGTTAATGTAGAATTGCAATTTACGAAGTGAATAATAAGTTCCTTACGAAGTGAATATTAAGTTCCTAGAAGTTTGGCTAGATACTCCATAAATGACCCCAAAAAAAAAAAAAAGAAAAGAAAAAAAAGAACAAACAAAAGAAAGAATCGATACACAATATGCTAAGGTAGCCTGGTGCATAGAGTCTTGGCTTCCATGTGGGATCCAGGAAAAGCTCATGCCATTCAGGCATATTGCACGCAGACCTAGCTTACATTTATATAAGAAACTGTTTTGTAAATCAAGCCCGTGACCTTAGGCCTGGTGGTAATGCTTTTATTACTGTGTCAAGGCTTCCATTCAGTGCTCCAAATACTTGAATAAAATCATACATGTCCAATTATACTCTGGTGTATTGACAGTTCACTGTATTATCACTTATAAAGGGTCTGCTTTCTTGGGTTGCAGCAACATCCTAAAAAGCTTGACACTTGCATACGGGCAAATGATACTGAAGAGTGGCTTTTTTCATGCTGATCCTCATCCTGGGAATATTCTGATTTGTCATGGTTCACAGGCAAGCAAGCATGGACTTGTTCAAAATTTCTGGCTATATGTACTTTTTTACTTGTTCTCAAAGTTTTCCCATTATCAATGCTTTTCTGATGTTAAAAGTCTTACGACTGCTTTGTTTGCGACACATTTAGGTGGCTTTGCTTGATTATGGGCAAGTGAAGGACCTACCTGATGAGCTGAGGCTAGGATATGCTAATTTGATACTTGCCATTGCTGATGATGATGCTGTGAAGGCCATAGAAAGTTTTAGGTGCTATGATTTTCTAAAGAACTCTGTTATCTGCGTGTTCTAATGAATGCTAAGTTTTATTAACAATAAAGTGGTAAAGTATCAATATGATATGAAATGCGATAAAATGAGCAACTTATGTGTTTTGGAAAACTATGTATCTACTTTTTTCTTAATAAAGCGTGGAGGTTATCTTTTGACCGGATTGCCTGTTCTAGGTGTAATTCATAAATCTGATGATCTAAAGGAGATGGGGAGGGGGGTCGTGTGTGTGTGTGCAAATAACTTGGTTAGTACATAAAGTTTCTCTTTTGCTCTGTTTAATAGTATGTTATAACTGACTTGAACCTCTATCCTCTCCCTGACTTTCTTTACGTTATCTGTGGATTAGGGACCTTGGCATAAGTACCTTGGCCAAATGTATGGATGAGCAAAACGAAATGCTTAACCTTGCAAAGACATTGTTTGATACGAAGCTACCTCCTGGCGTTAAGATGCTGCAACCTTTTTCAGAAGAATCTTCAATTAAAAAGATTTCTGTCCAGGTCTGCGCAACAAGAGTGTGACTGTTTTCTATCCTCTAAATTGCTCATTGCTCTTGCATTTATTATTAGCAGTTGATAAAATATAAGTTGCTCATTGTTCTTGCATTTACTATTAGTAGTCGACAAAATATAAGAAAACTAGTGCTCTTATTCTCAATCTAGAAGTCAGTTCAGATATTTTCTTCATGTCTGAGGATAGCCCTGTGCTGCTTCCAGTAGTTGTTTCTGAATCTTTTGTGGAATGTTTGCTGCTTGAAAAGAGGTGTTGGGTTGAATATTCAATTCTCTGGTACGTGAATTCTGATTCCTTTGTAAGGGAGGGCATTAGATAATAGGATTCACATTCTGGTTTGAGTGGAAATCCAAGTGGAATATGTGTCATCTAGAGTGAGCTTTGTTTTTTGTGTTTACTTCTCTTTTATCGTTTCTTCCTTGGCTCTCCCCCCCCCCCCCCCCCCCCCCCTCAAAAAAAAAAAAAAAAAAAAAAAAAGCCTTTCACATTCCTTCTTTGTTGGTCTGAGCAATATGGAGCCCTCTAAAAATTTCCTCACGCCTCTCTCCAAAACTTGCTCTCCCCCAACGGTTAGGGAAAAAACCAGCCACCCTTTATTCTCTCTCCTCCACCATACACCACCGTCAATGGTAACTTTCTCTCACCTCTCTCTACTGCTAACGGTCACCTACAACCTACTTTCTCCTTTAATTTTCTTTTCTCTCCTACAACCTACTTTCTCCTTTAATTTTCTTTTCTCTCCTGATAAAAGCCTAAAGCTCTCACTCTATCGTCTCCGCAGGCCATCTAGGCCATTCAGGCTGCCGCTACAAGCGGTCAGAGATATGCTTACATTGATTTTCCACACAATTATGGCTGGGCTTTTAATCTGCCCTAGATCTTCAAAATGCAACATAGTCTAAGGGCCAAATCGGCATGGGCTTCGTTGCTCAGGTACGATTTCATACCAAAAGCTTCGTCCAGCCTCAGGCAGGCTCAGATTGACAACGATAATGATAAGAGATCTTTCGTCATCAATCCTGAAAAAGTTGCTGACTCAAAGCAAAAAATGGAGTTCGACTATCATCGGGCCAGGTAATGCCGCATCTTTCTTCAAGTGAAGAAATTTGCGGAAGAACGCTGGACTTCAGAAGGTTTACTCGAAGTACAAAGGAAGGATGAATATCTATCTGTGTTTTGATTCCAGTCTGAGGATTCGAAACAGAGTGTTCTAGACCTCTTCCTTTTACCTTTCGAGAATAAGGTACTTTTCCTCTAGTCATGGGTCCCGAACAAACCTGTCCAATGCTTGAATTTAGACACAATCCCAGTTTGGATTCAACTCTTACACTACTACAACTCGTATGTTCTTAACTTCCTGGTACATTTATAAGGAAACCGATATTCATGGATAGGCTTATCACATCCCAAAGTTGTGTAGCCTTTGCTAGGATCTGTCTATAAATAAAAGCTGGTGGACGCCCACCCAAATATGTAAACTTCAGTGATGAGAGGGGAATAAATTCACCTAGGAAATTATTTATGAGCGGATGCCCACTAAATGTCTTAAATGTGAGACATTTGGTGTAGCGCCCCGTCCCGAACCCTAGGGTCAGAACCGGTACGCCCGCTGTATTCCGCTAAGGGATATACAAGGCGTCTGTACGAATTCTTGCACTTGTCAAAACGACACAGTATTCGTTGCGGAAGCAAAATAAATCCACTCAAAACCTAAATTGAAAGTGAACCCCATAAACCATAAATAGTCAACATCAAGTCAAAATCCCCTAAACGACATCGTAAAGTTCGTAAAATGAAATCCCTAAGCTAAGTCCTCAAATGGAATAATAAATAAAATAAAACTTCCTCAATTCTTGATCCTCAATATCCAAATATTCTCTACGAGTCCCACTGAGCCCACTCTGAATCTTCTCCAACCCATATATAATCATACCCTGAATCGTCTGCAAGAAAACAAAACGAACGGTGTGAGCGACAAAAACGTCACTCAGTAGGTACCCTGCCTGCATCGGCCCAGTGAGATCATACATGCTAGGACAGTAGTGAAATACATATATGTACTGTAATACGAAAATAGACTGTCCACGTTTTCACAAATACGTATAACGGTCAAAACGTCTTAAAACAACGTGTAACGGTCATATCTTTTTAAAACAACGTATATCGGTCATAACTGCTTAAGACAATCAAGCACATAATCATGCAGAATGAGCGTGAAATGCAATGTCACATACGTGATGTATGATAAACCTACCTTCTCAGAACATTCATCTAATCGTGCAATGCATGACCCCGGGTCCTAACAGAACGGAACGGAACGGAACGGATTAGATCAGATATGCGACTTACGTCTCGCATATCCTAACAGAACGGAACAGAACATAACATATCATATATGCAATGTCGTGATGCATGAACGCACAGAAATCAGATACGGAATCATTCTTTTCCCTTTATCCTCTTTCCTTTCCTTTTTCTTATTCTTTTTCCCTTCGCTTCAGAACACCCTTTTTCAATTTCTTTTTCTTTTACTTTTTCTTTTCCTTTTTTTTTCTTTTTTCTTTTTCCTTCCTGTGCCCTCAGCGCTCTCCCCGTGAAACCTTCTTTCTCCGCAATTCCAATTCCTTTCATGCGATCCCCCCCGCTTCCCTCACCCGCTCCCTCAGCCCCCTGCCCCTGTCCTTCACTCCCGCCCCCATCCAGTCCCCCCCAACCAGACGCTCCCACTCCAGCACCCCCACTGACCAGCCCCGCACCACCCCCTCAGCCTCTCAGTCCCCCTTCACCCTTATTCCTCCATCCTTCAACACGTGGTCATAGCCCACCACCACCGGCCATGCGCCGCCGGCACAAACACTTCTTCCTGCAACCTCCGTCCGGCAGCACGTGGTCATAGCCCACCACCACCGGCCACGCGCCGCCGGCACAAACGCTTCTTCCTACGATTCCGGTATTCACACGCACATCAAAAATCAAATCTTTTTCGAGTTTTCATACGAAAATAGCATCATACATATATATACATATACGATCATATATACGGACATACAATTCATCACATATACATATAATCTAATAATCAAGCATCTATTCAACCACAAATACTAATGCACGATCTCGTTTTCATAGAGAAATTAAAGACTTTGGTTTGTTTCATTTAACGGATGTTAAGGGGGCACCTACTTGGTAATTGATACGCGTTTGAAGGGTTGATCGGGTTGGTGGTGCTCCTCCCGAAACCGGCGGCCTTGGAAGCAAGAAACATTTTCTTTCTCTCTCCAAGAAAGGGGGCGGCTGACTTATGTAGGGAAGGAGAATAGTATTCACATGATTAAATAGAAATTTGATTAGGGTTTAGGGAGAATTTCCTAATCCAATTAGGTTTAATAATTAATTACCCCTCAATGACTATTTTATCCTTATTAAAAAATGGGATATAACATTCTCCCCCCTTACAAAAAGTTTCGTCCTCGAAACTTGTGTGTTACGTAATCAATAACTTAGTATAATCCTACATAATTCAGTTTCCTAGATCATGACCGAACTTAGTATCCCTTGCATATTCCGATATGTTACCTATTTCACTTCCTCGATACAAGACTAAGTCCTCAAATCATTCAGTGTGTATATTTACAGTGTAATCTTTAAACCCATTGTACTCTCCTGACAGATCGTAACCTATTCTTTCTAAAGTTCTCGAACCAGCCTTAAGGGTATCATCATTATACTGCTTCATAAGTTAATCGTCGGTCTATATCGTATTTATATTTGCTATCATGAGCAACCCTCTAAAATCAGTTCCTAGGTGTAGTATAATCTTTAACTTAACGCCTTGTTCACAAGATTCATCCCTGAAGCTGTATGTATTTTTTGTCCAGAATACGTTGTACTCTAGTACGATTTAATTTAGTCATCACTAGCATTTCACAAGATGATCTCGTCCTTATAGGGTACAATCCTTACTTAATTCTCTATAATTAGTGCTTACAAACTCCCACTTATACTATACCGGATTCTTAAACTTATCACATATGATTCATCCCGTAAATAATTAAGCATACTAACATCCTTTGTGTATGCCAATACGGTAACCGTTATCCTTCCTTAACGCAACCAAGTCTTCAAAATCAGTTCTTATATACTTACGAACTAGATCTATGATCATGATCTTAATTTCTCAGAGATATCGTCAGCAGCCTAGTATACGAAATATGTGTATGGACATATCTTTCTTCAAGTTAAAATGAAAGTAGCTTACGTAGCTATAATTTTGAATATAGCTTTAACTATTTAAAATACTGAACCTTCTAATTTTTGTAAACACAAAACTCAAAGTATACTAGATTTGTTTTCGCAACGCGATATCTCAAATGACCATTTTAAAAACGATAATATAACTTTTTCGTAAGGCATTTTGGTTAAATTACGTCAAAACAGTTGAAAACTTAATAATGTAAGGTTTTATGAAACAATTTGAATATGGTACCTTCCGCTTTCAAAAACAGGTATATATTTTGTAAGCTACTTTGGTTTTCCCCCCTTCTTTTGGCTTCACAAAAGTTAAGAAAGTTCATCGCAAGCAGATAAATAACTTCGAAAACATTTAAACGGTTAAACTGCTTGCAATATTAATAGTCGTCAAATTAAATTAATTTTATAAAAAAAAATAGATGTAACAAAGACGAAAATTTAAAATATTCTGTAAGAAATAAATATAAGCACATCATTTTTTTTTGCAAGAACATCAATGTTTAAAAATTTTTCCCTTTTCAAGGTCGTCAAAAGAATTGAATTTTTTTTATTATACTGTTTTACAAGTACAGAAAAATTAGCCTCGTAAAGTTTAGTAGACTATATAAAGAATTGAGACTCAATAAGGTATTTTCGAAAATAAAATGTCTTTTGAAGTCCTTGTAAAATATAGGTATAACTCGACGTACGTACTTAAATAAAATATTTATCTTTTAGAGAAATAATAGTCCAATATTTCGTATAATTTCTATAATCCATCCTTATTTTCAAAAAAATATCGATCCGTCTATGTATCGTTTCTTATAAGTCTAACCTTCGCTTACTATGATAAAATCTCTATCTTAAATTGTCCAATCCTAGCATGACACACTAAATATTTATCGACTTAAGGTGTTCTAATTCACCATGCTTCCGCACGCCATACTGATTCACTATATTTCTTTACTTGGTTATTTGAACCCCTAATTATCCTAGTTAAATCTCACGTGAACAAGCAACCACTGCTGGTTCATGCTTACTCTATTTCAATTCAAGCCTACTAGATTCAAACCAAACGTTCTGATGTCAACACTTAGCCGACATTTTATAATGATATAGTATTCCAAGGCACATACTGTAGTCGATTATCACAAGTCACTATTGTTCAATTCCTCTAATAAGACTAATATCGTCGACCTATTTTGATTACCCTACATTCAACATCTTAACCTTAGACTATACATTCCTTTTTACAATATCCTTAACTAAACTCTACTGATTATAACACTAATCACTATTTAGTTTCTATCATTCTATAAATCATCTATTCGTATTTATTATACTACTATAATTCATTTCTTATTAGCTATGGTCCCAACTTCGACCTAAGCCTGCTCTGATGTTACCGTCCAAGTAGGGATATGGACCCGCTTTACTTTACCCTAATGGTACCGAGTACCATGTTGCAGTTATGGTAAGGCAGCCCGAGTTACTGTCTGACCCATTAATATGCCAACTAACGTTTGTAGCAGGGTATTCTGGTTAACATTGTAATGCATTCAAATCAAGTATATAGTATTCGATTAGGGTTACTAAGATCACAGCTTAGAGAGTTATGATCAACCTTAGATAAGGGAGAATCGCATGGGATATCCTAGGTATACGTGTTTCAAAACCGATCGACTTCTTAAGTTTAAGATCATAACTTATTTCTAGGATCGTTCTTAGCATCATCATTTCTTAAGTCTAAGATCACGTCTTATTTCCAAATCATAATTAGTACATAATCAACACTTATTACTAAATCAGTACTTATGTCTAAAGTCAACTCTTAATCGAGATCGTTATTTATATCTAAGATCGCGCCTTATGTTCAGGATCATCGCTTATAACTAAGATCAGTACCTATGTTCATGATCACCGCTTATGTTCAAATCATCACTTATGTATAAGATTGGGACTTAGAGGCAAAATCGTAACTTATTTTCCAATGTCATAGCCTAATTCTACATTTCCCCGTGCATCTAGAGCCATGCTCTGAAGATCGTACTGTCGGCACGTAATATCTCTTGAACTCATTCTGAAATTAGATCCAAGTGATCAGTGGTGTCAGTTGTGTTGCACCACCACTCCTCTGCATCCGTTTTAGAAGAGTCTCAAGTCCGAGTGCGGTGGTGGTGGAGTCTGTGGCTGCCGATGTTGTTACGCCACAGCTTGGGCCATGACCCGTAGTGCGTCGGTTAGGGCCTGGGGAAGCACTACATGCGGTGGAGCCCCATTCTCAGAGTGATTTTCATTGCCGTTCTTACCGTTCTCTTCTCGGCGGCATATTTGCTACCACAAGGAAACTTTCATTTTTTTTGTCAAGGGCATTTCAGGAATTATATAAACTTAAGAAATAGAAAACAGTCAAAAACAGATAAATAAAACGAAAATAGAACCCAACTGTGCCCCAGTCCGATCATCACTTAGTCTAAATCAAACTTATTCTAAGGTCAAACTTAGTCTCAGATCATAGCTTACGTCTAGAATCAAACTTAGTCTCAGATCACAGCTTATGTCTAGAATCAATCTTAGTCTAAGATCAACTTACATCTACGATCGAAACTTAAGTCTATAGTCATCTCTTACGTATAAGATCATTTCTTAATTCTACGTTTTCCGCAATAGATCTAGAGCCTCGGCTCTGATACCACATGTAGCGCCCCGTCCCGAACCCTAGGGTCAGAACCGGTACGCCCGCTGTATTCCGCTAAGGGATATACAAGGCGTCTGCATGAATTCCTGCACTTGTCAAAACGACACAGTATTCGTTGCGGAAGCAAAATAAATCCACTCAAAACCCTAAATCGAAAGTGAACCCCATAAACCATAAATAGTCAACATCAAGTCAAAATCCCCTAAACGACATTGTAAAGTTCGTAAAATGAAATCCCTAAGCTAAGTCCTCAAATGGAATAATAAATAAAATAAAACTTCCTCAATTCTTGATCCTCAATCTCCAAATAGTCTCTACGAGTCCCACTGAGTCCACTCTGAATCTTCTCTAACCCATATATAATCATACCCTGAATCGTCTGCAAGAAAACAAAATGAACGGTGTGAGCGACAAAAACGTCACTCAGTAGGTACCCTGCCTGCATCGGCCCAGTGAGATTATACATGGTAGGACAGTAGTGAAATACATATACTTACTGTAATACGAAAATAGACTGTCCATGTTTTCACAAATACGTATAACGGTCAGAACTTCTTAAAACAACGTGTAACAGTCATATCTTTTTAAAACAACGTATATCGGTCATAACTGCTTAAGACAATCAAGCACATAATCATGCAGAATGAGCGTGAAATGCAATGTCACATACGTGATGCATGATAAACCTACCTTCTCAGAACATTCATCTAATCGTGCAATGCATGACCCCGGGTCCTAACAGAACGGAACGGAACGGAACAGATCAGATATGCGACTTACGTCTCGCATATCCTAACAGAACGGAACAGAACATAACATATCATATATGCAATGTCGTGATGCATGAATGCACAGAAATCAGATACGGAATCATTCCTTTCCCTTTATCCTCTTTCCTTTTCTTTTTCTTATTCTTTTTCCCTTCGCTTCAGAACACCCTTTTTCAATTTCTTTTTCTTTTACTTTTTCTTTTATTAAACTTTTCCTCTTTTTTTTCTTTTCCTTTTCCTTTTTTCTTCTTCTTTTTCCTTCCAGCGCCCTCAGCTCTCTCCCCGTGAAACCTTCTTTCTCCGCAATTCCAATTCCTTTCATGCGATCCCCCCCGCTTCCCTCACCCGCTCCCTCAGCTCCCTGCCCCTCTCCTTCACTCCCGCCCCCATCCAGTCCCCCCCACCCCAGCACCCCCACTGGCCAGCCCCGCACCACCCCCTCAGCCTCTCAGCCCCCCTTCACTCTTATTCCTCCATCTGGCAACACGTGGTCATAGCCCACCACCACCGGCCACGCGCCGCCGACACAAACACTTCTTCCTACGACCTCCGTCCGGCAGCACGTGGTCATAGCCCACCACCACCGGCCACGCGCCGCCGGCACAAACGCTTCTTCCTACGATTCCGGTATTCACACGCACATCAAAAATCAAATTTTTTTTTGAGTTTTCATACGAAAATAGCATCATACATATATATACATATACGATCATATATACGGACATACAATTCATCACATATACATATAATCTAATAATTAAGCATCTATACAACCACAAATACTAATGCACGATCTCGTTTTCATAGAGAAATTAAAGACTTTTGTTTGTTTCATTCAACGGATGTTAAGGGGGGCACCTACTTGGTAATTGATACGCATTTGAAGGGTTGATCGGGTTGGTGGTGCTCCTCCCGAAACCGGCGGCCTTGGAAGCAAGAAACGTTTTCTCTCTCTCCATAAAAGGGGGCTGCTGACTTATGTAGGGAAGGAGAATAGTATTCACGTGATTAAATAGAAATTTGATTAGGGTTTAGGGAGAATTTCCTAATCCAATTAGGTTTAATAATTAATTACCCCTCAATGACTATATTACCCTTATTAAAAAAATGGGATATAACATGTGGACACTCATGTGAACTCAACCGCCTAAGGTCACCTTTGATGCTGGTAATTATTGTCATGTTGAGTGATCACCTTTGACGCTGGTAATTATTGTCATGTTGAGGGCAGCCATCTACAGTATCATAAAGAGAGAATAAGAGAAAACAATAAAAGGGTCCAGAAAAGAGAAGTATTGAACCCAATGCTGGGAAAACCCAAATCACGAAGGCTAAGGCAGTTGAAGTGGAGCAAGATACTAGGAATGTTAGTCTACCTAACTATCCAAACTATCCAAAGGAAACTCAGGTAGTAAACCTAAAACTAAGTCCTAAACAAGTAGAGAAGTTTATTGGCACCTTCCATAACAAATTTGGCCCCTTGCCCGGTAAGGATATTGCAGACAAGGAGCACTACGTTAGAGATAGAAGAGAGGTTGGATGAGGATTATGAAATAACCTTGGCAGAGCATATAAGGAACATAAATGCCAAGATTGATAAGCACCAAAATGAATCAAGTTGGTATTCCTCTTCTAGCTCTGAGGACAATGTAATAAGATGAGATATCAGATAGCAAGAATCACCCATCACCTAAACAGAGATCAATCATTAGGATTAAATCTGTAATGACTAGAGTGATCATTAAAAGGATAAGGATGAAGATATTGAGAACCTAGAACTAAGTCTTTGAAACTCACAGGAATGGAAATAGTAGCTCCTCCCCAAGTAGGCACTATAGTAGGAATAAGATTAGGGGGCCAAGGTGGACAAAATCCAAAAGATGATCAAGTTAGCCTATTGGAATATGATGTGTCTAAACTCTCCTTTGAAGCAAAAGGAAGTTAAAAAATACATAATTGATAATGATATAGACATTATAGGACTTGTGAAAGTTAAGGTTAAGCAACATAATTTTCTAAGATTAGCAAGATATTTTTAAAAGGATGGGAGGCTACGGATAACATCATTCTATACTGTGTTGCTAGAATTTGGATTGGTTGGAACTCATATTTATTCAAAGTTCAAGTGCTACATACTGAGGAACAGTGTATCACTTGTAAGGCCATATCAAATGTCCCAGACCAAGAAGCTTTCATCCTAACTGTGGTATATGGATTCAATGAGAGAAGCAGAGGAAGAGACTTATGCCAGATCTCAAGATACCAGAACACTATCTGCAAACAAAAGCCTTGGCTCACTATAGGTGATTTTAATATCATCCTAGATAGTAGGGGGAAGAAAAGGAACAAGAGAGTGGATAGGAATGCAATTAGGAAATTCAAGGAATGGATTCAGAAAATGGATGTTCTCTATATTCTTTCAAGGGGATTTGTGTGAACATGGTCTAACAAAAGGGAGGAATACAATAGGATTTACACAGGATAGACCATATGTTTTGGATTGAAAAGTGGAATAGCAAGTTCCCTAATTACCAACTAGACTATGAAGCCCCCTACCCTTTCAGATCGCTCACTAGGAGTTCTCTCTGTTAAGATGGCTAAGAATCTAGGTCCAAAGCCTTCTAAATCTATGAAAGGATCGGTGAAACACCTAAAATTCAAGGAAACATTAGATGAGTTGGAATGAACCCATTATAGGCAACCTGTAGACTAGATTAGTCAAGAAACTAAAGAGGCTTAAGGAACTCCTTCGAGAGTTGAATAAGAAGTTCTATGGCAAGATCTCAGAAAAGGTTCAGAATGCAAGACATGTATTGGAATTCGCTCAAATACTCAGACCCTACAATTAGAAAAGAATGCACTTGAAGGGTACGTTAGGCTTTTGGCCTTTGAAGATAACTTTTTCAAGGAGAAAGCTAGAATCAAATAGATGAAACAAGAGAATAGGAATATAAAATTTTTTCATAGAACAGTGAAAGCCCATACTTCTAGGAACAAGATATTAAAACTACAATATGATAATGAGACTTGGACTGAAGATTATGAGACTGTTAAGGAAATGACATTATATTTCTTTGAAACTTTATTTACTGAACCCAATCCCACTACAACTTCTTCCCTGAATTGGACTGTTAAAACCTTTATTATTGAGCAGGCAGCTTCACTAGAGTCTCAAATTACACACAAGGAGATAAAAGAAGCCTTATTCTCTAAGAAGAATGAAAGTGCTCTTGGACCCGATGGGTTTACTATGGAATTATTCAAGTTTAACTAGACTAGTCGAACAAGATTTCTTGGATGCAATAGGCTACTTCTTCTCCCATTTTTTTTTCATTTACTATCCGATTAATTCAACTGCTATCTCCCTTATACGTGAAGTTGATGCCCTAGTTAGGATGAAAGAATTTAGGCCAAGGTCCTACTATAATGTTTGTTACAAAGTGATCTCTAAGATCATAGCTAGCAGATAAAGCGTTTGCTTCCCTTCCTAATTGATGTAAATCTATCTGCATTAGTTCAAGGTAAATCCATTTAGGATAACTTTTAATGCATAATTTAGTTAAGAGATATCAAAAAATTAGGGGACGAGCAGTTTTGCAATTAAAGTAGATATTATGAAGGCTTTTGATACTGTAAAATTGGATAACTTGATGACAATTTTAGTACAAATGAATTTCACTGAGGTAGTTAGGAAGTGGATTTTCCTTTGTAGTTCTAGAACCTCATACTCTATAAACATAAATGGTTCTCTAGCTGGTAACTTCATAGCTTCTAAGAGACTTAGGCAAGGGAGACCCTCTCTCTCCTACAATGTTCATTTTAGCCATGGAAGGTTTTACCCAGCTCCTCAAAGCAAAAATAGAAGTTTCTCCCTTCAGATATCATCTCAGTTGTGGTAGCACTAAGCTTAGTTCCCTTGCCTTTACTGATGACCTCTTCATCATGGCTAGTGTAGAGGAGTCTTCCATTAAGACCATTAAAGATACTCTGAAAACATTTGAAACGTTGTCTGGCTTACTTCTTAACTTACAAAAGCATGAGGTCTTTGTTTCTGGTGTGTCAAATGCTAAGAAACATATTTTGTCTGACATCCTAGGAATGCAAATAGGTTCTCTGGCTATTAAATATCTAGGACTTCCCTTTCAAAATAGGAAACTTTCCTATTATGATTGCGCACCACTACTAGAAAAGCTGAATACTATAATTCATAGCTGGTCTGCATTAAACTGTCTTCTTGAGGTAAAATTTAGCTGATCAATTAATTTTTGGTTGTCATAGTAAGGTAATGGCCAGCTGCTTTCTTCCTGCCAAGGAAGATTAATAGAGAAATTGAAAGGATACTAAGAAATTTCCTTTAGGGAGGGTCAATGAAGGCTAATTTAAAATGGTGTCTTTTGTGCAAACTAAAAGAAGCTAAGGGTCATAACAAAAAAAGAGGCTAGGGGTTTAGGTTTAACTGGCTTGGTTCAGGTAAACAATGGCTATCTAATGAAATGTGTGTGGCATATTTGTAAGAAAAAGGACAGCTTATGGGTAAGGTGTACTTAGTTATACATAAAGGCAAATCAATATGAGAAATGAAGCCAAAGCAGCAGGATTCTTAGATGTGGAAGAGACTACTTTAGGTTAGAGATTGATATGAGTAATTCACAAAGAGAATTATTGGTAATGGGACTACTACCTTGTTATGATTTGATCTATAGCACCCATAGAGTTTATTAATGAAAAACTTTCCTGAGTTAAGGCAGAAATTGAATATCAGAATGGAAGCTAAGGTGTCTGAAGTAATACATGGAAACCAATGGAGGCTACCATATGGGAGGGGTTGGAATAACCAAGTAATATGTTTCCATAATGCGTGTAGAGGCATTTAGCTCACAGCTAGGGAGGATAACTAGAAATGGATCCCTGCTCAAAAGTTCTCGGTCCAGAGTGCCTTTGTAGCTAACATTCCTACTCCTCAACCTGTTTCTTGGGTTAAGATTGTTTGGAATAGGCATCATTTTTCTAGATATGCAACATTCTTTGGATTGCATTTTGAAAGAGGATGAATACTCTTGACAACCTTGCCCAATAGGGTATTGTTGATACTGACTTGTGTATGCTTTGTGGTAGGTAAACTGAAGTTCAGGAACACTTGTTTTTCCAATGTACTTACTCTAAAGAAGTGTGGAAGGCAGTCCTGGTACAACTGGACTATAAAATATTCACTTTCTCATGGGATAAGCTTCAGGCATGGTTACTGACCAATCATTAGTGCTCCAAGCTTCAAAAGAATCCGACATATTTTGGCCTAGTAGCAGCTGTCTTTTCAGCTTGGAGAGGACGAAATCAGAGGCTCTATGAAACAATTCAAAGAAATAGACAAACTGTAACCAGAGAAATCTGGCAAAACATTAGGGTTTTGCTACATCATGGCAGAATATCAAGAAGACTCAAGAAAATTGGGAACTAGCTATTAATTTGGGTCTTTATATGAGTATTTTCTCAACATAGCTCTTACATAAACTCTGTGGTTGGAAATTCACCAATGTTCTCTCTCCCTGAATTCTTGCTATAGTGGGTCATTTGTGTAACGCCCCGCTCTCGAACCCTAGCATCGGGAACGGTGTACCCGCCGTAGTCTACTACGAGAATTACAAGGCATCGTTCAAACTTCTTACACGTCAGAAATAAAATAGGATTTTTTCATGGAAACGATAATTAAAAATTGAAATTCAATTTATAAATGATCCCAATGTAAAAATATATCAGAGTTTAGGGCTGAAAAAACCCAACACGTCAAATGGAATTCTAATAGTCTGATAAAAACGAAATAAATATAAAAACCATCCAGTATCCCATATATCTTGCATAGCTCATTCGCCCCAGCTCGCGGAGTCCAACTCGTTCTCTACGAAAATATACTCATACTCGAGCTCACCTGTGGAAGGATTAATAGTAAGGGTGAATGATTGAGAAATCACCCGTAGGTTACCCGTTTTTCCCAGAAAGGAACCATACTTACCACAAACACATAAACACATAAAGAAAAATAACAACAAATATATAAACACATACATAATAACAACCACCTATATATAAATACTTAAATAACACCAATAACTGAAGCGTAAGATAAACACACACTCATCCAATCAAATGCAATGCGCAACTTCATGATGCATGCTCCTTCTCACTACCGTGTCGCACGCAACAACATTATTACCCACACAACATGCTCCTTTCTTAGATCTCGCTCCGTAACGTGGAGTCAGCGGACATTGCTCCGTAACATGGAGTCAACGTCCCGAAGGGTCGCACGCACCTGTATCTTAGAGTCACACGCGCCGAAGGGATGCAATGCAATGCAGGTGCCATGAATGCTTCACACATAATCCGGAGTATGCGTACTCATATATATACCTGCGTACATACACGTGCATATATACTTGTATGTATACCCTCAACTTATTTCGGTGCATCCATAGTACTATATATACATGTGCATATATACTTGTACGTATGCCTCCATTTTACTTTTAATATTTTTATTTATTTAAACATATTTTTCTCTTTTTTTCCACTAATTATTTATTATCATCATCATCCGGACACAGTATATCCCAACGACAGCAAAATCTATCGTTATATATATATAATTATTTAATATATATATATATATATATATATTTCCACTATTTATTGATTATATAACTCTGTTTATTATTTATTACTTTTATTTTACTTTATTTATTTATTTATTTATTTATCATATATATATATATATATATATATATATATATAAATTTCTTTCCTTTCGGTTACCTTTTTTACTAATTTATTTTATTTTATTTTGTTTATTAAATTACTAAATATTCTCTATATTAAATAATTATATTTTTTTAATTTTCTTTTTTTCTATTTCATGTCTTCTTTCCATTTTTTTGGCCCCTTTCTCTTTTTTTTGCTAGCAGTACGGCCCGATACAGCTGCTGGCCCGCCAGCAAGTTCAGACGCCTTTACTTCTTTTTTTTTAATCCACTTCGGCCCGACCCAATTAGCAGCAGACCAGACCAGGCGACTTGTCCAGCCCGCCACTGGCAGGGTCATCTCAGCTGGTACCGGGTCACCCCTGATCCAACCCGCTGACCTGGAATTTGATATTTGTTTATTTTATTTATTTTATTTATTTTATTTTTTCCTTAATTTCTATTTTTCTTCCAACTTCAATAAAATCTTCAATTTAACTCCAAATTGACCCAAACAAATTTCATTTGACTCCGTTTAACGCCACGAACCCGCTACAACCGTCAGATAGGCGCGTGGCTTACACGTGCGGGCCAGGGCCATGTGTGGGCCTCACGCGCCGCCCCTTAACACTGCGCTTGTTGCACACGCGACACCCCCAGCCCCATTTTTCAATTTCCAGATTAATTCCAACCGTATTTCTGGGCTACGTGAGCTATTTCTAAGGCTATTCATGCAATTTTCTATTTTTATCGCATAAAAATCGAGTCTTTTTACTTAATTTTAAATCGCACAAATAACACCATTGGACACATGAATATATACGTACATACGTACTCATAGAGAAACATATATACAAAAACAAAATAAAAATTAAATCAAGCATGATTCGCACACGAAGTGCGGGCAATCCGAGAAGAGGGGAAGGTAACCTACCTTTTTCCGGCGAATTTCCTACGCACTTTTCTATTCTTCCTTCTCCTACCTCGGCTTCCTATGTGATTGTGTGCAAGGGGGTGGCGACGGAACTTGCTCCAAGGGAGAAGAAGTAGGGTTTTTGCTATATTTTTTTCTTTTTTTTTCTTTTTTTTTCTATTGTTTGTGTGTAGGAGTGTGTGGGAATTCCTGCCATGATTGCCGCAAGTCACATTGAAGACCTGCAGCATTACCTATGGCCATTAACGGCAGCATGATTTTAGGAACTGTAATTTTGTGTAGTTATTGTAAGGTGTGAATGAGATGCTTGATTGTAGGTGATGATTAGGTGTAATTAATAGGGAATATTTTCAGTTTTGTAAAATGGTTGTTGACCGGTTTTTAATAGGTGTAAATAGGAGATATTATCTCATTAATGAGGGGTAGAATAGAAGGAATAGGATATATATTTTTTTGTAACACTTTTTTTTTGGAAGAAATCAAGAAGGAAAGTTATTGTTTCCTCTCATTCCTCTGCTTGACCGAAAACCACATGGTATCAGAGCCAAAGCAGTAAAAAAAAAACACACCGATCAAAGTCCCTTCATCCAACCATCAAAATGAGTACTAAAACACCTACCTCCGCTGCAGCACCGTCAGCTGCATCCAGCGCCGCCGCCGTCATTCCGGCTGCACCCACAAATGATACTAGCTTCCAACAAGCCCTTAGTGAGAGCTCTTCTCTTCAAATTACCAATCACAAGTTAAATGGCAAAAATTTCCTGCTATGGTCTCAATCCGTTCTAATGGTGCTACGAGGCAAAGAAAAGCTAGCCTTCATATCCGGTCAAGCCACAAAACCGGATGTCAGTGACTCACGCTACCCTGCCTGGGAGCTGAATAATTCTCTTGTTATGTCATGGCTCATCAACTCCATGGAGCCACATATCAGTCGAACATATCTCTTCTTGCGCACTGCCAAGGCTATCTCGGATGCTGTTCATGAACACTACTCAGATCTTGAGAATGCTTCTCAAGTGTTTGAGATTAAAAATAGACTTAAAGAAATTCGTCAGGAAGGAATGAGTATAACAGAGTATTACAACTCATTACAAACTCTGTGGCAGGAACTTGATCTCCACTATGAGGCTGACTGGGGAGATCTAGAAGGAAACATCAAGTTCAAAGAACATCTTGAGAAGGAGCGACTGTATGATTTCCTTGCTGGATTGAACAAGGAATTGGATGAAGTGAGGGGTCGCATATTAGGCAGGCGGCCTTTGCCCTCATTAAGTGAAGCATTTGCTGAAGTACGTAGGGAGGAAAGCAGGCGACGAGTTATGCTTGGCGAAAGAAGGGAGGCACAATCTAGTGCACATGCTGAACGGTTGGGCGATGTGTCCGCCCTAGCCGTTAAAGGTGTTGGCTTTCGTACCGGAAATCGGCCTAGGTGTGCTCACTGCAACAAACTTGGACACACTCAGGACAAATGTTGGAATCTACATGGAAAACCACCTGACATGAAATTCAAGAAGGGCGGACAAACATACGGCCGAGGCCTCGCCGCTATTACCGAAAACAGTCCAGTTGCGCCATCTCTTAGCAGTTCCGGTCAAGTCATGGTGAACCAAGCGCAACTTGAACAATTGATGTCACTTCTAAAGACGCAGGCTGAAGTGCCATCTCAGGAGGGCGCACCATCCCACCCAGGTATGGCTAATTTTGTGGAAACAGTTCCTTGGATCCTAGACACAGGAGCTACTGATCACATGACAGGTAATATGTCCCTATTCTCAACGTATATACCCGGTTCTGGAGCTTTGAGAGTGAGGGTGGCGGATGGGACATATGCACAGGTGGTTGGTAGAGGTTCCGTAAAAGTGTCTCCTTCTCTTACTCTTGAATCAGTATTATATGTTCCTATGCTGATGTGTAATTTGATTTCCATTAGTAAACTCACCAAGGATGTGAGTTGTGTGGCCAAGTTTTCTAACCAAATGTGTATTTTGCAGGAGCAGGGGTCGGGGAGGACGATTGGCACTGCTAGAGAAAAGAGTGGCCTATATCAACTCGAGGAAGACCACTTATCAGAGACAAAGAAACTTGTACTTCAAGCCACTCTTCCCACCTCAATTCCCCACGCCCCCCTGTCTCACCCAATGATGTACTTCTACTCCATCAACGACTAGGACACCCTAGTCTCAGTTATCTCAAACAGTTATTTTCATTCAATAATAAACAGTTGTCTACTCTACATTGTGATGCATGTATATTTGCTAAACAAGTTCGACACCATTATCCTCCCTAGGACCATCGTGCGTCCGCTCCCTTTCACCTTGTTCATAGTGATCTTTGGGGTCCGTCACGTGTCAAAAATATTTCTGGTGCAAAGTGGTTTATCACATTCATCGACGATCATACGCGGGTATGTTGGGTATACCTCTTAAAAGATAAAACAGAGGTGACTACTATCATACAAACTTTTCACTCCATGATCAAAACCCAGTTTCAAACCAGTATTAAGGTTCTTCGTACTGATAATGGTACTGAATACTTCAACCATTCTATAAATTCTTATCTCGCCTCGGAAGGTATTATCCATCAAAGTTCTTGTCCTAATACACCACAACAAAATGGTGTTGCTGAACGTAAAAATCGACATCTGTTAGAAGTGGCTCGAGCCTTAATGTTCACTATGAATGTTCCCACTTATCTCTGGGGGGAAGCTGTTCTTACCGCCTGTCACCTCATCAATCGCCTTCCATCAAAACTACTTCAATACAAAACACCTCTATCCATCCTTCACCAACTCTATCCCTTATTTTCGGGTGGATCTACATTACCTCTAAAAGTGTTTGGATGTGTTGTCTTCGTTCACACTCGCCATTCCTTGTCGTCTAAGTTAGACACCCGCTCTTACAAATGTGTCTTCGTGGGGTATTCTCCCACTCAAAAAGGCTATAAATGCTACTCTCCAACTCATCGTCGCATCTTTATCACCATGGACACTATCTTCCGTGAACACGAACCTTTTTTCGTCTCATCTCAAACCCACTCGGATGACCCCTTCCAACTTTTGGTTCGGCCCTCATTCCAACCACATGAACCACTGCCTCTCCCTACTTTTCCCGGCAACAGTTCAGGGGGAGCACAGGTTGAATCACATTCTGAACCGCCGAACCAAAGCCAAAACAACCATCCGAGCCTCACAAAGTCACCGCCAAGTCAACCGAACCTCACAAAGTCACCCGAAGGTCTAAAAACGCCTAAGATCATTGTCTACTCACGAAAAAACCAAATCCAAGTTGATAGAGACACGGATATTTCTCCAGCGTGCCAATCCCCAGAACCGTTTCCTGTCTCCTGCAGTGAGGAGGAGGTATTGGAGACTTCGAATGATCTGGATATACCCATTGCCCTACGGAAGGGAAAAAGAGTATGTACTCAACATCCTATTTCAAATTTTGTCTCTAATGCTAAGTTGTCAACCAAGTTTGCAGCATTTTCTGCAAAGGTAGCAAGTGTTCAAGTTCCTAAGAATATAGAGGAGGCACTTGCGGACAAGGATTGGAGGAGTGCTGTTCAAGAGGAGTTAAGGGCGCTTGAAAGGAATAACACGTGGAGAATTGTAGAATTGCCTAAAGAAAAGCGACCAGTTGGCTGTAAGTGGGTATTTTCGGTAAAGTTCAATGCAGATGGAAGTGTTAGTCGTTACAAGGCACGACTAGTAGCCAAAGGCTTTACTCAGGTATCCGGTATTGACTATAATGAGACCTTTGCGCCAGTTGCTAAGTTAAACTCTGTAAGAATTCTACTGTCTCTAGCAGCTTGTTTGAATTGGCCACTTCAACAATTGGACGTTAAAAATGCTTTTTTAAATGGTGATCTTCATGAAGAAGTATATATGAACCTACCACCTAGCTACTCTAAGGGAACTAACTTGGTCTGCATGCTACAAAAATCATTATATGGCTTGAAACAGTCTCCTCGTGAGTGGTTTGGAAAGTTTACTCAAGCAGTTAAAACACATGGGTTTAAGCAGTCTCAAGCTGATCATACTATATTTTACAAACATACTTCGAGTGGTTCACGTGCAATTCTTATTGTTTATGTTGATGACATTATTCTGACAGGAGATGCTCAGGATGAAATAGATTCTTTAAAGAAGTATCTCAATAGCAGATTCGAAATGAAAGACTTGGGCCCACTGAAATACTTCCTAGGGATGGAAGTAGCACGGAACTCTACAGGTATTTTTATCTCTCAACGAAAGTATGTGTTGGATCTATTGCAAGAGACCGGAATGTTAGGGTGTAGACCTTCGGCCACGCCTACTACACCTAACGCGAAGCTAGATCTTGATGGGGGTAAGGATGTGGATCGTGATCGGTACCAACGCCTTGTTGGTAAGCTCATTTATTTGTCACATACGCGTCCTGATATTGCCTTTGCAGTAAGTATGGTAAGCCAATTTATGCATGCACCAAAAATGCAACATTATGAGGCCGTACTCCGGATCTTAAGGTATCTAAAGAAAACTCCCGGAATGGGACTGTTTTTTGCGAAAAAGGCTGATAGGGGCCTAGAGGTTTATACTGATGCAGATTGGGCAGGTTCACTAGTGGATAGAAGGTCCACCTCAGGTTACTGTACCTATGTTTGGGGAAACTTAGTTACATGGCGGAGCAAAAAACAAACAGTGGTAGCAAGGAGTAGCGCGGAAGCTGAATTCCGGGCATTGGCGCATGGAATGTGCAAAGGACTTTGGTTGAAAAGGCTGTTGGAAGAATTACATGTTACAATAGATGGTCCAACTCGGTTGTATTGTGACAACAAGGCGGCTGTGAGCATTGCTCACAATCCTGTTCATCATGATCGTACCAAGCATGTTGAGGTAGATCGCCACTTTATTCGAGAAAAAATTGATGACAAAAGTTTCACGATGATATATATACCCACTAAACAACAAGTGGCGGATGTGTTGACAAAAGGCCTTCACGGACCAGCATTCGAGGGACTAATTAGCAAGCTGGGCATGAGCAACATCTACATTTCAGCTTGAGGGGGAGTGTGGGAATTCCTGCCATGATTGCCGCAAGTCACATTGAAGACCTGCAGCATTACCTATGGCCATTAACGGCAGCATGATTTTAGGAACTGTAATTTTGTGTAGTTATTGTAAGGTGTGAATGAGATGCTTGATTGTAGGTGATGATTAGGTGTAATTAATAGGGAATATTTTCAGTTTTGTAAAATGGTTGTTGACCGGTTTTTAATAGGTGTAAATAGGAGATATTATCTCATTAATGAGGGGTAGAATAGAAGGAATAGGATATATATTTTTTTGTAACACTTTTTTTTTTGGAAGAAATCAGGAAGGAAAGTTATTGTTTCCTCTCATTCCTCTGCTTGACCGAAAACCACAGAGTGTAATGGTGGCATCAAAAGGGATGGGACAGCAAGGGGCGGCTGGTAGTGGAGGAGAAAGGAGGGGTGTGTGTGTTTATATAGAGGTGGTATAAGTTTCCTAGGTAGATTAGTTTTAGGTTTTCTAATAAGTATCAAATTCTATTTAGTTGTCTTTATGTCTTTTATTTAGGAAAACTAATATCTATCTTTTATACCTTTTTTTTAAAAAAAATTTTCCGGCTATAACAGTTTGCCTTTGTTCTATTGGCTGGACTGAGTAATGGTCTCGCTAACATTCTGAATTCTACAACTCTGCTTTTATTCTATTTCTGGATGGATTTTGTGAGCGTTGATACACTTTGGTTCCAATTTTAACAATCTTCCATTTTCACTCTGTTGCATTTTGATGTTTGTTTTCTGTTGGGCAATAGTCATTGTCTATTTGGATGCTGTTCTTAGACTATCTTTACTAGTGGGCTTCACTGATATAAGCCACCTTTATTTTGTACAAGTTATGTTATTGTCTTTATGGTAACTATTTTGTATAGGTTGAGATTTAGATTAGCTTACATTTTGAGTATGTTTGGTTTATTTGACATATGTTGCTATCCTGAGACAACTTTTTGTATAGGTGGGCACTAGATGGGTAGCACGTTGTGTGTCACCTATAGTTAGTCAAGCTATACTCATAGTTGCTTACTTATAGCAACATCTTTTTAAAGACGCCAATTTTGGTTTATATATGATAACTTTAACTTACCAAGAAAAAAAGGTCTGTGCAATATGACTGCCAAGGAAGACTTGGTTAATTCATTTTGCTTACCATTGTTGCTAGGTAGCAATCAGGAAGATGACTACATTTCCTTAATACTGACAACCTATCTATATGCTTCTGGGAGACGTGAATATTTTGATTGTTGCAGACTTGGGTTCTTTGTTTTTTCTATATATTTGTCTCTCTTGGTATTCTATAGACGAGACTAAAATTATAATATGCGATCGGGCATTTCTATGCTAAAGCAGTCCCTTTGTGAAAGTGGCCAAGAAGAATCATTCTTTTTGATTTCATGCCTTTATTCATAGCGTATTAAATATGATATAATCATCTCGGAGAATTGTTCTAATCCATTTTCAATGTATTCATGACTTTCTCCTTATTTGATATTATAGTTAACATGTCATATAGCTGCACTAAAAATATGCAGATTATAATGTACTGCGTCAAAACATGGAGGGGTGTTCGGAAGTCTAGAATCATTTGGAATTTTGTGTAAATTTCTGGACAAGTCATCCTTTTTCTTTCTGGAAGCATGGATTTATACAGTAATACGTGTATACTCCTATTGTCAGTAGATGGAGGCTGTCATTTTTCTTCCAAAAGAAAAAAGGCCAAAAAGAAAAAGGGGAAAGCGAGAGAAAGAAGCAAAAGGGAGTACAAGAAAATTGGCACTTGAAACAGAAGCAGAAGTAGGGATTATCTAGTTATTAGTTCATTTAACTGCTACTTTATTGTCATTCCACATAGTCATCAGTTCAATTAATTTCCATTTACTTGTCCCACACTTTTGTGCACTGATATTTTTATTTTGAAAGATAAAGTTACGGATAGTTCACTTTACTCTCTTGCTTTGACCACTGGTACAACAGGCTTTTCCAGAAGAATTGTTTTCTGTTCTTCGGACAGTGCATCTTCTCCGTGGGCTTAGTGTAGGTATGGGCATCAATTTTTCATGTGCTGAGCAGTGGCGACCTATTGCTGAAGAAGCTTTGTATCGTTCTGGTAGATTGCCAGGTAACTTTCTTGACTCCTTTGCGGATATCTCACGAGTTTAGCATGAGACTGATGATATATGCATCACGAATCGTTGCAGTCTTTTCTGGTGGTATTTCTTCCGTAGAACTTCTATGGTCTCTAGATTAGAGCATCAACAACTATGGTTCCTCTATATTTTGGCCACTCCATTCAGATATTTTCCGTTAATAATAAATATGATGTAATCACGGCATTTGATGCATAAACAGCGGAAAGAAACAGTGCTTATGGATGATAAATTGGGAGCATGCAACCTCTGTCTTGTAACAAAACGTCACTAGCTCTAACGGAATCTGAAAGTACCTGTTGAAGACTTAATCATCAGCAAATGTGCTGTTTCTTGGTGAATATTTGTTGAAGTGCTGTTTATCTTATTATATTTATCTTTTGACTTGGTAACTTGAGGAATGTTGCTCAACATGAAAAATTTTGCAAAACAATTCTACCAGGCTCATTGTCTTGTCACTTGGTCTACTTATGACGTGGGTCTATACTATAAACCTAGTGTAACATTGTCTAATCCCACCTGCATATACATTAAAGTTGACGAGCAATGTGAGTTTTGATAGACAGCGTGTTTTCCTTTGTCACTATCCAAAATGTGCGGGTTAGACACTAGTACTTAAGGTGTATTAGAATATTTTCTGTCCAAGCAATCGCATGCGTATCCATTTGCTCAAAGACATCATGAAGTTTCCCAACCCAACCAATTTCATGCATATCCATTTGCACAAAGGCATTGTGAAGTTATCTGCACGTATATTGTGTTCTTCTCATATATTGCAAGGGTCTATGTTCAGATTTTGGTTCCAGAACATAAACTCCATTTACCATGCCTTAAAGCAACCACCAAAGCTGATGTTCCCTGGTTTAGTCTTGTTATTCATGTACAGATTTTGTGTGGACACTATGCCTTCCATTCTAAGTTAATTTTTGCTCGCTTCTTCAAGATGGTACGTAATGTCGACAACATGTTCTTTATACAATTGCAGATGCCAAGAGGAAGAGAGGCAGGAGGCCTGGTATTATTCGAAGTATACTGCGAAGGCAGTATGACTGAAACTGGCCCTCGGTAGGCAACCATGTTGTGTTATAGCTACTTTCTTGCCCGTGACTTAAAGCATATTGCTCATTCAAAATTGTTCTTAGTGCTTTGCGGTCAATTAATAGCTTACCCAACATACCAGAGAGCAGGAATCTGTCCTCATTCTTATTGCCATTCTAATGAGGAACAAATGTTTGAACATAATTTGTGAGACTAGAGTATTATTGCATATGCCCAAAAACCCCACTTTCTAGATCTCAACCCTCACCAAAACACCAGTTTATTATCATTCTTTTGTTGGGATATTTATTGAGACATTCTTCAGACATTTTCTATTTATGATTGGCATTGTGTTAAGTTTGGAGATTGTTCAACAGAGAACTTGGGAGAAAAAACCGTATTTTTCATTCATTATTTCTGAAGTATACACATGCCCTAATTATCCTGTTTACAGTTCATCCGTATATGGTAGTTACAATCAATCATAATTAAAGAATATCCTAATTCCTAATTTACGGGACACAATAATTTGGCACAATAATTACAGAATATCTTCTAAGCTAAAGATGGTGAGATTATATTCTAACAATCCCCCTCAAGTTGAACAGTGGGGTCATCAGTATTCAATTTGCACAAGATTGAATCAAATATCCTTCCATTGACCGCCTTGGTTAGGATATCTGCGAGTTGGCCCTCAGAGCGCACATGCGGAAGAGTTATAATGTCCTTTTCAAGCTTCTCTTTAATAAAGTGTCGATCAATTTCTATGTGCTTTGTACGGTCGTGTTGAACAGGATTCTCGGAAATATTTATCGAAGCTTTGTTGTCACACATCAGACATGTTGGATCAGTTACAGGAACACCAAGTTCTTTCAGCAGCTTTCGAACCCACAAAATTTCAGTAATACCTTTTGCAATACCTTGAAATTCTGCCTCGGCACTTGAAGCGCGACCACCTTCTGCTTTTTTCTTCTCCAGGTAACCACATTTCCTCCGACTAGTGTGAAGTATCCAGAAGTAGAATGCCGATCAACTTGATTGCCGGCCCAATCAGCATCCGTATAGGCTGTAATATTCAAATGTCCATTATTTTTAAACAACAGACCTCGCCCAGTCGTTCGCTTTAAGTACCTCATGATTCTTAGTACAGCCTCAAAATGTTGCTTCTGCAGGTTGTGCATGAATTAACTTACTACACCAACCACGTATGCAATATCTGGCCTGGTGTGTGATAGATATATAAGCTTGCCCACCAAGCACTGGTACTGTCCCTTGTCCGCTGAAGGAGCCCTTTGTAGAAAATCCAGTTTATGATTCGGAACCATCAGAGTGTCAGCTGGCTTTGCATCTAACAGGCCAACTTCAGCTAGGAGATCAATAACATACTTCCGCTGTGAGATATAGATACCGGCTTGTGAACGCAGAACCTCAATGCCCAAGAAGTATTTGAGTCCGCCAATGTCATACCCCGTAACTTTACGTCCGGCTTTTAAATAGTTAGAAGACAACTTTAAATACAATTTAATTAATGGTATAGGTTAGGAGGCTGAGTTAAGTAAAATATAGGAAAAGAAAAGAAAGGGTTAAAAGTGAGAATTAAGGAAATTAGGCAAAATTACCAAAATACCCTCCCCACTTAAATGATGGGGGAGTTACACATTTAGTATAACTCCCAAAAGAGAGGGGGAAATCGGTGGTTACAAGCATAAAAAGGGAGGAGAAAACGTCTAGAGAGAGAGAAGAAGAAGAAAAGAGGAAGAAGAAGAAGAAGAAGAAGAAAGCTAACCTATGTTCAATTCGTTATGAAATTTTACCACACACTCGTAAGCTTATCTAGATTCCAAGGCAAGTAATCTTTCTATACGTTTTACGCAAATTTTGATTCGATAGGCCCTATGTTCTTATAAAGAGAAAATCCGGATCACACATTAGTAACTTTGATTTGTTATGTTAAATGATTTACTATATGTAATTGTTGTTCTTGATTGAGTAAAGTCATGTTCTTTGGGCCAATATCTGAAAATAATTATGTTGTGATCTTTGTTGTTAAATATACCCATAAAAGTGTTATCCGTGATGTGTTCATTGTCTTGGTATAAGTTCTTAAGTTTATTAACTACACCTTAGATGTTTTGAGAGTATTTGCAGGAAGTTGAAGGATGAATGATGACATTGTTGTAGACTTGTTGTGTTGGAAAGTTTGAAGATATATATTGAAAGTTGTGGGTGATAGAAGGTTCAGAGTAGATATTATTTTACATGTTTTAGAATCGATTCATGTTAGTTGTGTATTAAGCATGATGAATCTAGATGGTAAGATTGATCTTGAAGAGTTTAACATGGAAGGGGTGAAGGAGGAAGGTGATGGAGAGAAGTTACTGCAGAAAATTGCAGTTCTGGAATCGTCAGAACACTTCGAACACCTACTTTAGGCGCTTCATGTCACATTAGGCGCCTAAAGTAGGCGTTCAATGTGTCTAGTGCATTCCAGAACACTTCGAACACCTACATTAGACGTTTCATGTCACATAAGGCGCCTCATGTAGGCGTTCGATGTGTCACAGCACTTTCCAGAATACTTCGAACACCTCCAAAGGCGTTCGATGTCACATAAGGCGCTTCATGTAGGCGTTTGATGTATACCAGCACATTCTAGAACACTTCGAACGCCTAGTATAGGCGCCTTATATCACTTTAGGCGCCTCAAGTAGGCGTTCAAAGTGTACTGGAAGTCTTTTTGACCCATTAGGCGCCCCAATACAAGTTCACCTCAAATACAAGGGTATTTGAGGTGAACTTGAGGAATAGGGGTTAAGTGTGATTAAGTAAGGATAAGATTGGATCCCAAATGAGTCGGTGATACAAACGGACTTAGAAAGGTACGAGCGTGGAGTGTCTGAGATACAAGACCATGTACTTGATATGTAAGATGTGTGTGTACGTTTACATGTTTGATATGAAGTTGCATAAGCATTCTACATCATGACATGAACACTTTGCATTTTGACATGAAAATTGCTTTGCAAAAGAACATGTGTTTACAAGAGAAGATTAAAGTTTTCGAAAAGCAAACTATGGCTGCTGGTTGATCGCAGGGTATAAAAGCATGACCTATGAATTAACAGCAGGGTATAAAGTATTTTATGGGGCTGTGGACCTATCAGCTTGGATATATGATATATGTAATGGGGTCGTGGACCTTTCAGCACGGGATATAAATTTATATGTGATGGGGCCGTGGACCTTTTAACATGGGGTATAAAGTTCTGTTTGCTGTGGACTGATCACCCACAGGCTATAAAGTTCTGCTACACGAAGAATATGAAAAGTTTTGTGAAATGACACGCATAGCATAATTACGAAAGAAGTCATATGCATGGGTTCTATGTGTGATTTTGAAGAAGTACATGCATCATGATACACGAAGCTAAGATTTGACATGTAAGAAATGTGACTAGCTTATGTTCTGTTTATGTGGTATGTTATTTTAGTTACCTGTTTGTTCTTGTATCCACGTACCATTTATGTGATTTATTTGTTTGGAGGAATTGTTATAAATATGCTATTTGCTAACCTGAGCACCTTATTTTGGGCAATGACTTATACACTGGTGACTCGTCGTGTGTGATCCCGTAAGGTGTATAGACGAGTCACTTGCTGACGATATTTTCGCTAAGAACAGATACTTCATTTTCTTTTCAGGTGAGGCAGAGTACGAAATGATATTTGTAGAAGACGCTGGCGAGTGGGCTCACTGGGATGATGGCCATTGAAATAGATAGATTCTTGTTCATTCTCTTTTTAAGTTGGAAGCCTTGATGATTGTTATGTTGTATTGGAGGATATGTTAGATAGTTAGCTGAACACCTTTTATTTCGGCTGTATTTTCTTTGCTTACATTGATGTTAGTGAAGTTTTAAAATTTAGTGACGTTTCCGCTGATTTTCTTACGTCATGGATGATGTGCGCTTGATCCGCTTTGACGCTTCGTAGTCCTCGTAGTAGCCTACGGCGGGTGCACTAGTACCGATGTCAAGTATCGGGCCGGGGCGCTACAGTTGGTATCAGAGCCTAGGCTTCATATCTGTCTCGGAAACTCAGGTTCATGATCTTTTAGCAATCTAAGATATGATTTTTCCCTTAAGTTTGATCCTTAGTTATAAGTGCTGATTTCTCTAGAGTTTAAGCATGATCTGGGTTGGGTGTGTGCGAGCACGTTTATTATCTAATTTCGTAGTAATAGTTTTATTACATACCCCACCCGTCCTTACGCATTCAAGCTTTCAGTAACATCTTGTATCAACTGATTGTTAATGGAACGCTGACCTTTCAGAGAAAATGCCTCCACGAAGAGATAACACAGGAAACTCTGACGACAGACAGGAGAACCAGCCACCACAAGTGGTTTTACCCCAGGTGCTCACTGATGCACTAACGGTGATCGTACAAGGGTTTGCTCAGCAGCAGCAGCCTCCACCTCCTCCGCCACCGCAACATAATATCCGGTTCTTCTATGGAGAGATGAGGAAGATGAGAGTTCTGGAATTTGGAGGATGTACTGATCCTGAGGAGGCTCAGCACTGGTTGGCTGAGGTGGAGAAATGTTTTCGGTTAGTGCAAGTGCCTGAAGAGATAAAGGTGGATGTGGCCACATCCCTTCTATGTGGCGAAGCTGGCGAATGTTGGGCCGGAATGGTGTTGAGAATGACCCCATCTATCTCATGGGCCCAGTCCTGTGATGTTTTCCTAAAGTACTATGTGCCGGAGACTGCGATATTGGACAAGATAAGGGCGTTTGACAGATTAGAGCAGGGAAGGATGACGGTGTCGGAGTATGCGGATCGTTTCCATGCCTTGGGTAAGTTTGCCCCTGCGATTATGTCTGATAATTGCCTTAAGATGACGAAGTTCGAGAGGGGTTTGGACTCAAGGATACAGTCGGCAATAGTGAACGCGGGAATAAAAACTTACGAGGACATGTTGGATGCGTGTTTTCGAGTTGAGAGTGACTTTCGTAGGGTGGCGGCACGAGCAGCTAGTGAGGGGTCGTCTGATAGAGGCAAAAGGCCAAGAGAGGAGGTTAGAGTTGGTGGTAGACCCAGACATTGGGTCAAGATTCCGAAGAGGGGTCCAGTCGGGAATTTTCAGAGACCTCTAATGCAAAAACCAGTGGTTCGACAAACTGTGAGAGTTTGCCCACATTGCAATAGGAATCATGTCAGCGAATGTAGAAAGCTTGCGGGAGCGTGTTACTGGTGTGGACAGGTGGGTCATATGATTAGAGACTGTCCAGAGATGAAGAAAAATACTCCGAGTGAAGCGGCTTAGCAGCCGAGGGTGAAGCCACGAGCAAATGCCCGTGTACATCTCATGACAGACACTGATGTGCAGGAGGCTACCGATGTAGTAGCAGGTACAATTAAACTAAGTTTAAATTATTATTGAATTAAGTATTTGCGTGCTTAACTTCCTGTGTGAAACTTGATATGGTCTTAGGTGCGGTTTTAGTAAATAAGATACCTACCAACGTGCTTTTCGATAGCGGCGCAAGCCACTCCTTTGTAGCAAAGAGATTCACTAAGCATCTTTGTAATCTGCCTGAGTGGTTAGAAACTCCGTACTGTGTTCAAGCGGCTGGAGATCAAATTATGGTTTCGTACTAGCAGTACCGAGATTGCGAGTTAGAGTTTGAAGGACAAAAGTTCTCTGCTACACTGATCCCTATTCAGATGTATGACTTTGACGTTATATTAGGAATGGACTGATTGGCCAAGTATCATGCCCACATTGATTGTCGATTGAAGCAAGTGACAGTCAAGAGTGCTAGGATGGAAGAGGTAATGTTTCAAGGAGATGCAGGACGAAAGAAAGTTCCCAAGAATGTGTATATGTCAGTTGCTCAAGCTTGGAAAGCCTTAAGGAAATGTGTCGAGGGATTCCTAGTGTATGTGATGGATGTTACTCAGGAAGTACCATCTATTGAACAAATTCTAGTGGTTAATGAGTTTCTTGATGTGTTTCCGGAGGAATTGTCAGGAGTGCCACCTCCGAGAGAAGTCGAGTTCGAGATAAATTTGATTCCGGGAGCCGAACCCATATCTAAAGCCCCTTATAGAATGGCTCCGGCAGAATTGAGAGAGCTGAAAGAACAACTTCAGGAATTATTGGACAAGAAGTTTATTCGCCCTAGTGTATCATCTTGGGGAGCACCCATTTTGTTTGTGAAGAAGAAAGATGGTAGCATGAGACTTTGTATCGACTATCGAGAGTTTAATAAAATTACCATCAAGAATAAGTACCCCCTTCTACGAATTGAGGATTTGTTTGACCAGCTCAAGGGCGCTAAGATCTTCTCTAAAATTGATCTCAGATCAGGATACCACCAGCTACGAGTGAAGGATGAGGACATCGCAAAGACAGCCTTTCGCACGAGATATGGCCACTATGAGTTCTTAGTGATGCCATTTGGTTTGACTAATGCCCCTGCAGCCAATATGGATCTTATGAATACCGTCTTTCAGGAACAGTTAGACAAGTTTGTAGTGGTATTTATAGATGACATTTTGGTATACTCTCCTGACGAGCAAACTCACGCTGAGCAGCTGCGAACCGTTCTAGGCATTTTGAGACAGAAACAACTATACGCTAAGTTTAGCAAGTGTGAGTTTTGGCTAAGAAGTGTGGCTTTTCTGGGTCACGTGATATCAGAGGAGGGATTGATGTGGATCCGAAAAAGGTGGAAGCTATCACT
The DNA here is from genome assembly GCA_036186865.1 of Eustoma russellianum. Lineage (NCBI taxonomy): Eukaryota > Viridiplantae > Streptophyta > Magnoliopsida > Gentianales > Gentianaceae > Eustoma > Eustoma russellianum. The sequence continues at coordinate 14,837,476 of AP025063.1, read as the reverse complement.
GAATGGCCTAGACCTACTAATGTCATCGAAGTGCGAAGTTTCTTTGGTCTAGCGGGGTATTATAGGAAGTTTGTCGAGGGATTCTCAAGGATAGCAGTGCCTCTCAGTCGCCTTACTCAAAAGAAGTCCAAGTTTGAGTGGACGGCGGAGTGTGAGCAAAGCTTCACGGAGCTTAAGAAGAGATTAACCACAGCTCTAATATTGGCTCAACCCTCCGGAACTGATGGGTTTGTGATTTATAGCGATGCATCGAAAAATGATTTAGGTACGTAAACTGTAGCATAAGGTTATGATTTTGTTTACCAATTAAGTTTAGTCTAATACCTTGCTTTTATGTTGTGTTTTGATGCAACACGAACAAGTTATTGCATATGCTTCAAGACAACTAAAGCATTATGAACAAAACTATCCGACGCACGACCTTGAACTTGCAGCAATGGTGTTTGCCTTGAAGATCTGGCGACATTATTTATATAGGGAAAAGTGCGCGGTATTCATGGACCATAAGAGCTCGAAGTATTTGTTCTCTCAGAGAGAATTAAACATGAGGCAGCGGAGATGGTTGGAATTGCTAAAAGACTACGATTTGACTATCTATTACCATCCAGGAAAGGCTAATAAAATGGCGGATGCATTAAGCAGGAAGTCAAGCCATGCGCGACAATCACCACTAGAAAGAGAAATAGAGGAATTTGGTTTGGATTTGGTGGAGTCCACGGTGAACGTTTTGACAACTTTGACCATCACACCGGGTTTGATTGATCGCGTAAAAGAGGCTCAGAAGAATGATAAGACTCTAAGTGAGATAATGGAAAGGATGAAACATGATCAGGTTGAAGGATTTCAGATCAAAGATGACGGGAGCCTATGGTTCAGAGAAAGATTGTGTGTACCTGATGTTGATGAACTTAGAAGGGAAATTTTGCAAGAAGCTCACAGCTCAAGGCTATCAATACATCCTGGTAGTACCAAGATGTACAGAGACCTCAAAAAATATTATTGGTTGTCCGAGATGAAAAGATGTTGCGAAGTTTATAGAGAGGTGTTTAGTTTTTCAACAAGTCAAGACGGAACACCAACGGCCTGGTGGATTGTTTATGCCATTGGAAATTCCTGAATGGAAATGGGAACATGTGACGATGGATTTTATAGATGGTTTACCAAAGACAAGAAGTGGATATGACATGATTCGGGTCATTGTGTATCGTTTAACCAAGTCTGCACATTTCCTACCCGTCTCAAGTGAATCGTCTCTTGACATGTTAGTGAATCTATATATGGAGAATATTGTTAGCTTGCACGGTGTTCCAGTAAGTATAGTGTCCGACCGAGATCCACGATTTACATATAAGTTCTGGATAGCATTTCAGAAAGTCATGGGTACAGAATTAAGGTTGAGTACGGCGTATCATCCCCAAACCGATGGACAGTCTGAGCGGACTATTCAGACCTTGGAGGATATGCTAAGAGCTTACGTCTTGGATTTCAAAGGGAGTTGGGATAGAATGGTGAAGCTAATGGAATTCTCATATAATAACAGCCACCATAGTGTAATTGATATGGCTCCTTTCGAAGCGTTATATGGAAGGAAGTGTAGGTCCCCAGTTTACGGGGATGAAGTCGGCGTGAGGACCATCACCGGACCTGAGCAATTGGAGAAGACGCTAGAAAAGGTGAAAATCATTCGGGAAAGACTCAAGGTGGCTCAAGATCGCAACAAAAGTTGGGTGGATTCCAAGCGACGACCATTGGAATTTAATGTGGGTGGAAAAGTTTATTTGAGAGTATCACCTACGAAGGGCATTATGAGGTTTGAAGTAAAAGGCAAGCTAAGCCCCCGTTTTATTGGTTCTTACGAAATACTTGAGAAGGTGGGAGCTTTGGCATATAGGTTAGCATTAACTCTGGTATTGGCACAAGTGCACAACGTATTTCACGTATCACAACTAAGGAAGTACGTGATGGATCCAAGCCATGTGCTTGAAGCGCAACCTTTGGAACTCAAAGGCGATGTTACATACGAAGAGATACCCGTGAGAATCGTAGATCGAAAAGACCAAGTGTTGAGGAAATGGGTGATCCCTTATGTGAAGGTTCAGTGGAGCAACCACACGGAATGTGAGGCCACTTGAGAACTCGAAGAACAGATGCGGGAGAAGTATTTTCAACTCTTTGACTAAGGTACGTAAGTTTTGAGGACGAAACTTTTTGTAAGGGGGGTAGAATGTCATACCCCGTAACTTTACGTTCGACTTTTAAATAGTTAGAAGACAACTTTAAATACAATTTAATTAATGGTATAGGTTAGGAGGCTGAGTTAAATAAAATATAGGAAAAGAAAAGAAAGGGTTAAAAGTGAGAATTAAGGAAATTAGGCAAAATTATCAAAATACCCTCCTCACTTAAATGATGGGGGAGTTACACATTTAGTATAACTCCCAAAAGAGAGGGGGGAGATCGGTGGTTACAAGCAGAAAAAGGGAGGAGAAAACGTCTAGAGAGAGGAGAAGAAGAAAAGAGGAAGAAGAAGAAAGGAAGAAGAAGAAGAAGGCTAACCTAGGTTTAATTTGTTCCGAAATTCTACCACACACTCGTAAGCTTTTCTAGATTCCAAGTCAAGTAATCTTTCTATACGTTTGACGCAAATTTTGATTCGATAGACCCTATGTTCTTATAAAGAGAAAATCTGGATCACACATTTGATTTGTTATGTTAAATGTTTACTATTTGTAATTGTTGTTGTTGATTGAGTAAAGTCATGTTCTTTGGGCCAATTTCTGAAAATTTTTATGTTGTGATCTTTGTTGTTAAATATGCCCATAAAAGTGTTATCCGTGATGTGTTCATTGTCTTGGTATAAGTTCTTAAGTTTATTAACTACACCTTAGATGTTTTGAGAGTATTTGCAGGAAGTTGAACGATGAATGATGGCATTGTTGTAGACTTGTTTTGTTGGAAAGTTTGAAGATATATATTGTAGCGCCCCGCTCCCGAGCCCTAACATCGGGAACAGTGCACCCGCCGTATCTCACTAAGGAGAATACAAAGCGTCAAAATCAAAACAGATACACGTCAGCGGAAGTCAAAATTTAAAACCTCGAAATAATCATCATCATAAATATCAATGTCTAGACAAATCTAAACCCGATACAAATGTCAAACGTAGATATAACTAAATGTCTAAAATACATAAACCTCGAGTATCGAAAATAATTATCTCAACTAAGCCTTCGAAAGTCTCATTGGAATGTCATCGACCTCAGTATCCCCACTCTTGGTCATCCTCGGTATGCTAACTCAATCACCTGTCTATCTGCAAAACATGTTAAAGCGTGGTTTGAGCGACAAGTCGCTCAGCAAGTAATCCCACTATACTTACCATGGGATCATACACGGAGAAGCAAGTGTGATAACGATATATAGCAACATAAAATAATATCATGCTTCTCTTCGCAAGTAAATTTACAACTCTGCCCCTAACATCCAAAAGCAAATAGAGCAAATAGACCCAACAAAGTACAAAACAAAGTCCAATTAAGTACGCAACAAAGTCAACAAATAGACCGATGACCAAGTCAAACCCAACGACAACCAAGCAAAGGTTAGTCCAAGCTAAAACATGATGTAATTTTTCAAAGCAATGCAATGCCAATGTTCTCCTTATCTCAAAGCTAATGTTTCCAATATCACTGTCCAATGTCCAAATCCAATGTCCATATCCGATTAAACCGATCCAAAATCCAAATAACCAAATCCGGTTTAATCGGTCCAAAGTCCAAAACCAAATGCAATGGCTATAGCACTTTCCCTACAAGTGACTTATACCGTAAGACTTACGAATTGATTCCTCCAAAATCCAAATATACTATAGACACCCTGTCCCAGACTAGGTCGTTACGTCTATAGCACCAAACATATGCCTTTGCACCCTGCCCCAGACTAGGTAGTTACGCTCAGGCCCAAAATATGCATACAGAAGCCCTGTCCCTGACGAGGTAGTTATATCTGCAGCAATCCAAATAGGCATACAGAAACCCTGTCCTTGACGAGGTAGTTACATCTGTAGCGCTCGATAACCAAATAGGAATCAACCTGGCTTACCGATATATTTCCCTTGTAAGGGTGAATTTCCAAAAATATGCAAATGCAACTTTTCAAAACCATTTTGCAAGTACCAAAGTTAGTCCAATTTACCAAAATGAGCCAAAATGTCAAATGAGTCAGAATTACCAAGTTGTCCTCCAAATAACACAATTCTAAACAATTAATCCAAATAGGGCAAAATATCCAAAATAACAAAACCATCACCATCTCAGCTGTGTACGCATATATGTATATATGTCCACGCCCATACATGCATATATATCCGTATATACGCACACATCCCTCGGTCCATTTGCATGTGCTCAGGGCAGGTACACATAACCACCCATACACTCGAATACACATACCCGTATTCCAGCCTCCTTTTACAAAACGGCGACTGTCCATATCCTCAACCAAAATGCTGCCAACTAATATAAAAATGAATCTTCTAAGTTCCCTGATGAAACTCGGCCATAGACAATTTGTTTTGTCTTATTTCTTTTTTTATTAAAACCTTTAAAGTGTATATATAAGCCAGTGGTGCCCAGTGGCTTGGCGTAAGACAGGGCCCTCAAAAAAATACCACACCGGGCACCTTAAAACAAATAGTTACTTTCTTCTTCTTTTTTTCTTGTTTGTTCTTTTGCTTTTACTTATTATTCCCAGCATAAATTCTTCTACACATATATATGTCAAAGATGTTTTAAGCCCTGGCCGCTTTCCACCCTAGACCTCGGCCATACAATACCTGTATATATATATTTAGAACACACAATTATTAGGCACAACATGTACGATTTGTGTCTCACACACACATATATACAACGAATTCATACAACTATGCATTCAAGAATACTCATGCATGATCCAATTTATTACGAACATAAACTTATAGAATTTTCGCAAAACATAGCAAGTATAGGGAGATTACTTACCTCAATTCGTATATAATATATCGTACGAGTGCATTAGGGCTTGTCGGAGACCAAAGTTAATTTCTTCTCCTTCTAATTGAAAATTGGCCGCTGACTATGGTCCGAGAAAAAGTGTTGTGCTCTCCAGCCGAATACTAAAAAGTGAAAGAAAAAGATATTTGCTGTGGTTGATTGCTAGAAAGTGAAAAAAATATGTTTGCTGCGGTTGATTGCTGACGGAAGGTATAGGCTGGAGATGAATTTGAGGCTGAAGTTTCTCTTTCTCTCCCAGGTACCACGGCTGGGAGGCAGGGTTAGCAGGCTATTCCTCTTTTTTTCCCTTTCCAGCAGGGGGCGGCAGCAGGTTAATGACAATTATCTCTTTAGAATTGTTTAGCTAAAGGTATTATATAGATAGGTATATGGTAGGTAATCTAAGTATATTCCAAATAGGTTTAGGATTTATCATGGAAATTTTATCCCATTTTCCTAATTGTATTTGGTTTAGGACTTATCCTAATTTCAAAATTCTAAATAGACTAGGATTTATCATCTTTGTTTTATTTAAATTTCTTTTCCTTTCCCTCGAAGTCACGGACGTAACATATATTGAAAGTTGTGGATGATAGAAGGTTCAGAGTAGATATTATTTTACATGTTTTGGAATCGATTCATGTTAGTTGTGTATTAAGCATGATGAATCTAGATGGTAAGATTGATCTTGAAGAGTTTAACATGGAAGGGGTGAAGGAGGAAGGTGATGGAGAGAAGTTACTGCAGAAAATTGCAGTTCTGGAACCGTCAGAACACTTCGAACACCTACTTTAGGCGCTTCATGTCACATTAGGCGCCTAAAGTAGGCGTTCAATGTGTCTAGTGCATTCCAGAACACTTCGAACACCTACATTAGACGTTTCATGTCACATAAGGCGCCTCATGTAGGCGTTCGATGTGTCACAGCACTTTCCAGAATACTTCGAACACCTCCAAAGGCGTTCGATGTCACATAAGGCGCTTCATGTAGGCGTTCGATGTATACCAGCACATTCTAGAACACTTCGAACGCCTAGTATAGGCGCCTTATATCACTTTAGGCGCCTCGAGTAGGCGTTCAAAGTGTACTGGAAGTCTTTTTGACCCATTAGGCGCCCCATGTATGTGTGATAACCTTATTCTCTTCCTTTGATCATAAAATACAAGGATATTTGAGGTGAACTTGAGGAATAGGGGTTAAGTGTGATTAAGTAAGGATAAGATTGGATCCCAAATGAGTCGGTGATACAAACGGACTTAAAAAGGTACGAGCGTGGAGTGTCTGAGATACAAGACCATGTACTTGATATGTAAGATGTGTGTGTATGTTTACATGTTTGATATGAAGTTGCATGAGCATTCTGCATCATGACATGAACACTTTGCATTTTGACATGAGAATTGCTTTGCAAAAGAACATGTGTTTACTATAAAGTATTTTATGGGGCCATGGACCTATCAGCTCGGATATATGATATATGTAATGGAACCATAGACCTTTCAGCACGGGGTATAAAGTTATATGTGATGGGGCTGTGGACCTTTCAGCACGGGGTATAAAGTTCTGTTTGCTGTGGACTGATCACCCACAGTGTATAAAGTTCTGCTACGCGAAGGATGTGAAAAGTTTTGTAAAATGACACGCATAGCATAATTACGAAAGAAGTCATATGCATGAGTTTTGTGTGTGGTTTTGAAGAAGTACATGCATCATGATACACGAAGCATAAGATTTGACATGCAAGAAATGTGAGTAGCTTATGTTCTGTTTATGTGGTATGTTATTTTAGTTACCTGTTTGTTCTTGTATCCGCGTATCATTTATGTTGTTTATTTGTTTGGAAGAATTGTTATAAAGATGCTATTTGCTAACCCGAGCATCTTATTTTGGGCAATGACTTATACACTGGTGACTCGTCGTGTGTGATCCCGTAAGGTGTATAGACGGGTTACTTGCTGGCAATGTTTTCGCTAAGAACAGATACTTCATTTTCTTTTCAGGTGAGCCAGAGTACGAAATGATATTTGTAGAAGACGCTGGCGAGTGGGCTCACTGGGATGATGGCCATTGAAATAGATAGATTCTTGTTCATTCTCTTTTAAGTTGGTAGTCTTGATGTTTGTTATGTTGTATTGGAGGATATGTTAGACAGTTAGCTGAACAACTTTTATTTCGGCTGTATTTTCACGTCCAATGATCTCCTGAGTATGAATGTCCTGCAATATGCAAAGGTAGGATACATGAGTACAACACAGTCAAGTTCTTTCGTAAGCTGACTAATTGACAGTAATTTAATGGACATGGATGGGACAAATAAACAGTTTTTGAGGGTAATATCAGGAGTGATTGAAATAGAACCACTTCCCTTAACTGGCACTATTTCACCGCTAGCTATTTCAACATGAGATTTTAGAGGAGTCGAAGAGGTTACAAAGTCAATTTTGTCAAATGCCATGGTGTCCGTAGCCCACAGTCGAAAATCCACTGAGGGGTTGGACATCGGGAGGTATTACTAAATGCGTGGGATAAAATGGGGGGTTCACATGAGTTTTCTGAAAACTGGGGGCTAAAGTAAGGTTTATTTGAATAAAAAGACATATTTGCACAATTAAAACTATTCTTGACCATAGTATCCGTATTAAAAGAAACAGGGGACGGGGATGCACAATTTGAAAAAACAGGGGGGTCAGCAGTATTTTTCACAGGCCCTTGAGGTGTAATTTTTGAATTAAAAACATATTTGGGGATAGGGTTAATCCCCAGCCCCTTACCTCCTTCGGCTGTTGCGTCTCTTTCATCTCTGCCGCCTTCTCCTATCTGTTCTTCTTCATTTGCCACTGCACTGTTGCTAGTCCACTTTCTGGAGCCCTGGCTACAGCAGCCCGTCCTTTTTGTCTGGTGGTTACTCTTTTCCCTTCCCACCAGTCGGGATACCCATGGATCTGGAAACATCAGTCCTTAATGTGTCCCTTCTTCCCACAGTTCTCGCAAATCAGGGAACTCTTATCCACTCGTGGTGATGGCTGTCCTGAACGAGAAGATATTGTCCCTTGGTGAGGTAAGTTGCTTCGGTCAGGTGTTGGCCCTTGGCCACGTCCTCGTCCAGTGGGTTGTTTGACTGTCAATCCTTGTCTCATCCCTAGTGATGAACCAATTTCTGAGGGGCCGTGCTTGATAAGTCCCGGTTGTGTCTCTGCCCGCTTGAACTCGAAGAACGCTGCTTCCACGTTTGACAGAGGAGTCCTTTTGAGTAACTCCTTTTTTTTGTTTCAAACTTGTTGCTGACTACGGTGAGAAATTGATAAAGTCGAAATTCTTGCAATTTTCGGTTGTAAGATGAAATGTCTATTGGGCAAGTCATGAGATTGGTATCTAACGTGTCTATTGACACCCACAGGTCTTGAAGGCTATTCCAGCAATCTTCAAGACTGCCATCCCCTTGCCGGATACTTTTTGCCCGTCGGTGTAAGCTAAATACCTGTAGAGAATCCCCCCTAGAGCCGTATGTCAGGGCCAAACCGTCCCACAGTGCCCTAGCAGTGGGATAGCGCGAAACATTATTGATCATACTAACATCCACGTTCTGTAGAATCTAGGTATACACTGAGTTATCGTCTTGCTCCCATTAGGGATATCTCGGGTCAGTGGCCGGAGGTGGAGGTGGTACCCCTATGAGATGGTGTTGCCGCCTCTGGCCAAGAATGGCTCTGTTGATAATTCGAGACTATAATGAATAGTTGTTGCCTGTCAATTTTACTGTGATGTTAAGATTTTCAGGTAAATGTGTTGAATGATGTGATGGACAACTAAAGCTATCTTTGAGAATTTGAGCCACTTGGATGGCCAAATCTCCAGGAGTTGGGATATTAGATGATTCTGGTTTTGATTCAGAAGGATTTGGTTCAGTTTCTGACATTCTGGGATTTTTTGCAGGTATATGTTATTAAAAAATGGGAGTGTCTGATGGCTTGAAAGCAGTATAGCTGCCGGATATTGGCTGGAAATTGGCCGGTAAAGGTATGAAAGACAGCGATGAGACTTTCTCTGAGCCTATGCTTCAAGATCTCACCAAGAAAAGGGGAATCAAACCTGCTCCGATACCATGTTCAACAGAGAACTTGGGAGAAAAAACCGTATTTTTCATTCATTATTTCTGAAGTATACACATGCCTTACTTATCCTGTTTACAGTTCCTCCATATATGTTAGTTACAATCAATCATAATTAAAGAATATCCTAATTCCTAATTTACGGGATACACAATAATTTGACACAATAATTACAGAATATCCTCTAAGCTAAAGATGGTAAGATTATATTCTAACAGAGATTAGCGTGGCCCTGCTCAAGGATGACATGCACAAAGCGTTATGTTTGGAGAAAGACAATCTTGAATTCTTGAAGAGCTATATAATTATTAACATTTCAGGTTATTATATTACATATACTTTTGTATGATTCACAAAGCTATGTGGAGGTTTACATATCATTTTTTAGTTAAAATAACAGAGCTGCAAGAGGATTTGTATGGCTATTCAAACCTGGAATAGACAGTGACAGTCAAATGTTTTAGGGGTCATTTTCAGAATGCGTTTTAGAATTTTTGGTTTAATTTAATCTGATTAGCAATTATGTTTGTGGGTTCTATGGAAATCTACAAATGTTGAAGATGGGTTAGCTTTTTTCTTCATGGATTTTCTGCTGTCTGCCTTCCGTTATGATGTCTTATGCCGAGGCATTGGCAGACGTGACTGTGCTTCACTTAAAAAATGTTCCCAGTGCATTAGGCTTCTCCGTTTGTGCAGAGTCCGGAAAAAGGCCGGATCACTTCAGCTTTACCTTACACTTTGTACAATAGGCCGTTTATGCGGCTTAAACCCGTGATTTTAAAATTATAAAACAGTAACCTTACCAGTTGCACTAAGACCTGCTTTAAATTGTGCTTCACTCAGTTACGTGTATATTCAGACTAGACACTTAATTTGTAACTTTACTTGTTTGACCGCGTCTCTTGGAAATTTATATTATAGGTTTAGTGATTAAGTATCAATTTTTTGTCGTAAGAAATCCTCTGCTAGTCTCCCAATTGTCAAGGGAAAAAAGGTAATTCCTTATCTCTCGTAATGATAGTTTCTGCTAAGTGAGAAACTGTTAATGACTGAATTTTCATTTCTTAAGGTATTATTCGAATAGATGTGGGGGTTATTTCTAGGAGAAAGTAAATAGGTCGTGATGGCTATTTTATTGGCATTTAAATTACGAGTGACATATTCAACAAGCCAAACACACTCAAGTGATCTGATTTTTTATAGATTGTTTTAGAAGAATACAGCTGGGTTGATTGGAAAATCTTTTTCACTTTCCTTAAGATTTATTTATTTAGGCCAATTGTCTAGGGAAAAATTCTACTATTTTGTAACAGTTCGGTGTAGGTGTCATCTAAACTGTTATTACATTTTTCATCTTGCCTATACGCATGTCCAAATGGTTCTCAACATAAGTAATGATTAATAAACAAAAAAAAGAATTTCATTAAGTTCTTTTAATCTATTTAACTACTTTTTAGAAGAGGATTAGCACAAACAACATTAGTATTTTATTGCTTGTGTTTGCATATTCCTCCGATTTCTCATTATGTTCATTTGTTTTACTAAAGAGTAATGATTTAAATCACTTTTTGAGGAACAATCTTTTGAAACGCTTCACTAATAAGAAAGGAATTATTTAAAACACTATTGACGAACATTTTGTTTAATCAGATTTCGAGGCTAGCTTTTTAGAAATCCGCATCCTTTCTCATCTAATTCTATCTAAGTTTCTTTTCTCATCTAGTTCTATCTAAGTTTCTTGATGTCTGGAGATGATTTTTAACCCCTGAATTTCAATGTACATGTTCCCATTTATACTCCTAACTCGCTCAATGTTCTGCTAATGACGAGCTTAAATGATTTGTAAGAGTGAAGTTTCTCATACTTCATAACATCCTGTTCTTTCAGCCTTATAATGCATGGATTTTTTATTTACTTATAGTGATTTATTCATGTATCAGCCACGTATTATACTACGTATACAATAAAAAAAAAAGAAAAAAGTATATACAAAGACTAGCTTGCTGTGCATAACTCTTTCTTAGCAATTCGATGTGCCCCTTTTTATAGCACCCAATAATTCTGATCTTGTTATAATAAAAACAGCTAGCAAAATAATCTTACTTCTTTAATTTATAATTAAGTCAAACTAGGACAATATATTTAAAACAGATCGAGTATTATTTATCTCAGCTCTGTATTTCCACCTAAAGACTGCAATAGCAGAAGCGAATTAAAGCGTGCTTAGTTTAAAGAGAAAAGTTTCCTACCTGAAGTCGAATTGTAACGTGAAGGGAAATCATCCTTCACTGTCTGTTGACCCTTGAGTCATGTTGCAATTTGTTCTGATTTTGTTAGTCACACTGTTGTTATCCATGGGCGAAATCTCCCTACACTTTTACATGTGGGCCAAGATTGTCTAAAATGTAGTTTATTAATAGCCATTGTCATTCTCCATATCACCACAAAACTTAATATAGCTTTACCTTCCTAATCTTTTCATTCCATTTTTAACTATGCTTGTGTGAACGTATTGTTGGAGGAAATGGAAAGTTTGGGCTTTGGCCCATTAAGACAAGTTGCAAATTTGGTTAAACAACATACCTTGAGTTTAATTATAATTAGTTTCTGTTAATGAAAAATGGAAATTAATAGGCCCTTAATTATCTACGTAAGGAGTAGTTAATTTTAGGCTTTGGAAGCAATCAATTACGATACCGGGTGAATGAGAAATTAATGCTCAAAGTTGATAAAAAACATAGTTTAATGGGTGATATGTCCTATTCTTAAGAGACCACATCACCCTTATGAAGGAATACCAGATTTGACAAATGAGTTGATTTAGCCACCTTATAAATGGCTAGAATGGTCACTTTAGATGTGCCCTAAGGGCAAGAGAATTTTTGACCGAAGGGAAGACGTAGATGGCCGCCACATCACGCGCGTGCCGCCGCCGCCGCCCGTCCGGCCAGCTCGGCTCGTCTCGGGCACGTGGGCCAGGATGTTTCCTATCTTTTTGGAGAAAATTTCTTTGGGCTTTTGAATTAATTATTTTTTGTAAATAGTTAAAGGCTTAAGTCCTAGCTGCGTAGCGGACTAAACGTCTCCTAGGTCCGGTCCATTATCATCAGGATCAAACGGTTTTGATCAAATGGTTCAATATGTTTGATACAAAACCAATAAAGACATCACTTAACTTAAGTATACACTTAAGGAAAAATAGAGGCAAACCTGTAGCTCAATTAAAGTACTCGCAGGTAATTGGGAGTCCGATGTACATAACAAACTGTACAAGACCAAACTTAGCTTGTTCAGTAAACAAATTGTGCAGGTTTACCAGTAATCCAAGTGATGATTGGAAAGCTCTAAATAGAGTGATAAGGTACCTAAAATACACAATGAACCTTGGATTACATTACACGAGATATCCAGCAATATTAGAAGGATATTGCGATGCAAATTGGATATCAGACAGTAAGGATTCAAAGTCCACCAGTGGATACTTATTCACTGTTGGTGGTGCTGCTGTGTCATGAAAATCCACAAAAAATGTACATAGCTCGGTCCACTATGGAAGCTGAGTTTATAGCATTGTACAAAGCTGGGGAAGAGGCTGAATGGCTTCGAAATTTCCTAGAAGATGTTCCATGCTGGCCTAAGCCAATCGCTCCTATTAGCATGCACTGTGATAGTCAGTCAGCTATATGACGAGCTCAAAGCAGCATCTACAATGGTAAGTCACGACACATATGCCGGAGACATAACACTATTAAACAGTTGATCTCTAATGGCGTGATTTCTATTGATTACATAAAATCAATAGAGAATCTTGCGGATCCGCTTACAAAAGGCTTGCCTAGAGATCAGATGTTAAAATTGACAAACGGAATGGGACTTAAGCCTACAATGCAAGAATCTTTGTAATGGTAACCCAACCTTGCTGATTGGAGATCCCAGAATCTTGATTCAATGGGACAACAAAGTTATGAAGTTTCAGTATAACACTTGCTCATTCTGTTACATAAAAGTGCTGTCTGTAGAGAATATTTAGAGTAAGCTAAATCTTTTAATGATGTCCTATATCTTGATACATCAAGTGGGGTAAGACAGAATGGTCCTGATAGACTTCACCTATGTAAGTGTGAAGCGGGGCCGCTTCTATGAGAACTTTGTGAGGCAAGATTTCTCTAAAACACTTTCTGAAACCAGGTTGTTCATGGCCAAAATGAACACAACTATGAGAACCAAAAGGGTGTTGAAGGAAATGTTGTGCGAGTATTGTTGTCTAGGTTCACAGCAAAGACTGATTGGTTCAAGACATCAAGTCACTAATTAGCCGAGTGAATCCGATTGTACATCACTATGAAAGGTTCAATGCTAGAAGCTACCTCTTCTAATGCAATATTTTCTTATCTGACTTCTCCTTAGAGTCTGAGTCTACATTTGCATTAATTTTCATTCATGTGGGGAATTGTTGGAGGAATTGGAAAGTTTGCGCTTTGGCCCATTAAGACAAGTTGCAAACTTGGTTAATCAATATACTTTGAGCTTAATTCTAATTAGTTTCCGTTAAAGAAAAATAGAAACCAATAGGCCCTTCATTATTTATGTAATGAGTAGTTAATTTTAGGCTTTGGAAGCACTCAATTACGATACCGGATGAATAAAAAATTAATGCTCAAAGTAGATGAAAAACCTGGTTTAATGGGTTATGTGTCCTATTTTTAGGAGGACACATCACCCTTATGAAGGAATACCACATTTGACAAATGAGTTGATTTAGACACCTTATAAATCGCTAGAATGGTCACTTTAGATGTGCCCTAAGGGCAAGAGAATTTTTGATCGGAGGGAAGACATAGATGGTTGCCACACACGCACACGCACGCGAGCGTATGCACCGCCGCCTGCCCATCGATCCGGCTGGCTTGGCTCGGCTCGGCTCGTGGCTCGTGGACTCATGGGTCAGGCCGATTCCTATCTTTTTGGAGAAAATTTCTTTGGACTTTTGGATTAATTATTTTTGGTAATAGTTAAAGGCTTCTTCTCTTTTTATCACCATGTGGCCGCCCCCTATGCCTTTTCTTCCCCTTGAAAATTATCTCTTAAGTCCTTGGAAGAATATCTTGCATCATTATGACATTCACTTGCTTACTTGGCAACTCCTCATTGGATGATCATTAAGACCTTGCTTACTTGGCACTCATTGATTGGATGAAAGTTGTCATCATTTGATGACTAGATAAATCTGAGAAATATCACTTAAAACATGTGCCAATTATCCATAAAAATGTTACCATAAGTCTCATATTAAGTTCCATAAAATTTGCAAGACAATTCATCACCATTTACCATGCAAAAATCGGCCAACTGACTTTGACACATGCTGAAATTTTAAGCATGTGCTCTATCCAAGACTTATTCAAATTGTTGCCATGTTCGTTCCAATTAATTCTTTGAAAATGTAGAAGAAATCAATCATCATTTAGTACATAAAATTTCTACTAATTTTTGGAATCAAATCGATAAACTTTATGACCATAAAATCGGCCATATACATTCAACACATGCTTAAATTTTCAGCATTTGTGATATTTAAAAATATCACCATATTATTTCTATAACATCTTTAGAACATTGCCATTTTATCTTCCATTTAATCCATTTAATTCAAAGAAGTAAATATGGCACAGCCAAGATGTCAATTTCGGCCAACTCAATGCACACATGCTGAAATTTTCAGCATGTGTTACAAATGTGACATAGTTTGAAATGTTATCTTGTGTAGCTCCATTCCTTATGTCACCAACATTGAATACTTCATTCTTGGCCAATCAAGATGCCAAAAAGCTCCACATATGCTCCAACAACCAGAAGTAGGCGTGTGATGATAGTTGCACATGTGCTAAATTTTATTTTTGCAAACTTTGTAAAATAGTGCACAATAATGATACACATATGGTATATTCCAAACAGCCCTTAATTGATTTTTCTAGAACACTTTAGAATGTATAGAGTATGTAAAAAGTGTCTAGATACATGCTATATGTCATGCCAAAAATGTTCCATGTGTCGTGTTTGTAGAAAACCGAATTTTCGAATTTTGTCGATTACGCAATTTTTCTCCGATTGAATTCAAACTTTTTGCACATGTCATATATATTATGTCACGCATAATATACATAGAATAACTTGAAAATTCAGCTCTAATGGCTGAAGTAAGTGGCGTCTGCATGTGCTTAAAACTTGAATTTGGAATCTCCACAATTTGGCCTTAATTGGGGGTGATTTGTGTGTGCCAATATGGAATGATTTCATGGATTAATATAGCATATAAGCCACGAAATTTGTGGCCATTTTTGAAGTGTAGGGGCTGGCCATCTATATATGGCAAATACGTGACACGTTGGTGAAGTTTCGGCATTCACCCGATACGACAATCTTTGGTTTAGAACCTTGTAAATGTCGTAATAATTTTGTCATCACCATGACTTATACATATGATATAAGACCTGAATATACTCGTAAATATGAGGTAAATATAGTGGTGTGACGTTAACGTACGTTTGTAAAATATATAACGTGTTGGTAGTACGTTGGAATATATGTGTATAGTGCCTTTTAAAAAATCTGAATATATTGCACGTGAAACGCGCCACTATTGTACGGTGGAGATTTCCACCATCAGGAAAGCTAAAACTAAATGTGGATGCGGCTGTAGGTAAACACATGTCAGCGGGGGCGGCCATACTTCGGACGTGCCAGGGTTCGTTTCATTCGGCCATCAGTTTTCCACTGCCACTTTTAAGTCCTCTACGGGCTAAGATTCATGCTTTGACGATTGCGCTAATGTACTACGCTCAGCATCATGACAGTCTCATAGTTGAAATGGACTGTCAATCTTTGCTCACCTTGTTGGCTGATCAAGATCGAATCGCAGGAATGCTATCATTGGACATTGCCCGGGCATCACAATTTCTCATACTCAATAATTCTACCCTTCAATATTGCCCAAGAGAAGCTAATTTGGCACTGCATAAGCTTGCAAGATATGGATACCACTCTCCTGGTCTCATTCGCTACTTTTCGGTCCAAGCCTTGCCATGTGAGGTACGGGGTGCATTGTATGTGGACCGTCATCTGCCAACACTTCGACTTTGATCCATGACAGCCCACTTTCTTTATAGTTGCCTGTGTTTTCGAACGCAGGCAACCTCGGTGCGTTTATCCTTTGTTTATATGACTCTTAGGCGTGCTGCTCCTTTTATTGATTTTACAATGTTTCGGCTCACTTTTGCTCTTGTATCTGTTTTTTCATGGTGGTACATCCACATACTGCCCGCACGGAGCTTCCTACACATATTCTGGCGGCTAGGAATGGAATTACGCATAGCCTTTTCTTGCGTCTTGTCGTCTTGGTTTTCATGCCAAGACGACTCCGGTATGTTTTGTCTTTCATCTGGTCTGCTGCTGCTTACAACCGTATTGTTGCTTCTAACAACTCTTCTCCCTGTTTCTGAGGTACTCGTCATTATGAAACCACATACTCTTGGCAAGCTCTTCCCGACGCTCAACAATGTCAAGTGCGGCCACGCAATGTATCAAACCCCCACAAATGACGTTCCATCATCTTATACATCATTTCGCAAAATTTCATTCATGTACTCATTCACATATACGATATGCACTATTCTCCGACGAATAAATATGTACGCTTTTTCCTTCGTCAAGGTTTTATCCACAAGGGTGGTTTTACTTGACAAGGTTTTAATGCGGCATATCATATTCGATTGGAGAAGCGCCATAATTCGAGCTCTGTATTATGTTTTTTTCGTATAATGACTTTTGTAATATGGCTTTTCTCCGCCATAAGTGAGAAATTAAATAAAATATTCTTTTCAAAAAAACAATCTGAATATATATATATATATATATATATATATGTTAAAAGGCGTGTATATAAAGGAGGGGAGAAGACTTTCCATTCTTCAATTTGTTGCCTTTGTGCCTTTTCCAAATATATCACCATTTAATGAACTACTTAGTTCATTTAACTAAGTACTTCACTAGTGAACTAGTTTAGTTTATTAATCGTGTCACCTGAAAATAGTTCAAACACAACAAATGTTTGCCATTTGATGTAAGCTTTAAAGCTTCATGGCTCGTTAGTATGAAAACATTATATATGAACTATATAAGGCTGGTTTCATGCAAAAACGTGTCAAGTCATAAAACGTGCCATGCATTTTTTAGTACACGTTATTTAAATCATGTATTTTGTAATCACTCAAACCCCTTTTTCTCTACAATCTCTCCCTTTTGATGATTTACAAAATAACCTACGTTCATGATTTAAATTTTGTTGCTCCCCCTCCAATCGTACACAAATTCAAATTTTGAGTTTCAAGTTTCGAATTTTCTCCCCATTGATTTGTGCAATCAATTTTCTCTCTCTCCCTTAAATCATGCATTCTCTTCCCCTTTATTTTGGAAAGACAATCAAAAATGCATGTAAATATGGAAAGAGATATCAAGTCAAATCAGCAGAAATCATGCCTAATTTAGAACAAAGATTTTCATACGTGGCCTGATTTAGTGCCTTAGTGAAAATATCTGCTACTTGTGCCTCTGTGCGTACGTGATCTATGATAATATCACCATTATTTACGTGATCACAAAGGAAGTGATAGCGGACTTCTATATGCTTTGACTTAGAATGTGGAACGTGGTTCTTAGATAAGTTGATGGTGCTCATACTATCACAACATATAGGAATCTTATTTACCGTAATCCTAAAGTCAGAAACTTGTTGTTTTAGCCATAGTAATTGTGTGCAACAAAGACTAAGCGCCATGTATTCATCTTCAGTGGTGGATAAGGCTACGCTTGCTTGCTTTTTAGGAAACCATGAAATTAGTGAATTTCCTATAAATTGACAAGTCTCACTCGTGCTTTTCCTTTCTATTTTACATCCACCATAATCTGCGTCAGTATAGGCATGCAAGTTAAATTCACAATCTTTATCATACCAAATGCCTAAGATGGATGTGTGCTTAATATAGCGAAATATTCTTTTCACGGCGTTATAGTGAGACACATTAGGTTGACTTTGAAAATGTGCACACATACATACACTGAACATGATATCAGGTCTACTAGCAGTAAGATAGACCAAAGAGCCAATCATAGACCTATATAAAGCATTATAAAAATCCTTACCATGTTCATCTTTATCTAGTTTAGTGGTGACACTCATAGGGGTAGGGGACGGTTTTAAATTCTCAAATTTGAACTTTTTAATCATGTCATTTATATATTTAACTTGGCTTATATGTATGCCTTTACCCGTTTGTTTAATCTGCAAGCCAAGAAAGTAATTCAATTCACCAACCATATTTCAAAATCTTCAACAAGTTTATAAGAGGTGGAGCCAAAAATGATGTCATCAACATAAATTTGAATGATTAGTAAATCCGATTTATCTTGTTTTAAAAATAGAGTACTATTTACAGTGCCTCTTTTAAAACCATTTTCTAAAAGGAAAGTAGCAAAACGATCATACCATGCTCTAGGTGCTTGCTTTAAACCATATAGTGCCTTTTTTTAGTTTGTACACGTGATCGAGGTGTTTCAAATCTTCAAAACCTGGTGGTTGTTTCACGTATACTTCTTCTTGTATAAATCCATTTAAAAATGCACATTTCACGTCCATTTGATAAAGTTTAAAACCTTTTTGCAAGCAACAACAAGTAAAAGTCGTATGACTTCTAAACGTGCTACAGGTGCAAATGTTTCATCATAATCTATTCCTTCTTCTTGGTTATATCCTTGTGCTACAAGTCTAGCTTTGTTTCTAACAACTTTTCCTTCTTCATTCATTTTATTTCTAAACACCCACTTTGTGCCTATTATAGTCTTATCTTGTGGTCGTGGCACTCAATCCCATACATCATTTCTTACAAATTGATTAAGTTCATCATGCGTAGCATCAATCTAAGAAGAATCACTCAAAGCATCAAACACATTTTTAGGTTCAATTTCGGATATCATGGCATGAAATTGATTTATTTCATCCGCATTGATTCTTCTACGTGGTCGCACACCGTGAGTGATATCGCCTATAATGAGATCATGTGGGTGATCTTTTATGCCATCTTGGTTTATTATTTTCTACGTTCTCATGCATTTCTAAGTGATCATGCATTTCTAGTGTATCATGCGTTTCTAGTGTATCATGCGTGCCATCATCACCATTCAACACGGGTTTTAATTCAAAATCCTTGTCATATTCTTTATTTTTATCAATCTCACCAAATTCATTAAACTTCACATGAATGGATTCTAGAATTTGTCTAATGATGGGATCATTACATCAATATGCTTTTGAATTCACAGAATACCCAATAAAAATGCGTTCAATTGATTTAGATTCAAACTTATCTAAATTATCTTTCGTATTTAAAATAAAGCATTTGCAACCAAACACATGAAAGTAATCAATTTTAGGCATGTGATCATTTAATATCTCATAAGGCATTTTATTTATTTTCTTTCTAATAGACAAACGATTAACTATATAGCATGCACAAATTACGGCTTCCGTCCACAAAAATCTAGGCAATTTATTTTTACATAACATGGTTCTAGCTATTTCTTGTAATGTCCTATTCTTTCTTTCTACTACTCCATTTAGTTGAGGAGTTCTAGGTGGCGAAAACTCATGTTTGATTCCTTTTCTTCGCAAAATGCAATCATGTCATTGTTTTTAAATTCACCGCCTTTATCGTTTCTGATCCTTTTCACATTGAAACCATATTGATTTTCAAGTTGTTTTATTAGTTTTGCAATCTCAATGGCACTATCATCTTTATGTGCAAGAAACAAAGTCCAAGTATAATGAGAAAAATCATCAACAATCACACATGCATAATGACGTCCACCGAGACTCGTAGTGCTACTAGGACCAAACAAATCAATGTGTAAGAATTCTAAAACTCTAGTCGTGCTTATTTCATTTTAGGTTTAAGTGACTCGCGTGTTTGTTTGCCTTTTATGCAAGATTCACACAACTGAAAGTTGTCTAAATCAAGTGTAGGCAATCCTCGTATTAGGTTCTTTCATTGGAGTTTTTCAAGTGTAGAAATGCCAATGTGTCCTAAAATGTCTATGCCACAAATTTACATAAGGTTCATTTGACATGAAATACTTAACCTTAGCGTCTAACATGTCATCCATAGAAAGCGTTAAAATATTTCCTTCCCTTTTTCCTTTTAACACTACTTCTCTATTTTTATTTATTATATTTCAATATGGATGAGTAAAACATACATCAAACTATTGTCAATAAATTGTGAGATGCTAAGAAGATTATAGGATAAGTTGCTTACCAAAAAGACGTTGGAGATTTGAAGGGTGCTTGGGCTTCCGATTGTACCTTTCCAATGATTCTTCCTTCATTGTTGTCTTCAAAGGTCACGAATCTGTCTTTTGTGACCTTTTTCAACTTTGTGAACAAGCTCAAGTCACCCGTCATGTGCCTCGAGCAACCACTATCAAGGAACCATTTGATAGATGTATCTTTTGATGTGTGGGTTCCCTCGTTTGATGCTTTGGATGCAAAGCATACTTGTGCAATCTCCTCTTCTGTGTCAGTCTCAGAATCAGATGTGTCACCCCAAGTGGAGGCCTTGAGAGCTCTTTTCCTTTGCTTAGGTTCTGAGATGAGTCTATTCTTGTTCCGATCCTTGTCAAGGTGTTTGTTTGTTTGCTTGTCCTTGTTAGGACAGTCATATGATATATGCCCAAGTTTACCGCATTCGTAGCATTTAACGTCCTTGTCATTTGTCTTACTCTTATTTCTTTTAGTGGAAGTAGCCTTAGGTTTGTTCTTAAATGACTTTCTCATGAATTTTCTCAAGCCTTTAGCCAATAGAATTAAGTCATCGTTGTCTGATTCAAAATCACTATCATCTACGTGATCGGAAGAAGTAGAGACGTATTCATTTGATTTAAAGGCAATAGTCTTACCTTGTTTTGATGATGATTCAGATTTTCTTATAGTGAGTTTGTTCTCATATACCTTAAGTGATCCAATTAGTTCTTCAATTTTAATTGATTTGGTTTCTTTGCTCTCCTCTATAGCTGTCACTTTAGGGTCCCATTCGGATGGTAGGCTTCGTAATACCTTTTGGACCTTTTCCTGCATAGAGAAGGCTTTGCCAAGAGACTCAAGGGAATTGTAAATGTTAGTCAAGCGTAGATTCATATCAACAATCTCATTTGGCAATAATTTAAATGACTCAAGCGTGGACATAAGCATGTTAATTTTGGACTCTTTTACTTGACTAGTCCCTTTGTGTTTCATCTCAAGAATTCTCCACATTTCTTGAGCACTAGAGCAATTTGACACAGAACTAGATTCACTTTTACTTAGCCCATTTAGAATTAATTGCATGGCTCTAGCGTTCATACTTAGTCTCTTTTTATCATCACTAGTATACTCTTGTTTAGGCTTAACAACCTCTAGTGTAACTCCACCTACCGTGGATAATTTTGACGGAACAAATGGACTATCTTCTATAATGGACCATAGATAAATATCAATAGCCATAAGGAAAAGTTTCATCTTAACTTTCATTGAATAAAAGACTCACCGTCAAAGAGAGGAGGCCTTTGACTCGACATACCTTCTTGCTCGGTTTTGATGTTTGTGGTTGCCATCTCACTTAGATCGTTGGATCCTTTTGTTGTGAGTGTTCCTGCGCTCTGATACCATTTGAATGATCTGAAAGGCACCACTAGAAGGGAGGTTGAATAGTGGGTGCAGAAAATTTGGTTTTTAAAATTGTTTTAGACCGAAAACCCAACTTCTGAAAACAGTTTCTGTTTTCAGGACCTATTTTGAAAACGTTTTGAAAACTAGGTTACATGTCTTCAAAAATTCTGAAATTTGGAGATATCTTAGTCTCAGATGTTATGAGTATCTCCTAAAAATTTCAGATTAAAATTCAACCTTTAACCCCTTTAAAAATCGTTGGTGGTAAAATTTTGCAAATCTGCCAGAAACGGTAGTCTGATTTGAAAAATTAATTCCAATTAAACCGTGACTCCAAATGCTCTGAAAATTTAATGACACACCTCTTATTATATGTATTTATTGGGTTGAAATAGTTTTGAAAATTCTTTTGGGAAGTTAGTCAAATACGTTCAAAGTCTCAACCTTTGCAAGCTTGAAAATCAGACTGGACTAGTATCAGAACTTTTGACGCTTCGATGACTTATACTTGTCCAAAAGGGTTGAAACTTGCACCAAATGAACCTTGAAACTTGTGGCTATGTTTCTGGTAAGTTTCGTGGTTTTTGAAGTTTGTTTACTATTTTTAATAACGTGATAAAAATGATGCACTGTGCTGGAAACTGAAAGTAAGTGCTGAAAAGTAAAGAACACAAGGAATTTTATACTGGTTCGGTTAAATCAACCTACTCAATTCTTTGAGAACACCTTCCTCGGTTATCACTAATCACAAAACACAAACAACACCTTACCACACAGGGTTGATGGAGTTACACACCAACTCCAATCCTTTACAAACCTTGTAAGTTATTACAACGATCACGAACACCACCACCTAGCGGATGCAAGATTGATCACACCTTGATCAATCTTTTACAAAAATATAGAGTTTATGGTGGTATAGATGAAACCTATTCAAGATGTATGAATATGAATACAAAAGGCTTTAAGAGAGAAGAAAGAAAGAAGTATAGAAGGAGATGAAGTATGCAACGATTTTAGCTCTTGGATTTGCAAGACTTGTCTTGTACTTTGTTTGCTCTCCTTCTTCTCTTTTTATCACCATGTGGCCGCCCCCCTATGCCTTTTCTTCCCCTTGAAAATTATCTCTTAAGTCCTTGGAAGAATATCTTGCATCCTTATGACATTCACTTGCTTAACTGGCAACTCCTCATTGGATGATCATTAAGACCTTGCTTACTTGGCACTCATTGATTGGATGAAAGTTGTCATCATTTGATGAATAGATAAATCTGAAAAATATCACTTAAAACGTGCTAATTAGCCATAAAAATGTTTCCATAAATCTCATATTAAATTCCATAAAATTTGCAAGACAATTCATCACCATTTACCATGCAAAAATCGGCCAACTCACTTTGACACATGCTGAAATATTCAGCATGTGCTCTATTGAAGACTTATTCAAATTGTTGCCATGTTGGTATAGATTAATTCCTTGAAAATGTAAAAGAAGTCAATCATCATTTAGTACATAACATTTCTACTAATTTTTGGAATCAAATTGATAAACTTTATGACCATAAAATCGGCCATATACGTTCCACACATGCTGAAATTTTCAGCATGTGTGATATCTAAAAATATCACCACATTATTTCCATAACATCTTTAGAACATTGCCATTTTATCTTCCATTTAATCCATTTAATTCAAAGAAGTAAATATGTCACAGTCAGGATGTAAATTTCGGCCAACTCAATGCACACATGCTGAAATTTTCGGCATGTGCTACAAATGTGACATAGTTTGAAATGTTACCTTGAAGTAGGCGTGTCATGATAGTTACACATGTGCTAAATTTAATTTTTGCAAACTTTGTAAAATAGTGCACAATAATGATACACATATGGTATATTCCAAACAGCCCTTAATTGATTTTTCTAGAACACTTTAGAATGTATAGAGTATGTAAAAAGTGTCTAGATACATGTTATATTTCATGCCAAAAATGTTCCATGTGGCATGTTCGTAGAAAACCGAATTTTCGACTTTTGTCGATTACGCAACTTTTCTCCGATTGAATTCAAACTTTTTGCACATGTCATATATATTATGTCGCACATAATATACATAGAATAACTTGAAAATTCAGCTCTAATGGCTGAAGTAAGTGGCGCCTGCATGTGCTTAAAAATTGAATTTGGAATCTCCACAATTTGGCCTTAATTGGGGGTGATTTGTGTGTGCCAACATGGAATGATTTTATGGATGAATATAGCATATAAGCCACAAAATTTTTGGCCATTTTTGAAGTGTAGGTGCTGGCCATCTATATATGACAAATACGTGACACGTTGGTGAAGTTTCGGCATTCACCCAATACGACAATCTTCGGTTTAGAACCTTGTAACGTGTCATAATACTTTTGTCATCACCATGACTTATATCATATGATATAAGACCTGAATATACTCGTAAATATGAGGTAAATATAGTGTTGTGACGTTAACGTACGTTTGTAAAATATATAACGTGTCGGTAGTATGTTGGAATATATGTGTATAGTGCCTTTTAAAAAAATTTATATATATATATATATATTTTAAAGCAAATGTGTATTTTATTCAAGTAATGCCTCACTTATGGCGGAGGAATACCATAGTACAGTGTTAAATCAAACGAAAACCAAAAATATAAGAAACGTAGTATTGGTAACCTCCAATCAAATATGATATGCCGCATTAAAACCTTGCCAAGTAAAACCACCCTTGTGGATAAAACCTTGGCGAAGGAAAAAGCATACATATTTATTTGATTGGAGCGAGGATAGGAAAAACTGCGATGTGAGTGTATGTCAGAAGGAGTGTTTGCGCCAATGAGATTATGTCCCTGAATGGTGTTATGTCTGGTTGATCCTTGAATCCGCCGTCGCATTTGGTGTATGGATTCCGTGTTTGCCCATGTATATGTTCCTCGCGAGAAAGAAATCAAATGATTAAATTTTGCCAGCAAGCATAAAATGACGATCCAAGTATAGTAGGTTGATGCACATACCGTCGTTGCCCGTAGTAGTTCTACTACAGGCAACTGTGGTGTTATCTTGCCAACCCATGTGAGAGACATAGTAAGGAATAATTTCATAAATGTAGAAAGATGACGTACCTGAGTTGTCTGTATCAATGTGATATAGACAACAACAAAAACGAGCCAGCATAAGTCTTTAGGTTCGTATAACATAGGTGGTGCTGTCTATACGATAAAATCCACGCACCGTAGGAGGAAGTTGCCCAGCCGAATTGTAGAGGGTGGTAGTATGAGTAAGTCTGGCATGCCGAGCTAGATGATGAGCCATCATATTAACTTCTCTAGGGGCATAAACCAGTTGACTATGGGTGATGTGAAGAAAATGCGTAAGGCGAGAATATTCTGGGAGCGAATGAAGTTGCCTATCTCCAGATGCAATAATCCGCTGGCAATCTGTTTCTAAGATGAGGTGTCTGTGTAGCCTGCCAAAAAATAGAATACTATAAAGTAGAGCTTGTATTTCGGCTCTAAGTGGTGGTACACATGGTAGTGTAAAAGAGATAGCCGCAATCAACAGTCCATCGGCGTCGCGAAGTATTGCCCCTGCTATAGCTAAGTTTCTTCCCGCAGAAGCATTGACATTAAGCTTTAATTTTCCGGTTGGAGGCATTTCCCATTTTAAGATGGTTATTGTCTTAACCTGCAGACGTGGACTGAAACCCGCATTGATGAATGATTGTATATTTGCTACATGCCGTGTCCCAGATTGGGTGAAAGCCCAGTCATAACAATATTGACGCGTGATACTGAAAAGCTGGGAAGGGGATATATTTGCCTCTCCAAATGTATGATTTGTGTAAACCTTCCAGATAGTCCAGTAGAGCATAATCGGCCCTATATATATATATATATATATATATATATATATATATATGTTCAAAGGCGTTTATATAAAGGAGAGGAGAAGAATTCCATTATTCAATTTGTTGCCTTTGTGCCTTCTTTAAATATATCACCATTTAATGAACTCTTAGTTCATTTAACAAAGTACTTCACTTAGTGAGCTAGTTTAGTTCATTAATGGTGGCACCTGAAAATAGTTCAAACAAAACAAATGTTTGCCATTTGATGTAAGCTTTAAAGCTTCATGGCTCGTTAGTACGAAAACATTATATATGAACTATATAAGACAGGTTTCATGCAAAAACGTGTCAAGTCATAAAACGTGTCATTCATTTCCTTAGTACACGTTATTTAAATCATGTATTTTGTAATCACTCAAAACCCTTTTTCTCTACATATAGTGCCTTCTTTAATTTGTACACGTGATCGGGGTATTTCAAATCTTCAAAACCGGGTGGTTGTTTCGCGTATACTTCTTCTTGTATAAAGCCATTTAAGAATGCATTTTTCACGTCTATATGATAAAGTTTAAAACCTTTCATGCAAGCAATAGCAAGTAAAAGTCGTATGATTTCTAAACGTGCTACGGGTGCAAATGTTTCGTTATAGTCTATTCCTTCTTCTTGATTATATCCTTGTGCTACAAGTCTAGCCTTGTTTCTAACAACTTTACCTTCTTCATTCATTTTATTTCTAAACACCCACTTTGTGCCTATTATAGTATTATCTTATGGTCGTGGCACTAAATCCCATATAATGTCTTACGAATTGATTAAGTTCATCATGCATAGCATCAATCCAAGAAGAATCACTCAAAGCATCAAACACATTTTAGGTTCAATTTCAGATATCATAGCATGAAATTGATTTATTTCATCCGAATTTATTCTTCTACGTGGTCCCACACCGTGAGTAATGTCGCCTATAATAAGATCATGTGGGTGATCCTTATGCCATCTTGGTTGATTATTCTATACGTTCTCATGCATTTCTAAGTGATCATGCATTTCTAGTGTGTTTACTTCATCATGCGTGCCATCATCATCTAACACGGGTTTTAATTCAAAATCATTGTCATATTCTTTATCTTTTTCAACCTCACAAAATTCAATAAACTTCACATGAATGGATTCTAAAATTAGTCTAGTGATGGGATCATAACATCTATATTCTTTTGAATCCACAGAATATCCAACAAAAATTCATTCAATTGATTTTGATTCAAAATTATCTAAATTATCTTTTGTATTCAAAACAAAACATTTGCAACCAAACACACGAAAGTAATCAATTTTAGGCATGTGATCATTTACTATCTCGTAAGGCGTTTTATTTATTTTCTTTCTAATTGACTAGCGATTCACTATATAGCATGCACAATTTACGGCTTCCGCCCACAAAACTCTAGGCACTTTATTTTCACGCAACTTGGTTCTAGCGATTTCTTGTAGTGTCCTATTCTTTCTTTCTACTACTCCATTTTGTTGTGGAGTTCTAGGTGGTGAAAACTCGTGTTTGATTTCTTTTTGTTCGCAAAAAGAAATCATGTCCTTGTTTTTAAATTCACCGCCTCTATCGCTTCTAATCTTTTTTACATTTAAACCATATTCATAAACAAGTTGTTTTATTAGTTTCGCAATCTCAATGGCACTATCATCTTTATTTGCAAGAAATAAAATCCAAGTATAGCGAGAAAAATCATCAACGATAACGCATGCATAATGACATCCACCGAGACTCTTAGTGCGACTAGGACCAAACAAATCAATGTGTAATAGTTCTAAAACTCTAGACGTGCTAATTTCATTTTTAGGTTTAACTGACTCACGTGTTTTTTGCCTTTAATACAAGATTCACACAACTGAAATTTGTCTAAATCAAGTTTAGGCAATCCTCGTATTATGTTCTTATGTTGAAATTTTTAAAGTGTAGAAATGCCAATGTGTCCTAAACGTCTATGCCACAAATTAATGTTAGGTTCATTTGATATAAAACACTTAACCTTAGCGTCTAACATGTCATCCATGGAAAGTGTAAAAATATTTCCTTCCCATTTTCCTTTTAAAACTGTTTCTCCATTTTTATTTATTATGTTGCAATATGGATGAGTAAAACACACATCAAACTGTTGTTAATAAACTGTGAGATGCTAAGAAGATTATAGAATAGATTACTTACCAAGAAGACGTTGGAGATTTGAAAAGTGCTTGGGCTTCCGATTGTACCTTTTTCGATGATTCTTCTTTCATTGTTGTCTCCAAAGGTCACGGATCTGCCTTTTGTGACCTTCTTCAACTTTGAAAACAAGCTCGGGTCACCCGTCATGTGCCTCGAGCAACCACTGTCAAGGAACCACTTGATTGATGTGTCTTTTGATGTATGGGTTCCCTGCAATATACAATAATGATTTAGGTACCCTTTTAATTTTGGGTCCTTACGAGTTAGTTATTCACCTCTTAGTATAAGTACCTTTCGGTACCCATACTTGGGTGATCCTTCTCGGTCTAGCAAATGGTAAGAATGTAGATGAAGGAGCAATGTAGTAGACATGGGGTGAGAAAACATCAGGCCTTTGGCCGAGAATCCCCTTATGCGCATCATATGGTGTGCATTTTTGATATGTTCTAGTGTTAGTGTGCATAGTGCGTGATCTAGATGTATGGAATGAATGCCGTGTATCTATACGGCACATAATTATATTTTGTATGATATGAAGAAGAGGTATGACGAGATGAAGGGAGAGGGGGCCTTTGCGTCATCTTAGGCGCCATGTATGCCTTAGGTGTGTCTACTTTCTTAGACAAAATGAATTTGGTTGGTTTAATTGATGCTTCGTTTGTCTTAATGTATCCTAATCTGGTTTTATCACTATCATGTTTTTGTGATAGTATAATGCGATCTAGCATGTTAGTTCCTGTGTCAAATTGTTTCATCATTTTCTCTAAATCCGTATTCCTTGATTTCAAATTTGAAATCTCGGATTTCATTTTATTATTATGTGTAGTTAATGATGTGATCTCTGATTTTAATGCATTGATGATGCACGACGACTCTTCTTTTGAATCGTTTAATTGAGAAACAAGATTCGTGTTAGAAGATTCTAACAGCTTCTTGTCTTCAATTAATCGTTTCTTTTCTTTTGCGAGAGTCTTGGTGAATTTGTGTAGTTCTAAATATTGACTAAAAAGATCATCATATGAAGGTCAGAATCAGAGTCAGAATTAGAAGATACCTCGTCCAATGCTTTGGATACAAAGCATACTTGTGCTGTCTCCTCTTCTGTATCAGTATCAGAGTCAGATGTGTCACTCCACGTGGAGGCCTTGAGAGCTCTTCTCCTTTGTTTAGGTTCTGAGATGAGTCTAGTTTTGGTCCGATCCTTGTCAAGGTGTTTGTTTATTTGTTTATCTTAGTTAGAGCAGTCATAAGATAAATGTCCAAGTTTCTCGCATTCATAGCATTTCACGTCCTTGCCATTTGCTTTATTTTTATTTCTTTTAGTGGAAGTAGCCTTAGGTTTGTTTTTAAATGACTTTCTCATGAATTTTCTCAAACCTTTAGCCAATAGTATTGAGTCATCATTATCTGATTCAGAATCACTATCATCTACGTGATCGGAAGAAGTAGAGACGTATTCATTTGATTTAAAAGCAATAGCCTTACCTTGTTTTGACGTTGATTCCGATTTCCTCAAAATGAGTTTGTTTTCATATACCTTTAGTGATCCAATTAGTTCCTCCATTTTTATTGATTTGGTTTCTTTGCTTTCCTCTATAGCTGCCACCTTAGGGTCCTATTCGGATGGAAGACTTTCTAGTACCTTTTGGACCTTTTCCTGCGAGAGAAATCTATGCCAAGAGACTCAAGAGAATTGTAAATGTTAGTCAAGCGTAGATCCATATCGACAATAGACTCATTTGGCAATAACTTAAGGACTCAAGTGTGGACATAAGCATATTAACCTTGGACTCCTTTACTTGGCTAGTCCCTACGTGTTTCATCTCAAGAATTCTCCACATTTCTTGAGCACTAGAGCAATTAGACACATAGCTAGATTCACTTTTACTTAGCCCGTTTATAAGTAATTGCATGGCTCTAGCATTCATGCTTAGTCTCTTTTTGTCACTAGTATATTCTTGTTTTGTCTTTACAACTTCTAGTGTGACACCATCTACAGTAGATAATTTTGAAGGAACAAATGGACCGTCTTCTATGATGGACCACAGATCGATATCAATAGCCATAAGAAAAAGTTTCATTCTTAACTTTCATTGAATAAAGGACTCACCATCAAAAAGAGGAGGTCCTTGACTAGACATACCTTCTTACTCGGTTTTGAAGCTAGTGGTTGCCATCTCACTTAGATCGTTGGATCTTCTTGTTGTGAATGTGCCTGCACTCTGATACCACTTGTAGGACCTGCAAGGCACCACTAGAAGGGGGACTGAATAGTGGGTACGGAAAATTTGGTTTTTAAAATGTTTTTGAACCAAAAAACCCAACTTCTGAAAACAGTTCTATTTTTAGGACCTGTTTGAAACATTTGAAAAACTAGGTTACAGGCCTTCAAAAATTCTGAAATTTGGATAGATTTTAGTCTCAGATGTTCTGAGTATCTCCTAAAAATTTCAGATCAAAATTCAACCTTTAACCCTTTGGAAAATTGTTTGTGGTCAGATTGCGCAAATCTGCCAAAAACGGTAGTCTGGCTTGAAAAATTTATTCTGATTAAACCGTGGCTCCAAACAGTTTGAAACTTTAATTACAAACCCCTTACTATGTTTATTTAATTGTGGTGAAACAGTTTTGAAAAATTCCTTTGGAAAGTAAGTCAAATACATTCAAAGTCTCAATCTTTGCAAGTCTGAAAATCAGACTGCACTAGTCTAAGAACTATTGACGTTTGAATGATTTATACTTGTCCAAAAGAGTTGAAACTTGCGCCAAATTAAACTTAAAACATGTGGTTATGTTTTTGAAAATTTTTGTGATTTTTGGAATTTGTTTGATATTTTTACTACTGCAATAAAAATGATGCACAGTGCAGGAAAGTGAAACTAAAGTGCTGAAAAGTAGATAACACAAGGAATTTTATACTACTTCGGTTAAATCAACCTACTCCAGTCTTCGAGGACATGTTCCTCGGATATCACTAAACAAAATAACACCTTACCAAACAGGGTTGATGGAGTTATACACCAACTCTAACCCTTTACAATCGAAACAAGCAATCACAATGATCACGAATACCACCACTGAGCGGATGAAGGTTTGATCACAATTTGATCAACCTTTTACAATAATAGGGTGCGTATGGTGGTATGAATGAAGCCTATACAATGTATTTGAATGTAGATACAACATGCTTTGAGAGAGAAGAAGAAAGAAAGGTAAAAGAAGAGAGTATAGAAAATGTTTTTGCACTCTTGAAATTCTAAGACTTGTCTTGTGTTTGATTTTCTCTTTTTCTCTTCCTTTTATGTCAATATAGCCGCCCCCTTCTAGGGATTTTCTTCCATTGGAAATTCTCTTTTAAGTCATTGGAAGAGTGCTTTGCATAATTGTGACATCAACTTGTTTACTTGGCAACACTTCATTGGATGATCATCTTGGCCTTGCTTATTTGGCACTCCTTGATTGGATGAGATTTGTCATCGTTTGATGACTGTACAAATCTGAAAATTTCACTTAAACCATGTGCCAAATTAATCATAAAAACATTGCCAAAAATCACATAATCAATCCTACTTAATTTTCAAGATGAATTGTCTTCTTTAACTTCAAAAACATCAGCCAACTCATTGCTTCACATGCTGAAATTTTCAGCATGTGCAATATTCAAGACATATTCAAAATATTGCCACATTAGTATTATATCAATCCCTTGAAAATGAAGAGGCAATTTATTATCGTTTAGCACACAAAATTCGGCCACCTTGATTAACACATGCTGAATTTTTAGCATGTGTTACATTTCTAACAAAGTTTAAAACATTATCGTGTGTAGCTTCCTCCATTATGTTACTAACCTTGTGTAGTCCATTCTTCACCAATCAAGATATCAACTAAGCTCCACATAAGCTCCACCAAGCAGCTCTA
Source organism: Eustoma russellianum (assembly GCA_036186865.1). Classification (NCBI taxonomy): domain Eukaryota; kingdom Viridiplantae; phylum Streptophyta; class Magnoliopsida; order Gentianales; family Gentianaceae; genus Eustoma; species Eustoma russellianum. Next base: position 14,805,571 of record AP025063.1, on the reverse strand, counting down.
GGCGTGTGACTAAGCTTGATCACGTGCTGAATTTATTTCTGCACTTTGTAAAATAGTGCACAATAATTATACACATATGGTATATTCCAATCAGCCCTAAATTGATTTTCTAGAACACTTTAGTATGTATTGAATATGTAAGAAGTGTGTAGATACATGTTACATGTCATGCCAAAAACGTTCCATATGTCGTGTTCGTAGAAAACCGAATTTTTGACTTTTGTCGATTACGCGATTTTTCTCCGACTAAATTCAAAATTTTTGCACATGTTATATATATTATGTCACACACAATATACATACAATAACTTGAATATTCAGCTCTAAAGTCTGAAGTAAGTGGCGCCCCATGTGACAAAAGTGTTGAATTTGAAATCTCCACAATTTAGCCATAATTGGGGGTGATTTGTGTGTGCCAACATGGAATGATGTTATGGCTGGCTATACCATGTAAGCCACGAAATTTGTGGCCATTTTTGAATTGTAGGGGCTGGCCATCTATATATGGCAAGTACGTGACACGTTGGCGAAGTTTCGGTTGTCACCCGATACAACAATTTTTGGTTTAGAACCATGTAATGTGTCGTAATATTTTTTTCATCACCGTGACTTATATCATATGATATAAGACATGAATATACTCATAAATATGAGGTAAATATAGTGGTGTGACGTTAACGTACGTTCGTAAAATATATAACGTATCGATACTACGTTGGAATATATGTGTATAGTGCCTTTTAAAAAAATCTGAATATATATATATATATATATATATATATATATATATATGTATGTATGTATGTATATATCAAAACGTGTGATAGGAGGTGGGAGAAGACTTTCCAATCTTCAATTTGTTGCCTTTGTGCCTTTTCCAAATAAATCTTCATTTAATGAACTACTTAGTTCATTTAACTAAGTACTTCACTTAATGAACTAGTTTAGTTCATTAATGGTGGCACCTGAAAATAGTTCAAACAAAACAAATGTTTGCCATTTGATGTAAGCTTTAAAGCTTCATGGCTCGTTAGTACGACAACAATATATATAAACTATATAAGGCAGGTTTCTTGCAAAAACGTGTCAAGCCATAAAATATATCATGCATTTCTTTAGCACACGTTATTTAAATCATGCATTTTTGTGAATCACTCAAACCCTTTTTCTCAACAGACTCTAGTTCATCTACGATTTTGATCCGACGATCACAAATCTATCTGCTAAACCGATTCTCCAATGGACTCCCCTATATAAACAGAGACAGGGTGTATGATCTGAATACACTCCTCTTCTGTTTTCTTCTTCTTCTTCTTTCTACATCACATCCAAGAGAAGTCAGAATATTCGAAGGTTCGTTGCAGTTCAAGTTAAGCAGTGCCGCTGAACTGAATAGGTACCCATTGTATCCTGGCAAACGATTGCTAACGCCGGTTTAGCACAGTATACCAGAGCAACACATCTTAAGGACAGAGTCCTCGGCTCCCCCGGGTTTGATCTACTGTTGTTTGTTTGCACACGCACACACCGAGCGGTTGCGTCTTGATATAGGATTGATTGTTTCCAACACGTACAACTGCAATATTGAGTATGATAACATGGTATTTGACAATATAATACATAACGATTCATTATACACATAACAAGATTTCATGTGGTGGTAACAATTTAAATGCTAATTAATCATGTCTAGTTGAATTCATAATAGACAAAGCTTTTCAGATCCCAGTCAACTAGTGTAGACTAACATTGCCTTTGCTTTACCAAACCATTTACATTCTTTCAACAAATTAACAGTCGACCTATCTAGACTATATTCCATATGCCTACAACATATGCAATTGATAAATACACATAATATTTTTTGATAATTACACATCTTTGTCATATTTACATTATTGATTTTATTTGCATTTATCAAAAAGACTGTTTGTTTTTAGCATTGGCCTTCAAAACATTTTAACAGACCAGGCTACATACATTTCCTCCATGTTCACATCTTAAGTACTGTGAGCATGCTAGGTTGTATGATACTCACATAAACTAGCCGATGAACGTGTATAGCTTCCATAATCCTACCATCTGTATCAGAATTGAGTACTTCACATGCTCACATTACAAATAACTCCCTTCTTCTTTATTCTGAAACTAATATGACTTATGCACCCTTTTTTCTTACAAAATATAACCTACTTATATTAACCAATTCTAATTTGAGCACACATATAACATAAGCTTATCCAGAAGGGCCATTTCCACTTCAACACATATAACATAAGATTATCTAGAAAGGCGATTTACACTAATCAATTCTAGTTCGAACACACACAAAAGCTATACAAAACATGCCAACCAACTCGCCCAACAGTCCGAGTTGTCTACCTCCACGCTCTAGCAAAAATCCATATATATATATATATATATATATATATATATATATATATATATATATATCTGTGTGTGTGTGTGTGTGTGTATTTGTGTGTGTGTATATATATGTGTGTGTGTATATATATATGTATATATAAGTATATATGTATATATATATGTATATACAGATACGGAAGGAATGACGGCTGAGGGGATATTTGCGATCACCGGCGATCGCGCGGCTCTGCACGCCGCCGCTTAATTCCGGCTCCCTGCACACTTCCGGCAACACCATCGTTTTTCCCCCTGTAATATTGATTCTCTAACAGTACAACATTCCCTGATCATAGCCACCGATTTTCTGTTCGCCGCTCATCACAATGTCTGCGCCGTCTCCGTCGTTTGTGGCGGTAGTTTCAGGAACATCATCATCTCAAACGATCAACATTTCGCCAAAAACAGTTTCTCGATACAAAGGTATCCCCTTAATCTCATTCTTGGATTCGGAAATTGAAGAACTTGCTGCGCCATTCAAATATTCTTTAGTGGGTACATTTTGGTATGGTCGACCTCCATTGAAAGTTATCAGGGATGTATTTGAAAAAATAGGTTTTCATCATGATCTTCGCATCACCCTTATTGATTCGACGCACATTTTGTTAAATTTCTGCAATGAGGCTGATTATCTACGTTGTTTCTATAGACGTTCATGGCATATTTCGGGTTGCCATATGCGCATAACCAAATGGACGGTTGATTTTGATCCTACAGCTGACGTCCCTATTGTCCCTATATGGGTTGCATTTCTTGGTCTTCCCATTCATTTGCATCGTCGTGAAGCATTATTCGAGATTGTTCCCCCTATTGGTACACCCATCAAGTTGGATGTTGCTACATCCGATGGGCTGTGACCATCCGTCGCCAGAATTTGCGTTAAGGTGGATGTTTCTCAGGAACTTCCACCGAAGATTTATTTGCAGGCAAAGAATAGATATATACTGCAGCCGGTTGTTTATGAAGATCTCCCCATGTTTTGCACTACATGCCGTCGATTGGGACATGCACCCGGGGCATGTGCTACATCTGCCTCTTCTATTCCACCACCACCCCCGCCTCCTCCACCTCGTCCAAAATCTCAACGTTGGACACCCGTCAAGAAGAAGAAAGTGGCTGAACCTCCAATCGCTGATCCATCCTCTACGGCACCAGCACAGGATCTTCTGAATGTCCCATCTACTGAGACCGAAATCATAAGAGAAAATGAGGATGGCACTCAAGCGGAGTAATTCTCTGATGCCTCAGAACCACCACTCCAGATTCATCCGCCACACACTGAATTTGGCCATTCATCGGACACAGATTTACCCTAAGGATACAGCTGCGGATTTAACGTCTGTGCCAGATGAAATAGTTCGCCGTATGCAGTCACTCCCCCATCTCCAGATGACGAGATCTTGATATCGCGCCTACAAGAACCACCGGAGGAGGCTGAGTTTATACCAGTGGTCCCTCGTCGAAAACGTCGTGCACGGAAGGATTTACCACCATTGCTGCCATCCACAATACTCACGCAAAGTGCGTCACATATCCTGCAGGGAAGTGCCTCCACTCTTTCTCAATAATACATTAATATGAAATATTAGAGGCATGCGTGCCACCTTACCTAGGTTGCGACATTTGATTACGGAACATCGTTTGCATTTACTTGCTCTAATTGAACCAAAGCATGCTCTTTCTAATATTGATGCGTTTGGTTTACGTCTTGGTTTTAACGATTGGTGTGCTTCTCAGTCTGAACAAATTTGGTTTTTCTGGCGTGACTCAGATTTTCGTTTGCTGGCTACGTACGATCAAGATCAAGTTGTCCATTTTACTCTGTTGTTTCTTTCGCTGCAGTTCACGTTTGTATTCTCTGTTGTGTATGCAAAGCACACGGCATCATTACGTCGTCCACTTTGGAATTCATTATGTGACTTTGCGGGTTCTTCCACTCTTCCTTGGTTAATTGGCGGTGATTTTAATACTTTTCGTGAGCTTGCCGATCACCAGGGCCGATCACATCCACCTCTGACTGTATTACAGGAGTTTAACTATTGTATTGAACTTTGTTCTCTTATGGCACCTCCATATCAAGGACCCAGATTTACTTGGGCAGATGGCAGGGGACTGGGTCGTGTTCGTCGCAGATTAGATTGGCTATTCATTAACTCCTCTTTCCAAGATGTGCTTGAAGACATGCAGTTAGCGCATCTTCCGAGGGTGGCTTCGGACCACACGCCTTTGCTATTTGTATGCCGACTCAATACATCAAGTGGTCTTTGCACTTTCTGTTTCTTGGACTCTTGGCTGATTCATCCAGATTTTTATACTTATATGTAGAATGCATGGTTGTCATATCCGACTACAGGAGGTATGCATGGTTTTTATTCGAAGTTATTTTCTCTGAAACGAGACATTCAACGGTGGAATAAAGAAATTTTTGGTAACATTTTCCACAATCTTATGCATGCGGAATCACATCTTAATCATGCTGAGACTATTTGGGAGGCTGACCCCACCGACGTGAATAGGGAAGCATATCATCTTGCCAAAGCCGAGTACTTGCAGGCATCTACTTATGATCTACATTTTTGGAAGCAAAAGGCGAGGGTCAAATGGCTCAATGAGGGTGATGCGAATACCTGATATTTTCATTCTGTTGTCAAAGGACGGTGCACTACTCTTCGCATCCAACAAATTCGCTCCTCATCACGAGCGTTGCATACGACATCAGCAGACATTATGGCGGAAGCGGTCTCTTTTTACACAACCTTATTCGCTAGGGAGGCTACGTATAATCATTCAGCCATCTTATCGCATATACCATGTCTGATAACAGAAGAGGACAACATTATGCTCACGAAATTACCGACGGCCGCAGAGGTCAAGGAAGCAGTATGGCATTTAGACCCACAGAGTGCAGCAGGGCCTGATGGATTTTATGGTAAGTTTTACCGAACTTGTTGGCCAGTTATACAATCTGACGTAGTTAAAGATGTGCAGGAGTTTTTTCTCGGGGTACCACAACCCTCGGTAATGGCTAGCGCTTTGATTACTTTGATACCAAAGACTCAGTCTCCTCAGACTTTCAGTGATTTCTGTCCTATCTGTCTTACGAACTTTCTGAGTAAATTTTGTATGAGGATTATAGCCACACGATTGGGCACTTTGCTTCATAAGTTGATATCTCCGGAACAGACAGGTTTCTTGCCTGGGCATGATATCTCTTCACAAGTTCTCATGGCACGTGAGATGATGCATATGCTTGATAATTGGGGATCTCAGTTATGCTTGAAATTGGACATGATGAAAGCTTTTGATCGCGTTAGCTGGGAGTATCTAGAATTTTTATTGCGTCAGTTTGGTTTCTCCAACTTCTTTATTCAGATAATCCTCAACCACTTGAGAGCTACCACACTGTCGGTCTTGATTAATGGCCAGCCTTTGGCATCTTTCAGGCCATACAGAGGGGTCAAACAGGGTGATCCACTTTCTCCGCTACTATTCATTCTATCTTCTGAGGGATTTAGCAGGGGCATCAAATCTTTGGTTGACTCTGGTAGCCTGCAACCTTTTCGCCTGGGCCGTATCCAATTTGCCATCACCCATTTAGCATATGCAGATGATTTACTTATTTTTCTACGGGTTACACAGCGCAATCTACGACGCTTTCATTCTTTCTTAACTTCATACGAAACTGCATCTGGACAAAAAATTAATTTTCACAAAAGCAGTTTTATACCCTCTGCCAGTACTCGCCTCACCAACGTCGCACTTTTGAGACAATCTTGGGCATGCGAAGTACAACTTTGCCATTCCGGTATCTTGGATCACATTTACATAAGGGTATTAATCGCACAAGATATTGTACGTCCCTCCTGCAGCATATTGATGACCAAATTCAAGGATAGCATTCTCGTCTTTTATCCGCCGTAGGCCGATTGGTGCTACTACGCTCAGTAATTTCAGCCCTTTCACTTCATATTTTTGCAGCTGGAGGTTTGCCAAAATCCGTAATAAAAGTCATTGAAAGGAAAATGGCCTCCTTTTATTGGGGTAATCGTCATCATTGGATTGCTTGGTCCAAAATAGCTTTGCCAATTGAAGAAGGCGGCTTAGGACTCCGAGATCTTACTAGCTTACAAATGGCATATCACTATCGAATATGGTGGTCATATCATCAGCACGATACACTATGGAGTAAATACATGCATGTAAAATATGGCAACAGGGGCGATTACATCCCACGCCTCCATGATTCGCCGATTTGGAAGCTGATTTGTAGAATCCATGATCACTGCATTGCTCAGACGGAAGGATCTGAACCCTATCCGACATGAAAACCCACGGAATCAGGTGACTTTTCGCTGAAATCTGCTTATGAAATTTGTCGTGTTGCAAGGCCCACACTGCTCTCTGCTAAATTCATTTGGTATAAGCATCATTCCCCTACCATAAAATTATTTTTGTGGCGCATTTTCCACATGGCAATGCCATTTGAGGATTATATAGGCAGATATTCTACTGCTCGACCCATACAGTGTCCATTTTGTAAACAACATTCGGCCACGGTAGACCATGTTTTCATCTGCTGCAGCAACATTCGCCCTATTTGGGATTTCTTCGCGCTCGAATTATATGGTCCATCACCCATCTCGATACACCTTCGTCAGTACTTGCTATCTTGGTGGCATCGCTCTTCGTTCTCATCACTATTTGGGATTTTTAAGATCATCGTTCTAGCTATTGTTGTCTTCAGCATATGGCGAACATATGCGGCATTAGTGTATGGGGATTCCACTTCCTTTGCTCCTGCTACACTACAAGCTTCAATACATTATGATATTGAGATATGGGTCAAATCTATACAAGGATCAAGGATAGCAGTGACACCTTCCTTACGACTTTCATGGATCCCAAGAATTCAACCCCCACGTCTACAGATTGTTCGCTGGCAAACACCACCATCTGGTAGGCTAAAGTTGAATATTGATGTGTCAGTTGGCAGGCATAACGCCTCAGGTGGGACAATTTTACGTGATCATATGGGTGTTTGTGTGGGATCACTTTCATTTCGGCTTCCACATTGTACGCCATTTACAGCAGAGATTCAGTCCGCATTGTTTGGTCTGTTATATTTTCTGCCACTTTATCGTTCTCTTGTTCTAGAATCAGACTGCGCACAACTTATCACACGATTGAGACAGTCACATCCTATCTTTGGGAACTATCATCTTCGGCTATTATGGATATTACTGCATCAGCATCGATTGGATTATGTTCATGTGTACAGAGAAGCCAACATTACAGCACATTACCTTGCACAGCATGCGATGATGTTTCCTCAAACACGGTATTACTCGCGGCACAATCTGCCATCACTCATTCGTGCTGCCATTTCTTTAGACCTCTCCTCCGCAAATTTGCGGGTTCCTTAACTTTCAAGTCTTCCAAATGGATTGACAATTTATTGATGTCTCTGCCTGTACCTTAGTTGGGACAGGCAGACCTGGTATGATCTTCATTCGATTCATTATCACAATTTGTCTATGTTTCATATATTTGTTTCCCTCAGCGTTTAATATATTCTCTGCATGGACGAACTCACGCTTCATGTTTGTTTACATCAACGACGACGGTTTCCTATCCGCTGGGACGAGGTCATGTTCGATACAAATATGCGGACACATTATGTTGCAGGTCTTCCAAATGGATTGGCATATCTTCTATATCTCTGTCGGCACATTAGTTTGTGCAGGCAGGCCTGGTATGATCTTCATTCGATTCGCCTTGCACATTTCATTATGTCTCATATATCTGCTTCACTCAGCAATTCATTTTTCTTATGCATGGACGGGGTCACGACTCACAATTATTTTCCTCATCACTGACGCGATTTCCGACTGGACAAGGGACAATCATCAAGAGAGGACGTCCACATGGCTTTTTGTTTTGTTACATTTATGTCATTTTCGGTTTGTATATTATTTCATTTTACACGGTAGCGCATATCAACACTCCATCTATATAAATATGTACGCTTTTTCCTTCGCCAAAGTTTTATCCACAAGGGTGGTTTTACTTGGCAAGGTTTTAATGTGGCATATCATATATAATTTGGGTGTTGGTAATCATATACTGCTACTATCGTCATCTTTTCATTTTCTGTAATAAGGTTTTCCTCCGCCATAAGTGAGGGCTTATGCTAATAAAATATCCTTTGATTTAAAAAAATATATGTATATATATATATATGTATATATATATGTATATATAATAAACAGGTGGACGTATATTAGTAATAAAAATCTTCATAAAAATTCTAAATATATACCAAAATTGACTGATCATTAAAACAAACAACAAAAAAGAAACATTCACATTCAATCATTAACGAAAGACTGCTAGACACATAGTATTACTATACACCTTCATGAAATGCTTAAATGAAAACAAATCAAAACATACACATTCAAATCCATAAACAAATTGCAAAAAATCAACAAACCAAATGACGTATATGCCGGAATTTAGGACGTCCGTGAAGCAAGTCGAACTTTCCAACATTGTCGGGTTTTCAGCTTGTTATTTTCTCAATGTTTGGTTTTCTTACGACAACTATGTAATTTTATTACTATTGTACATATAAATATATATTACATGAACCCACTAAATCTCTAATTATTAGTCAATTTATATATATATTTTTTAAGCTGAAGGTTCACAATCATAAGAAGCGAAGCTGGGTCCACCATTTAGATCAAAAGATGACCCGGATAGAAAATATGTGGAATTTATTACTAAAAACTTGGAAGAATTATCCACGTTAGGGGCCCCGATTGCTTCAGAAAAAAAAACCCTTCGATGCTTAAGTCAGTTGTTGCCTGTTTCATGTTTGTCTTTTAGTTTATAGTGGAATTTAGAGAAATCTGTTCCTTTCTTGGAATATTAAGTGTTCCGAGAGGAATGTCACCAAGTTGTTTGAATATTTGCTCAAACTTTCGTTTTCTCTTGACAAAAATGCTTTTGTAGTCGTTAACTGAACCAATGTATGCTTATGGCTGCCAAACATTGCCATGTGCCTTGTCCCTCTTGTGTATGTTCTCCAAGTGTTAGGGTAGTGGTGCTATGTGTTGCGATGTTATGTGAAGCTGTCTGTGTGGCGAAAGTTTTCTTAGCTAAGTTGAACTGACTTGACTTCTCATGCTGGAAGCCCAACTGAGGTTACTTTACTTGGACTCAAGTTCGGTTCCTGTATCAACACTGACATGGATGACTTGCTGGTTGAGACTGACTTGATGGTCGTGGCTGACCTCAAGTGGTGCCAAGGTTAGCAAAAACATCCTATGTCCGTGCATTGGCACTGACATGACGGACGTTGTGTCAGTGTGGCAAAACAAAACTTAAGACGAATTGCATCTTGTACGGTCAATTGATGCTAACTGTGTGAGGGCCGACCTAGTTATACTTGTCATTTCTATGAACATGTTGATTTTTACCTCATCATATCTCCCGGAGCATCTTTAATAGCTTAAATGATAAGGGGAATATTTCTGTAACAGACAAGTCTTATGACTGTCCTACTCCTGCATGCCTCTAAGATGTCATTTCCTGATTAGGCATCTAATATAAGCAATAATGATGGGGATCTGGCATAATGTTTGGTGAAATTATAATAAAAAATAACTCCCCTGTCGATGCATTTTTTGAATAACGTGTTTCAAATTTTGAGAAACGAGTTTTATGTTTATCAAATTTTCTCTCCACATAAATTTGAACATAATCAGCTACCTTTTCACTTTCCTCTTCCGAACTTCCTTTGTTCCTTCCAAGAATTCTCATCACTGTTGGTGTGTTGTCTTCCTCCTTTATCTTTCCGTCCAAACTCTGCGAATTTCTCTTGCCTTCAACTTACTATCGTTCGAACCAGGTAAGTGTGTTGGATTAATTCGAGATACGTGTGATGTGCAACACGTTGATAAAGTTCATACGAATTAATCATAAGGTGGACGTTGTGTATGATAATATTATATGTCACATATGTCATGTAATAATATTAATTATTACGTAAAACATCCACACGTTAAGTGATCATCGGGTATGTTCGTGGATGTATAGTGTGGTCCAAATGAAAACCCCGAATATGTAGACAGTCATATGGTCAGAGACCGCGATGGATGAGCTCAAAGTGACTACGACCATAAAGTGTACGACATCTGGTCTCCGAGGGACGACAACCCACGTCTGGCTAGTAGATAATTTTTGGTACAATAAGTAAATATTAAATAATATTTAATAATAATATTTATTATTATTATTAGATAATATTTAATAAAGGAAGATAAGGTTGGGTTTTAAATTTAGATTTAGATTTGAATTTAAGTTTAAATTTAGATTTAAATTTGAATTTAAGTTTAAATTTAAATTCAAATTTAAGTTTAATTTTAATTCTAACATATCAGATCCTTCCATCCCCCTCTATATAAAGGAGGAGGGTTCACCTCCTCAGATCATCAAACAATCAGACGTATACGTAGCGTCAAGAAAAGCTAGCGGCCATTACAGTATATTAGAGGGAAGGTGTGTCAAGTTTTCTATAAAGCCCACACTGCCTAGCCTCTCCATCGAGTAAAGCAGTGAATTGTTGAAACCAGTCAAGGGATGTATCAACAATTGGTGGGAGGTCGTGAATCCTTGGATCATGCCAGATTTATCATCATCCAGAGCAGTTGCAGCGCACGTGTTTAGATTAACAACAGCAATGGAGCAAGGTATTTTTTCACATTTTGTTACTTTGTCAATTGATTCGATTAAACTGTCATATTCAGGGGTTTATTAAATTAAATCCAACAAGTGGTATCAGAGCAGACCTAATCGAATCAATTTTGTTAACCTATTTATGCTACAAACGAAATTTTTCGGGTCATAAACATTTGGAACAAGTTTTGGAGAAAAATTTTCTGTTTTTGATAAATAAAACTCCTTCGGATATTAAGAAAAACTGTCACTGGCCTGATGGCCAGCACCGCTTCGAGCGTGTGGAAGGTCGCGTGTTCAAAACCCCTTGCTGCAAATTCCGGTTCAATTTCGTTTTTTCTGAAATTCTTTTTGTTTTAATATGCATAAAAGACTTAAGATAATCAAAACAGCATCTCGCTTAGTGGTCAGTCCCCCAGACAGCAAAAGGTGGCACCAGGATCGTTTCCTGCTGGCGTATTTTAAGGAGCTTTTTTGCTCCAAGCGGATTCCAGCTTGTTTTTTGGGCTGGGCCTTGTTGATTCGGGTTCAACCCGGTTCTGGATAGGGCTTCGGCCCAAAATCAAGTTTCAATAAAAAGGGGGGTAGACAATTTGGGCTCCTGGCCTAGCGCTGGAGGCTGCCTCTTGGCAGTCTTTCTAGAGTAATTGGGCTGGTCCTGACAGATTCTGCTTCTGGCTAGTCCGGCCCTATTTCAGAATAAAAGGTTTTCGGCCCAAAAAGGTCATTTAACAGAAATAAATAAATAAAAAAAGAAGGAAAATCAGATTGGCGGGCAGGTTTCTGCCCGACCCGACCCGCGCCCCAGTTTTTTATTTATTTGATTTATTATTATTATTTTGGATAAAGTAAATAATAATAATAATTATTATTATTATTTAATTTTTTTAAGTAAAATAGTAATAATAATAAATTGTTATTATTATTATTTTAAAGTTTCCCTTTTAAAAAAATAATAATGATAATGATAATAATTTAATTATTATTGTTATTATTATTAAAGAAAATAGTAATAATAATAAGTAATTATTATTATTATTTTAAAATTTTATTTTCAAGGAAAATAAAGTAAATAATAATGATAATAATTTGATTATTAATGTTATTATTTAAAGTTTATTAAGAAAAATAGTAATAAAAATAATAAATTCATATTATTATTATTTTAAAGAAATCCAAAATAATAATAATTAAGTATTGAGTTTAATTTCCGGTTATTGCATTATTATTTTTATATGCATAATTTAATTGTTTATTTATTTATTTATGCCTTATGTTTATGCATGTTAATAAATAAATAAAATAAAGTTAAGGAACTTAACCCCATAAGGATCCTAATCTTGTTTGACTCAGTCTGACCGAGTTCAACTAAGTTAATTCGATGAGTTAAGTTGACTGAATTAACCAACACTTATCAATCAATGCGGTTTATACTCGTGATAGATGACTTATTGAGTTGTGATAAAAGCACCGTACACATAGTTTTGTCTAATAAAGCTGGTACTTAAGCGAGACCATTGTGACTCCACCGGTAGCCTGGAAATTTTGTGGAATGGTAATACAACCTTATGGAAAGTGGGCATTACTGAATCGGTTCATTTTACACTCAATGTGACCCATCATAAGGTTATATCACCTGTTAAATTGATTGATAAAGACATTGTTTTCTAAAACCGTAAAGAGAACCGAGCTTGGTTCAAGGTGGTTCTTATTTGAGCCATAAAGGGAATCAAGCTGGTTCAAATTCGTTTAAGTAAAAGAAACGGATGTTGGGGTGAAGCATGCACGGTACGTGCAAAAGGGTCAGTCAGGAAACGACGGATCATTTAGAACCATAAAGTTACGCGACTTAGCAAATGCAAGGCTTTAATATGATCTCCTTAAAGTGCGGTAATCATATCATCACCATTATATTTGTTATGATCGTGAAGGGCACGTATGTGTTAGAAGCAATCATTTACCAGCCAAAGGAAGGTGTGATTGTCGAAAACACATATGAGCATGGTAGTGGACCCGAAAGGGCCCTGCGGCGAAGTTTTAAATGGATAGGTTAACTCATCGGCCCAAAGGAAGGTAGTTAACCCATGCTTGGAGAGCCGTCATATTGACCACTACACCCAACTGTTGGAAGGTATTGGGATGACTTAAAAGAGCCCTAATGGTGTAAGACAATTGGTAGATGCAATTAAGGTTCTATTTTGATATTCGGATTTTATGCAGTTTAAAGATTACACGTGTTCTGTATTTAAGTCCGTTTCTTGTTTGCTTTTCAGTAATAATGTCTAACATTAAAGATATTCCTACATTGAACGGTTCAAACTATAAGCAATGGAAAGATCAACTCGAGATCTTTCTGGGGATTGCTGATCTAGATGCTACGTTGCAGATAGATCGTCCAGCTGTGCTAACATATGAATGTACCAGTGAGGAAAAATCTCACATGGCACGCTGGCTACGATCAAATCGCATGTGTCTTATGATCATGCAAAAGCCTATCCCCAAATGCTTCAGGAGACACATTTCTGAGTCCACGATGGCTAAAGAATTTTTAGCCGATCTCAAGCAAAGATATGTAAAGAATGAGAAAGCCGAGACATGCAATCTCTTAAAGAAACTTTGCTCGAAACAGTAACGTGGAAACAGCAGCATAAGGGTGCATGAAGTTATGAATGCTGTCGCCACCAAGTTTGGTGGTAAGAAACGCAAAGCTGCGGAAATGGTTACTGTGCAAAAGGCAAGTCAAAAGTAAAAAGGGGCGCCTACTACTGTTTCTTTTGCAATAAGGAAGGACATTTAAACAAGAACTATACCGATTATATTTCTTGGCTCAAGAAAAAGGGTACGTTCGTAGTTTGTTCTGAAGTAATTTTGTTTCGGATATAGCCACTTGGTGGGTCAATACGGGAGCCACGACTCACCTATCTGTAACTATGCAAGGCTGCCTAAGCCATAGAAAACCAAGAGACGATGAAAGATACGTCTATTGGGGAAATAACAGCGGCATAAAGGTTGAAGCCATCGGGCATTTCAGATTGCTGTTGACATCCGATTTTTATCTAGATTTGCATGACACTTTTGTGGCACCATCATTTAAACGAAATCTTATTTCGTTTTATCAATTGGATAAAAGTGGATATTACGGTTATTTTAGAAATGGAAATTTCCAACTTTATCATGCTTCTAGATTGATTGGTCACAGTATAATGTCCGAAATTTATAAACTTTATTCAATAAATGTTGCTTCAAATCAGGAAACCTTGCATGTTGTAACACAAAACGTTAAAGAAAAATTAACTCATGAGGATTCAGGATCACTTTGGTATCGACGTTTAGGACACGTGTCCAAAAAACAGAATAGAAGGTCTTGTCAAAACAGAAATTCTCAATCCTTTAGAGTTAATTGACTTAGAGTTGTGTGTATTTTGTGCTAAAGGAAAACAAACTAAAGTCCGGAGATATGAAGCAAACCGTGCAAATAGTCCATTAGAGTTGATTCATACCGATATTAGTGGCCCATTTCATCCGGTTACCCGAAATGGCCACTCTTATTTTATCACCTTTATTGACAACTGTTCGCGATATGGCTACATATTCTTGATTAAAGAAAAAGCGCAAGAAATATAGACATATTCAAATCCTTTAAAGCTGAAGTTGAGTTACAACTCAACAGAAGGATTAAAGCCGTCAGATCGGACCGTGGGGGTGAATACTACGGTCGATATGATGGATCAAGAGAACATTGTCCAGGACCATTTGCTAAATACCTAAAGGAAAACGAAATCGTCCTCAGTACACTATGCCTGGGTCACCAAGCATGAATGGTGTAGTAGAAAGACGAAACCATACACTTATGTACATGGTGCGTAGTATGATGAGTCAAATTACGCTACCATTATTCCTCTGGGGAGAAGCGCTTAAAGCCGCAGCTTACATCCTTAATCGAGTACAATTTAAAGCAACGATAAGGACCCCTTATGAGTTATGGACTAAGCGTAAGCCTAGCCTAAACCACATATGAGTTTGGGGTTGTCCGTAGAGGCGAAGTCTTACAAAAAAATGAAAGAAAGTTGGACACCAAAATAGTTAGTTGCTATTTCGTTGGTTACTCAGAAAGGTCACGAGAGTATAAATTCTACGATCCCACAAGTAAAGTGTTTTTTGAGACAAATTCGGTAAAGTTCTTTGAGGATACTTTGATTCCGGGGGGAATGATTTGCATCAGCAGATCATCGAGTTAGATGAGACACACTCAGATGCGACAGAAATGCGAATGGAACCATCTTTTGGGGAGATAACATCAGCGATACCCGCACCTGAGGTACCTTATCCCAGTAGTGACGCTCTACAGGAACAAGTTCATGTTCCTGAAGAAGTTACTGAAGAACCTGATGAATTGCGGGCTCATGCAGTTTAGAACCTACAGTATCCCAAGAACAAGTGCCCCTAAGGAGATCCACTCGTGAACGGAGAAACCTCATACCTAGCGACTATGTGGTGTATCTCCAAGAACACGAATTCGATAGTAGTATATTGAACGATGACCCCGAAACCGTCCAACAAACATTGCGATGTCGAAATTCAGAAAAGTGCATAAAGGCCATGGAAGAAAAAATAAAGCCTATGCACGACAACAAGGTATGGGACATCGTCTCATTGCCTAAAGGTTCGAAACCCTTTGGTTGCAAATAGATATTTAAAACCAAACGGGATTCAAAATGCAACGTAGAACGATATAAGGCTCGACTTGTTGCTAAAGGGTTTACCCAAAAGGATGGCATAGACTATACAGAAACCTTCTCTCCCGTATCAACGAAGGATACCTTCCGGATAATCATGGCTATAGCTGCACACTTGGATCTTGAGCTACATCCGATGGATGTTAAGACCGCGTTTTTAAACGGAGAACTCGACGAAACCATTTACATGGTTCAACCACCTCAATTCGAGGTGGACGATCCAAAAGGCATGGCTTGTCGACTAAAGAAATTCATCTATAGGCTCAAGCAAGCGTCTGGACAGTGGTACTTCAAATTTGCCGAAGTGGTTGTCTCCTTCAGTTTTGAGGCAAACCAAATTGACGAATGCGTGTATCACAAGTTCAGTGGGAGCAAGTTCATATTTATGATCTTGTACGTAGATGATATACTGCTTGCAACAAACGATGTAAATATGTTGATCGACACCAAAGCCTTTCTGAGAAAACATTTCGAGATGAAAGACCTTGGTGAAGCCTCATACATGTTGGGACTTGAGATACGGAGGAATCGTAACCAAGGTATCTTAGCTCTCTCACAACAAGCATACATCGAAAAGGTGTTGAAGCGGTATGGCATGGATAAGTATAAAACACTTAATACCCCTGTGGCAAGAGGAGAGAAGTCTAGTTTGAAACAATGTCCCCAAACAGAGTTTGAATGTTCAGAGATGAGGAATACTCCCTATGCTTCGGTAATAGGGAGTATAATGTATACCCAAGTATGTACACGACCAGACTTGGCATTCATTACGGGAATGTTAGGCAGATACCTCTCGGATCCGGACAAGGATCAGTGGACCACAACAAAGAGGGTGCTGAAATATTTACAAGAAACAAAACAACATCTACTGACATATCGGAGATCTGATAAGTTAGAGATCACTAGATATAAAGTTTTCGATTTTGCTGGATGCTATGATAGCATGAAATCAACCTCAGGCTATGTGTGTACCCTGGTCGGAGGTGCGATCTCATAGAAAAGCATGAAACAGACCTTATTGGCGTTCTCCACTATGGAGGCAGAATTCGTAGCTTACTTCCACGCATCCAATAAGGCGATATGGCTTTGCAATTTTGTCACAGGACTGCGGGTATTGGAGACTATCACATCTCCAATGAGGATTTACTGTGACAATAATGTTGTGGTGTTATATTCAAATAACAACCGGAGTTCATCTAAAGTTAAATATATAGAGATGAAGTATCTGACTGTTAAAGAAAGAATTTAGAGTGGTCTGATCAGTATCGAGCATATTAGTACAGACTCCATGGTGGCCGACCTTTTGATTAAGGCCGTGGAACCGGTTGTGTTCCACAAGCATGTTAGCCATATGAGTCTCGTGGGAGTCTATGAGGTTTTTTCTTGTGTTCAATAAAGTTGTTTATTTCAGACAAACAGTATAATGTACATTCCGGTTATATTAAAGTTTTCTGCAGAAGTAATGTACATTGAGCAGTTACAGCATACATTCTAAATTCTATTGATCTCGCTAAAGAGGGTCAAGTTGGAATTAAATATGTATGATCACCTAGCATATTAATTTCACACTACATATCCATTTCAGTATCCATGTCATTTAGTAGAATGTTACCATCATGATTTAAGAGGGACAACTCAATAATTCAATGTGGCGGCGTGCGGCTTAAGTCTTTTGCTAACATTTGCTGATGGACCGAAAAAGGAAGGACACACTAAGGGACATAAGGTATATGAGCTCAAAAGGGTGACATATAATCTTCAAGATACATACATAGTCCAAGTGGGAGATTGTTGGGATTAATTTGAGATACGTGTGATGCACAACACGTTGATAAAGTTCATATGAATTAATCATAAGGTGGACGCTATGTATGATAATATTATATGTCACATATGTCACGTAATAATATTAATTATTACGTAAAACATCTACACGTTAAGTGATCATCGGGTATGTTCGTGGATGTATAGTGTGGTCTAAATGGAAACTCCGAATATGTAGACAGTCATATGGTCAGAGACCGCAATGGATAGCTCAAAGTGACTACGACCATAAAGTCTACGACATCTGGTCCTCGAGGGACGACAACCCACGTGTGGCTAGTAGATAATTATTGGTACAATAATAAAATACTAAATAATATTTAATAATAATATTTAATATTATTATTAGATAATATTTAATAAAGGAAGATAAGGTTGGGTTTTAAACTTAGATTTAAATTTGAATTTAAGTTTAAATTTAAATTTAAATTTAAATCCTTACTTATCAGATCCTTCTATTCCCCTCTATATAAAGGAGGAGGCTTCACCTCCTCAGATCATCAAACAATCAAACGCATACGCAGCGTCAAGAAAAGCTAGCGACCATTACAGTATATTATAAGGAAGGTATGCCAAGTTTTCTATAAAGCCCACACTGACTAGCCTCTCCATCGGATAAAGCAGCGAATTGTTGAAACCAGTCAATGGGTGTATCAACAATTGGTGGAAGGTCGTGAATCCTTGGATCACACCAGATTCATCATCAGCCAGAGCAGTTGCAGCGCACGTGTTCAGATTAACAACAACAATGGAGCAAGGTATATTTTCTGCATTTTATTACTTTGTCCATTGATTCGATTAAACGGTCCTATTCAGGGGTTTATTAAATTAAATCCAACAAAGTGTTCTTCCTCTCCTCTTCATATATGCGAACATGTCCTTTGCTTTTGATTATGAGAATGTCTCCGTGAGATCATTCTACACCGACAACATAAATGAGGATTATGAATCCTTTAGCTCTTCGGAGAAGACTATTTACGATGCCAGAGACATTAATCCCTTCCCCGCTAAGAAGAAAATAGGCGGTAGATGCCGTAGGTGAATCTAGCAGGTTGCTCTGCTTGTTGAGTTAAAGGCAGCAGCCTGTCATTTCTTTTGTCCCCCACATCCCCAATTACTCTTCCCTTTCTTTTCGTTCCCTAGATAAGGGTTTCCATCTCAGCTTGTCTAACAAATGTTCTGTAGCTTTAGTGACACTGACGTGCAGCAGATTTTAGACCATCAGATAAATTATGGCAGGTTTGACCCAATCTTGCATTCTCTATGTCGGACAATCTATGACTCTCCAAATGGTTACACTGATGCATCTGAAGAGTACTTTAGGATACTCTTTTGAAGCAGATCCTGGGGTACTATCATCTAAGGCTGCCCTAATTAGCCCATAATGAGCTTAAGAAAATTTTCTGTTACCTAATTTTCTTTAGGTCCATCCAAAGCGCCTTTAAAATTTTAACTTTTAGTGGTTTTTTTTCACATGAAAGTCCTATGAAAGTTGGTACTACTTCAGTAAAAAACCTTAGAACAAGGAATTCCAATTCATAAAAATATGCCTACCTTCAACAAAAGGTGAAAGGACATATTCATCTAGTGAAGAAGGTCAGTACAATGAGCAACCAAATCTGGCATACCTCCAATGCCAACCATCGCAAACCAAATAAAAATTATAGTAAGGCTATCGGGAACCTTCAACACCTAGATGCCATCGTAGATGTGCAACAGTTGGATAAATTTGTTCTGGAGAAGGCTGGATTGGACCACATAGTGAATGTTCTAAACTTTAGGGGGCTAACATCAAAAGACTTGGAAAAAATCCAGGGTGTGTGTATGAGTTTACCTACTTGTAAACTTTTGCTTGCCTATTTACTATGTAACTGATAAGCTATGTACTGTTGTGTAGGGGCCATATCGTCCAACTTAGTCACCGACACGAAGGCAAAAAACTAGAAAAAAGGAAGGTGAATGTAGTAGACTTAGAGACCTCAGTGGTTGAGATGGCATCACTAGCGAGAGCGGCCATCATGTCTCGATAAATGAGTCAGGCCAGTCCCTTGTCACTTCTGGAGCTCAGCAGCTACACGTGCAGCTGTAGGAGTTGCATGAGCATTCAATGCATCTCCAGTCTGGTCACCTCATCTTTTTCCTTCTTTTTTTTAACTGATCTAGTTTTTCCTATGTTTTGGCAGACTTGCTAATCAGGGCTGATGTTATTTCAAGGGGTCCGAGCCAAGAAATTTTCATTAAGCTAAACCTGCTTGCTCGGTGGTGGCGGTGGAGGTCTCATCTGATGAAGAGGCCAAAGATGATTTGTCTTTGGCTCATATGAGGGCCAAGAGGAGCAGATGTGAGAGCCTTGCCCTCCCCATTAGGTCCAGCTTCAATATAGAGGAGTGGTTCTCCCTAATTGAACCCCCTGCGGCCACTGATGAGTCGTAGACTTCGAAAATCACGACTGCAGGAGAGCTAACAAAGTCATTCACTAGCGATGATAGAAGCAACGATCTGGAGATGACACATTGGTTGAATAAGAATTCTGTCTTCCAACTGACGTGCGAGCATCTCATGGTTTGTTGGAACTGTATGATCTTGTGTCTCTTTTATTGTTTTTGACTTGCTAACTGTTGACTTTAAAACTGCATAAATCTTCTATTTTCCCAAGTGTATTCACCTTGGACCACTTGGGATAGAGCTGATTAATAGTTTAAGAATTGAATAATCAATTGCAAAAATCCACCAATATTTGCAAGTGTGACGACCTCAAACCTTCTAGGTTGAGTTGAGCAATAAATTGTAAGAATCCACTAATTTTTGCAAGTGTGATTCATTAGATCCACTGAAAACAAGCCATGTATGGTAGTACAACTCTCTGAAATATAGTGTAATAACTAATTAAGATATATTTTAAGTTTAGAAAACCTGGTCTATTGATCACATTATATGCTTTACTTCATCAGCATTTGATATCTGGATTAGCCGATGCTGACTTGCTAATAGTGAAGTCGGAAAACCTGTTGTATTTGACGCTCTTGTCGGGGAGACGTTCAGACCTGCTGAGGTCAACTTTAGAAAACATATCATGTATTCTCTGTTGGGATGGTCATGCCTTTTGAGGTCAAGTGGAAAAACTTGTTCTGCGTACTTTGTTGGGACATGTTGATGATTCAGACCTGTTGAGGTCACCAGGTTGATGGCCTACCTCAAATAATTACTCTGTATATGAGAAAATTGAGTTTTGCTTGTGCAATTTTGTGTTACGGGCGCCCTATTTCTATTTTGAAATAAGAGACTAAAAATTAATATGAAATCTATAGTTGATTTTCTTGAAAGAAAATGTTCAAGTATTATGCATAAAATGATTTCAAACTTGATACATGCTAAGCATTTGACATAGTCCTACCAACTATAGTTCTTAACTTGTAAGCTTCAAAGGAAAGCTATAGTTCTTAACTTGTAAGCTTCAAAGGGAAAAATATTAATGAGATAATACGAACACCATTCCATTTTGGATCAAGCTCTCCAGATGGTTTGACTTGAATGGTAGAATTCTTGCAAAGACGAGGTCAACATTGAAAACATTTATGCCATACTCTAGCATTATAGTACTGAGAGGTCATGTTCTTATATTGTGCCATGCTAATATGAGCTTGTTCTTTTCTTTCTTCTAGCCTGTCCATTTTGAAAAGGAGGTTTTGAGTTTTTTCTGCTTGGAATAGTTTTCAGACTCTAGTCGAAGAGGCACCGAACTCGGCTAGTATTACGGCTTCGGATAGACAAATCAAAACAAATGGATTCTCCTTCGTGGAGGTGAAGGAGTTGTGCAATATGTGTCGGTCCCTTCCGAAACTAGGGTTTCGGCCCAGTGCACCCGTCGTACTCTACTACGAGAAGTACAAGACATCGATACTATACATGTGCATGACGATATGAATAATGAATCGATAAGCAGAAGCAACATAAACATAAATGAAATACAATCAACATGCATTATATTACATTACAACTTTGTACAAATCATAATGTGCTACATCTTCAGAGATAATCTCTCGGGTGTACTGTGTCTATATCGGTATCTATCTGAAATCATCCTCGATGAACCTGTAAAGTGATATCTGTTCTCTGCAAAGTGATAAGGCAAGTATGAGTGATAACACTACTTGCCCAAAAAGTAGTCCGATTCGATACGTCATGTGGATCATGTATGCGGAGACGGTGGTAAGAAAATAATACCGCATAAATAAGAACATAACGATTCGTGTCTCTAATTTAATAAATAAAGCACATAACACAAAGATAAATAAATAACATGTAACAAGTATATCTTTATCAAGTAACATTCGATACGACGTCTCTAAAAAAATGTCATTATCAAGTATATCAATACTTAGGTTCTCAATCCAAGTCTAAGATGTCATCATACTTAGTCTCATCATCTAACTACATCAAGTCCTTATACGAGTCATGTAAATGCGATAATACTACGATGCGATGTCTTTTAAAACAATGCCAAAAAAATTCTGTAACGATGAACGATAAATCAAAACCAATGTCATAAAACTGTCCGTACACAGTACGATAAAACATCATATCATATCTATTTTCTGCAAGCTATCTGTAATTATCATTTTCATAAAACCTCTACAACATATCATGTCATATGATGGCTATAACATTATCATACGTAAGAAAAATACTGTATGACATGGCAAATGATTTCCCATATAGTCATTATGTACAAATATGAAGCCCGATGAGTCCACATGATGTTACATCATATGTACATGGCATCTAATAGTGACGTCGATACGGCGGAGATCCCTTGTCCTAGACAAGGTGTTACACTCGGCCAAATTGTAACTGTAACTGTAAGGTACTATATACATATGACACCAACCTCTCCTAGGTTCCTGTAGCGCCCCGACCCGGACAGCGGAATCCGAACCAGTACACCCGTCGTAGCTTACTGAGAAGACTACAAGACGTCTCATCTCTCGAACACACATCGTCAATGACGTAAGAGAAATAAGTGCGGAAACATATATCTCGAAAGCCTAAACCATTAATACCGTACGTCACAAGACAATGTGAACATCAAAAACTGTATATGGTCATAGTCATCTAAAACCTCAAACGAAATAAGAAACATAAATAACAGAAACTGTCGAATTAATTCTCTCCATCAGGTCTAAACATCCCATTCTGCCCACTCGCCGTCGTACTCAATGAAAATCATGTCATACTCAGGTTCTCCTGTAACACAAAGGCAGTACCCTTAGCGAAAACGCTAGCAAGTAACCCGCTTATAAGACATACGGGATCAACACATGGCAAGACATGAGTAATATATAACTCAAGGGAAATGTGGGGCACATGTCTTGTAAACTTTCAAATATATAAGCGGATAACATAATAAAGCAAGTACGGCAGTTTGCACGCAAATAAAAATCCACTGGCGATCAAATACCACTCACATTTATACCACATTGACTCTCATGATGCATGTCAAAATATGCCCTACACTACACAATCACAAATGCATGAGCCATTTCTTTTCAAATCAGTGCAATGCATGTCACAATGTCCGGTCTCGTAACTCGTAACCCTGTAACGCACCCCGGCTTATATTTCCATCCCGGTTAACGTTACAGGCTCGTTATGCTCTGTGATGCATCCCGGCTTAAATTTCCATCCTGGTTAACATCACAGACTCGTAAAACTCTGCAATGCACCTCGGCTTATATTTCCATCCCGATTAACATTGCAGAGGACTTTATACCCTGTAACACACCCCGGCTTATATTTCCATCCCGGTTAACGTTACAGTCTTTTGTGCCCTGCAATGCACCCCGGCTTAAATTTCCATCCCGGTTAACACTGCAGGTCACCTTCGCAAATCTGTGCCGAAGCACCTTTCTTTTCAAACAGTATGCAAATGCAAGTGCCATGATGCAGGACTCCTCGTTTCATTCTCATTTCTTATTCTCGTATGCAAATTCACGTTCACATAAACAGTTCATGTACACATGCGCAAGTATAAGCAACACACACGATATCACTAAATTACGCATCATAACTTAGGCTTCAACCATCTTGTCAACACTTAGTCTTGACTCTACGGTTCACAACCTAGGGCAAGTCTCCCTAACCATCCTTCATTGAACTCTCAAACACCTCGTGCGTTCATCTCCTAACCCTTCTAAGTCGTGCACATTGAAATGCGATTCGAAAACCCCTTTCGAACTCTCCAAAAGGATTCACCCTCTTAAGTCACGTTTCCGAGACTTAGACTACCTTTAATCAGATCTTAAGAAGTCTCTCAAGTCACCCAAAGACTCCCCGAACTTCCCTCTTTCTTCCTCTATTTTCCCACAAAACTGATGGACTTCATCCCCTACTTCGATCGATCGATGTCCAACTGGGGACATTGAACCCTCCACTTCGATCGATCGATGTCCAACTGGGGACATTGATCTCTCCACTTCGATCGATCGATGTCCAACTGGGGACATCGATCTCTCAGCCTCGCTTACATCGATCGATCGATGTCCAACTGAGGACATCGATCTCTCAGCAACCACTACATCGATCGATCGATGTCCAACTGGGGACATCGATCTCTGACATCGATCGATCGATGTCAACGTTCCAGTCCAGCAATTCTGCGTTTTCTGCAACAATCTCAGGATCCTACCCCAATTTGATCCCAACTTCATCCCATAAATCCAAGCCTAATCCCTGCTACAATCTCACGCTTAAACCACGAATCAAACACTGCACACATATCAATTACCGATTCAAACCTAACACTCAACCATCCACCGAAACAAACCAAAAGTCCTGCCTTTCTCTCCATTCTTCCTTCGATCTAGAATAGCAGCAAAGAGAGGGTTCCGGGTATTGGGATTTGCAGGATTTCACATAATCAACAACAACAACGAATGATCTTTCATATACGTCGGCCAAATCTCGAAATCAAAACACATAAATCATAAGCAAATAACCACAAAGTGAAACTACTGCATGGTGATCCAATTTGATAACAAAATAGGCCATTTTTCTTTCATAAAACGTAGGAACTTATAAGAAAGTTACTTGCCTTTGATTACTCGAAGACGGATTGAAGAACGGACGAAGTTTGGATCAAAACCTGAGGGTGTCTTCCTCTCCTACGCCTTTGGGAAAAACGGCTAGGGCTTAGGGAAAAAGAAGCGTCGATGTTTTATGTGAAATAGAGAAACTGACGCTTTGTCAGTTTTTATATGGGAAGGGATAGGTTTGATGTTTCTAAATTATATCTATTATCTATTTATCTTATAGGATAAACCTAATTATTTAATTCTAAAATAAATACAATTTAATTTCTAATATTTAACCCTTCATTTAATTCTCATTAATCCTATTATTTAATTCGTAATTAGTTATGGTTGACCGTCATTAATTTCTGTGAAATCCTTCTTTGTCTTTTAATTACCCTACGGAGGGTGCGGGGCATAACATTCCACCCCCTTACAGAAAGTTTTGTCCTCAAAACTGGCGTACCTTCTTGGAAGAGATGTGGATATAGCTCCTTCATTTGCTCCTCAAGCTCCCACGTGGCTTCGCGGTCCGTATGGTTACTCCACTGAACTTTGACATACGGAATGATGCGTCGGCGTAGGACTTGATCTTTTCTATCCATAATCTTTATTGGCTGCTCTTCGCAAGTGACGTCTTCTTTCACATCTAAGGGTTGAGCTTCAAGGACATGGCTCGGGTCCGATACGTATTTCCGTAGTTGAGATATGTGAAATACGTTATGGACTTGTGACAAACTCGGAGGTAAGGCTAGTCGGTATGCTCTTTCTCAAACTTTGCCTAGTACTTCGTAAGGGCCAATATATCTAGCACTTAACTTGCCCTTCATTCTGAATCTTGCAACCCCCTTGGTAGGTGAAACCCGTAGATAAACCTTTTCACCTTCCTCGAACTCCAAGGGTCGTCTCTTGGTGTCAGCCCAACTCTTGCTGCGATCTTGAGCCACTTTGAGTTTCTCTCTTATCACCTTCACCTTTTCAACCGTTTGTTCAACCAACTCTGGTGCAGTAATCGTCCTTTCTCCAACTTTGTCCCAACAAATCGGGGACCTGCACTTACGCCCATATAGAGCTTCAAATGGTACCATGCCAATTGCACTGTGATAGCTGTTATTATACGAAAACTCCATTAGCTTCAACATGCTATCCCAATTTCCTTTAAAGTCCAAAGCGCATGCTCTCAACATGTTTTCCAATGTTTGAATGGTCCTCTCGGATTGCCCATCCGTTTGTGGATGGTAAGCAGTACTCATCATTAACTCCGTACCCATAGCTTACTGGAATGCCCTCCAAAACTTAGAGGTAAACTTGGGATCGCGGTCTGATAGAATACTGACAGGGACTCCGTGTAAACTCACAACGTTATCCATGTAGATGATGGATAGTTTCTCATAAGAGGTACCGTGTGGCATGGCGATGAAATGGGCTGTCTTCGTCAAGCGGTCTACAATCACCCAGATCATCTCATTTCCATTTCTGGTCTTGGGTAGTCCCATCACAAAGTCTATAGTTACGTGTTCCCATTTCCACTACGGAATTTCTAGTGGTTTCATCAAACCACTAGGTCGTTGATGTTCAGCTTTGACTTGTTGGCAAACCAAACACCTTTCGACATATGCCGCTATAGATCTCTTCATCCCTATCCACCAATAGTTTCTTTTGAGGTCATTATACATCTTAGTACTCCCGGGGTGGATAGATAACCTTGAATTATGAGCTTCGTCTAGCAACTCCTTACGAAGCTCATCATTGTTAGGTACGCACAACCTATTTTGGAACCATAAACTTCCATCTCCTCGCAACTGAAAGTCTTTTACTTGTCCCGCAGCTAGTTTATCACGGATTTCTCTTAGCGCTGCGTCTCCATACTGCGCCTCTTTGATTCTGTCTACCAAGTCTGGGCTGATAGACAAAACTGTAAGGACATTTGCCACTGAATCCACTAATTCGAGGTCAAACTCCTCGATTTCTCTTTCTAACAGAGATTGTCTCGCGTGCCCATGCTACTGAATCAGCTGCTTTTTTTTTGGTACCAACAATTAAGAATTGTTTTCCTCTACTTGCTGCCTCAAAAACCAAATCACAAGCTTCTGATAAAAAACAAGCAGTTCTAGTGAGATTTGTAATATGAATACCCTTACGCTTTGCAGATATATAAGGTCCTATTTTAGGATTCCATTTCCTAGTACCATGACCAAAATGAACCCCCGCCCCCATCATCTATTCCAAATTGATGTTCCAATATCTTCTTGTCATTTCTCCCCACACCCCCCTTTTTTTTTGAAAAAAAAAGAGACGAGGAATCTTGAACTGAAATAAAAGATTGTTCCGATGGAACCTTCTGCTCTACCCTATATTATATTGGACGTAGAGACACGACCCAAGCCATTCTATTCTTTTATAGACACTTCTCTTTTTATTATTAAATCAAATGAAAATGAATGCAAGGAAATGCAACCTGAGGGGTACTTTGTGGAGATTTAGCCTGCGCAAGTTCGTTTACTCACAAAGTCTTGGTTCAAAATAGGACCGATTTGGGTATGAGGCACCTCGAAAAGGCGTGAAACCTACGAATTTTTCCCAGAGGTCTCAGATCTCAGAGAGTAAAAATCTTCATAGTGAGTGGCCGAGGGCGACATCTGACTTCAAATGGGTTTAT
>AP025063.1:14524988-14748428 GCA_036186865.1 Eustoma russellianum | reverse complement strand
TACACGACGTTTTTCTTCCTGGGCTGCAATAAGTAGATCGAGAGGTCGTTCCGCCCCTTGTCCCCTAATTTGGGTAATAATTTCTCTTTGAATCTTGCTCCAATCTGATCTAGCTGGCGAGCGATCCCAGTTCGCGACAGAGAACAAGACAGCAAGCGAGCGTACCTTTGTTCGCTTCTTCTCCACCAAGCACGGAAGTTTAAGGATAACTGTAGGTCGGTGGCTACCTAAGGAAACTCCGATTTGATCCGCCCCCGGCTGGGAGGCATCTATCTCATCCCGATCACAAGGAGAGGTTCACTATGATGGGGGGTACTTTTTTTCCTTCCGGAAAGAATGAAATGCATAGGAGACCATCCTTTTGTTGCGGCATGCTCCTCAGATTTACGGATTCGAGGGGGCCTCAGGCCCTACTTAGTTGACTGACAATGACAAAGGCTTGCGAAACTAAGTAGCGCCCTTTCCTTTTTGTTTGAATTACCCATTCTCATTATCTTTCATAAGTAAAGTAGACAAACCTATAGGTCCTTAGTCGCGTTGACAAAGAAAAAGAGTCGGTTAAAAGACAGCGAATCTTTTTCTTTATATTATATCTTTTTTTTATTATTAATTCTATTATAGGCCAGCTTGACAAGCAACCCTTCCTCTTGATCTGAGATGCGAAGAGAAATATCTCTTTTTTATGACTTCCACTTATCGATCCCGGCCCAGAAAAGTGACCAACCAGGGAGCGAGCTCCATACTTGGAGCGAGTAGGGAGGCGAGTGGAATACCTCCTCGCTCGTTCCTACTCCACTTGCTTCCTTTTTCATCCTCCTACTACTCTTTCAGTTGATTCAGTCTCCTTTCTCATCTAGCTCACTCTACTTCGATTTTTCTTTTCTTAGGCTAAAACTATCTACGTATCTTGATGTTGATTCAGTCTCCTTTCTCATCTAGCTCACTCTACTTCGATTGAAGTTGATGAAGTAGATTAGGTTTTTCGTTTCAAGCGAGCTCCATGGCTCGTTTCAAGTATTCCACTCGCTTGAAACGAGCCATGGAGCTCGCTCTCTAGGCTCGTCCGCTCGCTGGAACTAAAGAGAAAAATTGATGAATGAAAGAAAGGGTTTATGAGCCCTAGCCCTGTAAGCCCGCCACTCTGTTGGCCTTACCCGGATCATAGTTGATGGTCAAGTCGTAGTCCTTGAGTAACTCTAACCATCTCCTCTGTCTCATATTTAACTCCTTCTGCGAGAATAGGTACTTCAAGCTCTTGTGATCCGTAAATACGGCGCACTTTTCTCCGTACAAATAGTGTCTCCAGATCTTAAGAGCAAATACCACAGCTGCAAGCTCCAAGTCATGCGTCGGGTAATTCTGCTCATATGGTTTCAATTGTCTTGACGCGTGCGAAATAACTCGTTCATTTTGCATCAAGACACACCCTATAAACAGAAAGTTAATTTAGGACTTGCATAAGTATATACAATGCATTAATTGTAATGATGTACATACCTAGTCCTTTCTTGGACGTGTCACTATAGATCACGAAACCGTCAGTGCCGGAGGGTTGTGCCAACACCGGGGCTGTGGTCAATCTCTTCTTGAGCTCGGTAAAGCTCTGCTCGCATTCGGCAGTCCATTCGAACTTGGTCTTCTTCTGTGTAAGTCGGCTCAATGGAACTGCTATTGTTGAGAAACCCTCAACGAACTTTCTATAGTAACCTGCCAAGCCTAGGAAGCTTCTTACTTCAGTCACGTTTGTAGGTCTTGGCCACTCAGTGATGGCTTCTATCTTCTTAGGATCTACCGAGATCCCATCCTCAGAAATCACGTGACCGAGAAAGGCTACACTCCTTAGCCAAAATTCACACTTGCTGAATTTGGCGTAGAGCTTTTGTTGTCTCAGGATTTGCAACACCACTCTTAAGTGTTCGGTGTGGGCTTGCTCGTCGGGGGAGTAGACCAAAATGTCATCGATGAACACTACTACGAATTGGTCCAACTGCTCTCGAAACACGGTGTTCATCAAGTCCATGAAGGCCGCTGGGGCATTAGTTAATCCAAAAGGCATCACTAAAAATTCATAATGCCCGTATCTGGTCTGAAAAGCGGTCTTAGGGATGTCTCCCACTTTCACAAGCAACTGATGGTACCCTTGACGAAGGTCAATCTTTGAAAACCATCGGGCTCCCTTTAACTGATCAAATAAATCCTCAATCCTTGGTAAGGGATATTTGTTCTTGATAGTAATCTTATTCAGCTCACGGAAATCAATACACAATCTCATGCTGCCATCCTTCTTCTTTACAAATAGAACTGGAGCTCCCCACGGTGATACACTGGGGCGAATTAGCTTTTTGTCTAACAACTCCTGAAGTTGCCCCTTCAGCTCCTTAAGTTCAGCTGGAGCCATTCTGTAGGGTGCCTTAGATATAGGCTCGGCTCTGGGTATCAAGTTGATCTCAAACTCCACTTCTCTTGATGACGGTACTCCCGTTAAGTCGTCCGGAAATACGTCCTTAAATTCATTGATTACCGGAATTTGATCAATGGAGGGAACTTCTTGCTGAGCATCTACAGCATACACCATATATCCCTCTGCTCCTTTTTGCAAAGCCTTAAAGGCCTTAATCGCCGTCAGGTATATCTTCTTTGGAGCTTTGGTTATCTTAACGTTTCCTTGTACCGTGACGTCGTTCATCTCAGGGTCCTTGAGGGTCACTTGCTTGAGTTTACAGTCGATATTAGCATGATTCTTGGTCAGCCAATCCATGCCCAATATTACGTCAAAGTCCTTCATTGGGATTGGGACTAAGGTCACTGAGAATAGTTTTCCATCTAATTCCAAATCACAATCTTTGTACTGGTGATGGGATACCAGCACTTGTTCACCGGCTGCTTGCACTCTAAATGGGTTCTCAAGCCATTCGGGTAAACAATCGAGTCCTTTGGCGAATCACTTAGAGATGAAGGAGTGACTAGCTCCGCTATCAAATAATGCATTTGCAGGTACTTTATTAACTAGGATCACACCTAAGCACAAGAGGGTAACACATAAAGGTTTCCACATAGCACATATTCAATCATCAACTTAAAGGACTAAAATTCAGCTTAAGCAACTATTATTGAACTTAGGTCATACTTGTCACCATGTTTGTGTCCTCCTGGACTTCAGCATCCATCATGGCGTGGACTCTAGCATTGGGCCTGCCTTTCTGCTGCTGGGCTGGCCCTGCTCCTGCTTGAGGTTTCGGGTCCCATTCGGGGCAATCCTTAATCCGGTGGCCCGTCTTTCCACACTTGAAACACGCTCCGGTAATCTTCCAACACTCACCTGCGTGTCTTCTATGGCAGTGCAGACATTCTGCTGGTGCTTGGCGGTTGGGTTGGTTTGGTTGCGGTGCCCTTTGAATTGGCCCCGCTTGCCCTTTTCTGGGGATCTTGACCCAACGTCCGGGTCTATTACCACTTTGCTCCACCCTTGGCCTCTTGCTCGATTCTTCCCGAGCCTCTCTTGGTTGTGACCTGCGCATGTCACTCTCTACACGATAACAGGCATCTAGCATCTCCTCAAAAGTTTTCAAGCTGGACCCCGCTATAGCTGTCCGAATGCGTGGATTCAATCCTTCCTCAAATTTCAGCATTTTCATTCGGTTGTTTTCCAGTACCATGGGCGTGAATTTGCCCAAGGCATGGAACCTATCAGCGTAGTCAGAGACGGACATCCTTCCTTGCTCAAACTTGTCAAACTGCCTCATCTTCTCCAAGATGGCAGTCTCAGGCACATAGTAGTCCTTGTACGCCTGCACAAACTGTCTCCATAGAATCGGAGGGGTCATCTTTGGCAGAATGCCATTCCACCATGCATTGGCTCTGCCAGTCAGAAATGGCGTGGCTACATCCACCTTTCGATCTTCAGGCACTTGCACAAGCCTGAAATATTTTTCCACTTCGTCTAACCAGAACCCAGCCACTTCTGGGTCGGTGGTCCCTTCAAAGTTTGGGGCATGCATCTTGCGCATCTCTCCAATATAATATCTGATGTCGTGCTGGGGAGGTGGTGGAGGAGGGGGTTGTTGCTGTTGTTGCGCAACTTCTTGTGCTATCACTGTGATAGCATCAATCAGTGCTTGGGGTACTAGAACTGGAGGTGGTGGTGGTGGGTCATTGTTCCCATTGCCACCATTTCCTTGGTTGTCACGTCTAGGAGGCATTTTCTGCAAGGTCACGTTTATTAGTATCTAGCAGTTTAGAAATAAATCAGTGTTTAAGATCCATAATGTGTACAAGGCGGTGTTTACGAACTAAAATAATTAACATTTATTGCTTACACTTAATCGCACTCGTACACACACTCATCCCAATCAAACTTAAATCTAAGATTACATACTTAGACTTAAGGATCAACTTAATGTGAAAATCATGGCTTAAGACCCTACATGTCATAACCTAGGTCTCCGAGGTAGATCTGAAGCCTAGGCTCTGATACCACCTGTAGCGCCCCGACCCAGACAGCGGAATCCGAACCGGTACACCCGTCGTAGCTTACTGAGAAGACTACAAGACGTCTCATCTCTCGAATACACATCGTCAATGACGTAAGAGAAATAAGCGCGGAAACATATATCTCGAAAGCCTAAACCATTAATACCGTACGTCAAAAGACAATGTGAACATCAAAAACTGTATATGGTCACAGCCATCTAAAACCTCAAACGAAATAAGAAACAGAAATAACAGAAACTGTCGAATCAATTCTCTCCATCAGGTCTAAACATCCCATTCTGCCCACTCGCCGTCGTCCTCAATGAAAATCATGTCATACTCAGGTTCTCCTGTAACACAAAGGCAATACCCTTAGCGAAAACGCTAGCAAGTAACCCGCTTATAAGACATACGGGATCAACACATGGCAAGACATGAGTAATATATAACTCAAGGGAAATGTGGGGCACATGTCTTGTAAACTTTCAAATATATAAGCGGATAACATAATAAAGCAAGTACGGCAGTTTCCACGCAAATAACAATCCACTGGCGATCAAATACCACTCATATTTATACCACATTGACTCTCGTGATGCATGTCAAAATATGCCCTACACTACACAATCACAAATGCATGAGCCATTTCTTTTCAAATCAGTGCAATGCATGTCACAATGTCCGGTCTCGTAACTCGTAACCCTGTAATGCACCCCGGCTTATATTTCCATCCCGGTTAACGTTACAGGCTCGTTATGCTCTGTGATGCACCCCGGCTTAAATTTCCATCCCGGTTAACATCACAGACTCGTAAAACTCTGCAATGCACCTCGGCTTATATTTCCATCCCGATTAACATTGCAGAGGACTTTATACCCTGTAACGCACCCCGGCTTATATTTCCATCCCGGTTAAAGTTACAGTCTTTTGTGCCCTGAAATGCACCCCGGCTTAAATTTCCATCCCGGTTAACACTGCAGGTCGCCTTCGCAAATCTGTGCCGAAGCACCTTTCTTTTCAAACAGTATGCAAATGCAAGTGCCATGATGAAAGACTCCTCGTT
This sequence comes from Eustoma russellianum, assembly GCA_036186865.1. Classification (NCBI taxonomy): domain Eukaryota; kingdom Viridiplantae; phylum Streptophyta; class Magnoliopsida; order Gentianales; family Gentianaceae; genus Eustoma; species Eustoma russellianum. Next base: position 14,742,895 of record AP025063.1, on the reverse strand, counting down.
TCAATCTCATTTCTCATTCTCGTATGCAAATTCACGTTCACATAAACAGTTCATGTACACATGCGCAAGTATAAGCAACACACACGATATCACTAAATTACGCATCATAACTTAGGCTTCAACCATCTTGTCAACACTTAGTCTTGACTCTACGGTTCACAACCTAGGGCAAGTCTCCCTAACCATCCTTCATTGAACTCTCAAACACCTCGTGCGTTCATCTCCTAAACCTTCTAAGTCGTGCACATTGAAATGCGATTCGAAAACCCCTTTCGAACTCTCCAAAAGGATTCACCCTCTTAAGTCACGTTCTCGAGACTTAGACTACCTTTAATCAGATCTTAAGAAGTCTCTAAAGTCACCCAAAGACTCCCCGAACTTCCCTCTTTCTTCCTCTATTTTCCCACAAAACTAATGGACTTTATCCCCTACTTCGATCGATCGATGTCCAACTGGGGACATCGAACCCTCCACTTCGATCGATCGATGTCCAACTGGGGACATCGATCTCTCCACTTCGATCGATCGATGTCCAACTGGGGACATCGATCTCTCAGCCTTGCTTACATCGATTGATCGATGTCCAACTGAGGACATCGATCTCTCAGCAACCACTACATCAATCGATCGATGTCCAACTGGGGACATGGATCTCTGACATCGATCGATCGATGTCAACGTTCCAGTCCAGCAATTATGCGTTTTCTGCAACAATATCAGGATCCTACCCCAATTTGATCCCAACTTCATCCCATAAATCCAAGCCTAATCCCTGCTACAATCTCACGCTTAAACCATGAATCAAACACTGCACACATATCAATTACCGATTCAAACCTAACACTCAACCATCCACCGAAACACACCAAAAATCCTGCCTTTCTCTCCATTCTTCCTTCGATCTAGAATAGCAGCAAAGAGAGGGTTCCGGGTATTGGGATTTGCAGGATTTCACATAATCAACAACAACAACGAATGATCTTTCATATACGTCGGCCAAATCTCGAAATCAAAACACATAAATCATAAGCAAATAACCACAAAGTGAAACTACTGCATGGTGATCCAATTTGATAACAAAATAGGCCATTTTCTTTCACAAAACGTAGGAACTTATAAGAAAGTTACTTGCCTTTGATTACTCGAAGACGGATTGAAGAACAGACGAAGTTTGGATCAAAACCTGAGGGTGTCTTCCTCTCCTACGCCTTTGGGAAAAACGCTAGGGCTTAGGGAAAAAGAAGCGTCGATGTTTTCTGTGAAATAGAGAAACTGGCGCTTTGTCAGTTTTTATATGGGAAGGGATAGGTTTGGTGTTTCTAAATTATATCTATTATCTATTTATCTTACAGGATAAACCTAATTATTTAATTCTAAATTAAATACAATTTAATTTCTAATATTTAACCCTTCATTTAATTCTCATTAATCCTATTATTTAATTCGTAATTAGTTACGGTTGACCGTCATTAATTTCCGTGAAATCCTTCTTTGTCTTTTAATTACCCTACGGAGGGTGCGGGGCATAACAGTTCCAGTGTCATGCCGACCTCTGGTCATTGATAACATACTGTATAAGGACTTGATGACCACCATCATCGTCAGTTGGTGTCATGACGGCCTCCAAAACATAGCATATCATATAAACATGTATCGATGGAATCAATCATCTTGCTGGTATAGTTCCTTACATATGAAAACTTTTAAAACATTTCATGAGATGTAAACAATATTCAAATGCCTCTATTTCTATTCCATTCAACATATATAAATACTCAAATATCCTCATATCATCATATCCTTACAGTTCACTACATATGCACTTAATCTATAACTTAAACCATGAAATTTCCGTCTTCTTTTCCTTCTTCATGTACTCAGCCAAAGAACCTCATTTTTTTGGACATTAAATATCCATCTTATACTTAATATAAAGGGGCCAAAACCCCTAATTTTCTATTCATACCATAAAGTATGCCTAATCGATGTTGTTCATCATGCATGTGGCAGCCTCTCACGTGCAGACAAAATTGCATAGATGCATCCAGATAAATCAATGGTACCGGTCCAGTAGTATAACCCAGGGAAAGTGAAGCAAAATTAAGAGGTATCATAAACAAGAGTATTGGAATCCGAACAATATATGGAATGAACAATAATATACCCATGTTGCCTGATACGATCTTGGATCGTATGGAAGTGGCGATCGCTTCTTTCAACTCCAAAAGACACCTTTGATCAACCCTTGTGTGGGACAACGGTGCAAACACCACCTTCTTGGACAAGTGAAGTCAACAACGTCTACGTCGAGCAATTTCAATCTCCCAATCCAACACGTCGTTTCGTATCCTTGGATTGTGATTCACCAACTAGGTTTACTCAAACCTTGGTTGGATCTAGCCTTAATTTTACTTTGTGAAAACCAAAGGAAAAACACAAGACAAAAGAGATTTCGTTACGTTAGTGAAAATCAAAATCAAAGTGTATGTTCCTTTCTCGCTCTTGTATAGTCACTCAAGTTTGTGCTTTCCTCGGCCAATCTTGGGCTAGATACAACCAAAGCAAGCTTCTCAGGTGGCTAACACAATCCGTTGATCAATTGCACCTTTTTCTCCAACGTGTCATCCAAATTTCAACAACTAATAAGCAAGGTATCAAGCCAAGAACAAGACAATTTAACACACTTAACCTTCAAGAATCAAGGAAAATGAGACCAAAAATTATGTCAAAGGCTGAGCCAAAGGAAACTAAGGGTTGCCCTGGGCAATTTTTAGTTGAGCTTAGCCTTATGCAAATTAATTAGAAAGTTGTTGGTCAATTGCAATACACAAATATCCAAGTTCCAAGACAATGAAATAAGGTGTAATTTGAAGCAAATGTTGGATTTGAGTGAACTTTGGAATTCTTGTAATAAAGGCAATTTGACAACTATCTTTCAAATCTCATCGTGTGCCTCAAATTCTTGAAATATATATATATGTATGCCTCAGATTCTAAGAATCAATCAAATTTGACAACTTTCTTTCAAAACTCAGATTTTGCACCTTTTTTTGTTGTTGTCCTTTATCGATGTTCAAAACAACTAAGGTTACTTTTATGGGCTGTTTATGCAAGGTAGCAAGAACGATTTTTGTATCTCCACAATTAGGGGTTTTTTTGGTGGGTTGGTTTGGTAAAATGATAGCTTGTATGGCCATATGTATGGTGAAGGAAAAGTAGCCTTGGATACAAGAAAAATTGCAACGCAAACTAAGCAACAATGCAATCAAGTCACACAAGTCTAAGATCAACTAAAAGCTTCGTTAGCAACAAGATTTTTACGTTTGACTAGGCAGCACTTTTTAAGCAATGGACTAGATTTATATGCTATGGCAGAATTAAAATCCTAATACAATGAACCTATTGTCAAGTGTGTGTGAAAGAACTGATATTGAAGGGTTAATAGCGAAGTAGATGCAAAAAGACCAAACTTTGCGCCTGGGGTTTGTTCTGTTCAAGGATAAGGAACCGTTACTTTTTTTTTAAAAGGAAAAACAAGATGGTTGTAATGTGATTCAAGTAAAACAAAAAAAAGAATCCAAGCAAGAATTATGACAATCTACGTTGGCTTGGAAATGTATGGAGTCACAGTTGGGTGAAAAGATCCAATAAGATATGGAATTTTATTTTTTTGGGTATGTTCTGGGACTTTTTCCTTTATTAAACGAAAATTATCAATGAGGGATTTAAACTATGGATTCACGAGTTCAGTAGTATGGAGAGCTGAATGAAAAATCCAAGAGATAAAAAAAATGACGAAACTGAGATATGATGAAGAATGAAGGCAGAATGATTAACGGATATTTGAGTTGTAAAGAAGAAACCTTTGCTCTGACACCACTTGGATACGATCTTGGATCGTATGGAAGTGATGATCGCTTCTTTCAACTCCAAAAGACACCTTTGATCAACCCTTGCGTGGGACAATGGCGAAAACACCACCTTCTTGGATAAGAGAAGTCAACAACGTCTATGTCGAGCAATTCAAATCTTCCAATCTAACACTTCGTTCCGTATCCTTAGATTGTGATTCACCAACTAGGTTTGCTCAAACCTTGGTTGGATCTAGCCTTAATTTTACTTTGTGAAAACCAAAGGAAAAACACAAGACAAAAGAGATTTCGTTATGTTAGTGAAAATCAAAATCAAAGTGTATGTTCCTTTCTTGCTCTTGTATAGTCACTCAAGTTTGTGCTTTCTTCGGCCAATCTTGGGCTAGATACAACCAAAGCAAGCTTCTCAGGTGGCTAACACAATCCGTTGATCAATTGCACCTTTTTCTCCAACGTGTCATCCAAATTTCAACAACTAATAAGCAAGGTATCAAGCCAAGAACAAGACAATTTAACACACTTAACCTTCTAAGAATCAAGGAAAATGAGACCAATAATTATGTCAATGGCTGAGCCAAAGAAAACTAAGGGTTGTCCTGGGCAATCTTTAGTTGAGCTTAGCCTTATGCAAATTAATTACAAATTTGTTGGTCAATTGCAATACACAAATATCCAAGTTCCAAGACAATGAAATAAGGTGTAATTTGAAGCAAATGTTGGATTTGAGTGAACTTTGGAATTCTTGATATAAAGGCAATTTGACAACTATCTTTCAAATCTCATCTTTGCCTCAAATTCTTGAAATATATATATATGTATGCCTCAGATTCTAAGAATCAAGAAAATTTGACAACTTTCTTTCAAAACTTGGATTTTGCACCTTTTTTTGTTGGCCTTTATCGATGTTCAAAACAACTAAGATTACTTTTATGGGCTGTTTATGCAAGGTAGCAAGAACGATTTTTGTATCTCCACAATTAGGGTTTTTTTTATGGTTTGGTTTGGTAAAATGATAGCTTGTACGGCCGTATGTATGAAGAAGGAAAAGTAGCCTTGGATACAAGAAAAATTGCAATGCAAACCAAGCAACAATGTAATCAAGTCACACAAGTCTAAGATCAACTAAAAGCTTCGTTAGCAACAAGATTTTTACGTGTGACTAGGCAGCACTTTTTAAGCAATGGACTAGATTTATATGCTATGGCAGAATTAAAACCCTAATACAATGAACCTATTGTCAAGTGTGTGTGTGAGAGAACTGATATTGAAGGATTAATAGCGAAGTAGATGCAAAAAGACCAAACTTTTGCGCCTGGGGTTTGTTCTGTTCAAGGATAAAAACCCTAACTTTTTTTTAAAAAGAAAAAACAAGATGGTTGTAATGTGATTCAAGTAAAACGAAAAAAAGAATCCAAGCAAGAATTATGGCAATCTACATTGACTTGGAAATGTATGGAGTCAGAGTAGGGTGAAAAGATCCAATAAGATATGAATTTTTTTTTTGGGTATGTTCTGGGACTTTTTCCTTGATTAAACGAAAATTATCAATGAGGGATTTAAACTATGGATTCACGAGTTCAGTAGTATGGAGAGCTGAATGAAAAATCCAAGAGATAAAAAAAATGACGAAACTGAGATATGATGAAGAATGAAGGTAGAATGATTAACGGATATTTGAGTTGTAAAGAAGAAACCTCTGATACCACTTTGATACGATCTTGGATCGTATGGAAGTGACGATCACTTCTTTCAACTCCAAAAGACACCTTTGATCAACCCTTGCGTGGGACAATGACGCAAACACCACCTTCTTGGACAAGATAAGCCAACAACGTCTACGTCGAGCAATTCAAATCTCCCAATCCAACACGTCGTTCCGTATCCTTAGATTGTGATTTACCAACTAGGTTTTCTCAAACCTTGATTGGATCTAGCCTTGATTTTAATTTGTGAAAACCAAAGGAAAAACACAAGAATGAAGGTATCACAAAGCTGCCAAAAATTCTGTCTCAATTCTGAGGAAGATGGATCTTTGTGGTTTTTATGCACCATTATGTGTTAATCTACGTTGAACATATTAAAGACCTTTTCTTTTCCATAAAAAGGGAACACGGTGGAGAGTGTGAAGGAAATAAGAGTGATTTTGCATGAAAATGACAACTTATGTGGTAAGTGGAGACACGGTTATGCTCTTGTGAGTGTTTAGCTTAACATGTACTTGGGTACATCATTTTGTCTTGCATGCACCGAAAAAAGGGCTGTGGTGACTAGTACGTCGAGCAATTCAAATCTCCCAATCCAATACGTCGTTCTGTATCCTTGGATTGTGATTTACCAACTAGGTTTGCTCAAACCTTGATTGGATCTAGCCTTGATTTTAATTTGTGAAAACCAAAGGAAAAACACAAGAATGAAGGTAGCACAAAGCTGCCAAAAATTCTGTCTCAATTCTGAGGAAGATGGATCTTTGTGGTTTTTATGCACCATTATGTGTTAATCTACGTTGAACATGTTAAAGATCTTTTCTTTTTCATAAAAAGGGCACACGGTGGAGAGTGTGAAGGAAATAAGAGTGATTTTGCATGAAAATGACAACTTATGTGGTAAAGTGGAGACACAGTTATGCTCTTGTGAGTGTTTAGCTTAACATGTACTTGGGTACATCATTCTGTCTTGCATGCACCGAAAAAAGGGCTGTGGTGACTAGGGTGCGGGTGCACCCAAAATCGTTGCTAGTGCTATTTTAATTGAGACAGAATTTTCGACAGCTTTGTGCTACCTTCATTCTTGTGTTTTTCTTTTGGTTTTCACAAATTAAAATCAAGGCTAGATCCAATCAAGGTTTGAGCAAACCTAGTTGGTGAATCACAATCCAAGGATACGGAACGACGTGTTGGATTGGGAGATTTGAATTGCTCGACGTAGACGTTGTTGACTTCTCTTGTCCAAGAAGGTGGTGTTTGCACCATTGTCCCATGCAAGGGTTGATCAAAGGTGTCTTTTGGAGTGGAAAGAAGCGATTGTCACTTCCATACGATCCAAGATCGTATCATTTCCTCTATCCAATCCGAATACAGGCAACCAAATGAGAGAGGCGCCAACCCATCATGAGACATATGTCCATGCAATGTTGCACATTATGGTGAACGTGCCAATTCAAAGAGGGAGTTTATTAGCACTATCCAAGATATTGCACAAACGATCAACCAAAATACTCAGCATAAAGAAAATAGGAATATCAAAGCAGTATCTCTGAAGCATGCACAGCAGAGCAAAAAAAAGAAATATGAATGAAGAAAAATCATACCAAGGTTGCCTGTGTCTATAGGTGACACAGGCAACAACCTGAAAGACATGCCAACCCAGTGGGAGGCTGTGTAATCAAGTGCGAATAGAAGCAAGGTCACCATCAGAAGAAGCAGCACCACGAGCCTAAATAGGTAACGACTGGAGAGTTCTGTAAATAGTGCACTGACATTGCCTAAGATTTTCCTAGGATAAGTAATGTGCCACATAATTGGCTTCTCGCGGAGCTATGAAGATAGTTGAGCAACTCAACCAAAGCAAATTGTGCAAGCGATAAAGTATAGAGTTGTAGGCCCGTATAGATATACAGTCAGCCTGAAAAGCAAAAGTTCCCACTGCAAATCACTACAATCAACCTCGAGATCAAAATTTGTATAACGCATGCTGAAATATATAAACGCAAAAAATGTAGCATGTAACTCCAAATATGTAGAATCTACAGCATAGATGGGGAAGTTGATTGCCTCAAGCATACATCCAAAATGATCTTGTAGTATTGCCCCGCCTGCCGGCGTGTACCGGCCAAGCGCAGCATCTGTGTTAAGCTTCAAGCGATCAATAGGTGGCAAAGGCTAACGAACCACTCTCACCCGTGGGAGGCGCATAAAGGAAGACAAACGAGAATTTACCAGTGATTGAACATAATCTGCACGTTTTTTACCAATCAAAGACGAGCTCCACATATATACAGTGGCTTGAACATGTTCAATAATACCATGTGAATTCTACTTGGCAGTCCCAAACGTGATGTCTGCATGCACTACCCAGATGCACCAACAGATGATTGCTTGTAAAATCACATAAACAAGGATACGTAGATTCTGAAAATTTCCTTGCAATCACCAAGTCATCAAATGAGTGTGAAATGTAGTTGTCCGGGGACTAGTTAGAGGGTCGTCAACTAAAATGCCATAATAATCCCAGATGAAAGAAATAGAAGGACAAGTGAGGAAAACATGGATAACTGTGATATCATGTGTTTTACATAATGGACATTGAGACGGGCAAACTTGGTATACATCAGCCAAGTTTTCAAGAAAAGGCAGAGCACCATGAAACAACTGCCACATAAATATATTCACTTTCAAAATTGCTGTAGGAGCCCAAATAAACTTGTGTGTCAGCAACTCAGGTGCCACGATTCGCACCTCCTCATAATCTTTTCGAAGGAAGAAGATACCATCAGTAGTGAGCTTCTAAGATGCTAGATTACCTTCCCAATCGCAAAGATCCACATAGACCGAACGAATTCTGCAAATACGTCGCCAGCCTGTTGAGTCATAGAGACGAGGGGTGTAGTCTCGGTGTAGCCCGTATCTCTATCTCATGTATGTAGCCTATAAAGTATCATGTGTATGATAATTCCACCAGACACAACAATAGTAAGCCTTCTGAATGTCAAACAAATCCCTAATCCCAAGGCCACCCTCCAGCCAAGGACGACGAATTGCATGCCATGATAGCCAGTTGTGTTTAGCACATCCAGATGGCATTCCCCAAAGGAAGCTAGCCATTAGGCGATGCAACTTGAAAATAATACTAGTGTGGCAGCTTAGTGGGTGTAAAATAATAAAGTGATACAGAAGCTAACACGTGTCGTATCAAGATGAGTTGCCCCGTTTGTGATAAAATGATATAATTCCATCCTTGTAGATACTGCTTAAAATGCCAAATTACATACATACAGTGATAAGGCTGAGAAATACCACGATGTAAATAGGAGCCTAGATATATAATAGTCAAAGAAGCTATAGACATCTGCAATGTATTCTTCATAATTGTCAGCCACCGAAAGGAAATAGAGGACGGAGGGATGAGCTGACTTTTGTAAAAATTAATCATCTGCCTACTAGCGTTTATAACACAACAGGAACTTACGAAACCATTTTTGGTTTGAAACTAGCACCATTTAGAAAGATAAGTAGGTCATGAGCATATGTTAAATGAGAGACATCATGTATTCGGCCAACCTGAAAAGGCAAGAGATGTCCCGATGACTCAAGCTCTTTAGATCACGACTTAATCCCTATATAGCTAAAATAAATAGAAGAAGTGACAAGGGATCACCCTGTTTAACACCACGTGTTGGCTAGAAAAATCCCCAAGGAGCACCATTTATGAGCGCCGATAAATAAGACCCTCCTAAATGATTCATAATTAACCGCATAAAAAAAGAAGAGAGGCCAAACTGCTCGAGGACTCCCCATAAATATTGCCAACACACTCTATCAAATGATGTGGCCATGTCAAGCTTAATCATCACATTAGATCTCCGTGCCTGTCTATCTATATGATGAACCATCTCGTTTGTTAATAAAACTTGTTCAAAAATGTCATGATGCGGAACAAAACCAATCTGTTTAGGAGAAATTAATCGATCAAGCATAGGCCTCAATCGCATTGCCAAGATACGACTATTAACTTTACTAACAAACGTAGATAAACAAATTAGACGATAATCCACAAAAGTCCGAGGTGCCTCTTTTTTTGACAATAGAGTAATTAAAGTGCTCCAACAACCTTTGGAATTGGGACCCCAAGAAAAATTACATTACAACCTTATAAACATCATCACCAACAACCTCCTAACTAGAACGAAGGAAAACACCACTAAATCCATCTGGCCCTGGTGTACTGTGGATCAAGTGCCCATATAGCCTACATCACCTCTTCTTTCGATGGCAGTACCATTAATTCACGGTTCTGCTAATTTGAAATCACCCATGGTATGCACCAAAGGATAGGCTCATTATTGTATGTCCCCTGCTGTAAACAAATGAGAATAAAACTGAATGGCCTCTTGAGCAACAGTGGCTCCTGTTGAGAAAAAGGGGTTTGAGTGATTTCAAAATGCATGATTTAAATAACGTGTTACAAAGAAGTGCATGACATATTTTATGACATAACACGTTGTTGCATGAAAGTTGCCTTATATAGTTCATATATAATGTTGCCGTACTAACGAGCCATGAAGCGTTAAAGCTTACATCAAATGGCAAACATTTGTTGTGTTTATACTATTTTCATGTGCCACCATTAATGAACTAAATCAGTTCATTAAGTGAAGTACTTAGTTAATTAAACTAAGTAGTTCATTAAAGGAAGCTACATTTGGACAAGCCACCAAGGCAACAAGACTAAGAAAGGAAAGTCTCCTCCTCCTCCTTTCACCACATATATACACGCCTATATATATATATATATATATATATATATATATACATATATTCAAATTTTTTGAAAAAGGCACATACACATTTATTCTAACGTACTACCGACACGTTATAAATTTTACGTACGTACGTTAACGTCACACCACCATACTTAACTCGTATTTATGAGTATATTCAGGTCTTAATCATATGATATAAGTCATGGTGATGACAAATTAAATACGACACGTTAAAATGTTCTAAACCGAAAATTGTCGTATCGGGCGAATACCGAAACTTCGCCAACGTGTCACGTACTTGCCATAAATAGATGGCCAGCCCCTATGCTTCAAAAATACTCAAACATTTCGTGGGTATGATGTTATGTGCAGCCATAAAATCATTCCATGTTGGCACACACAAATCACCCCACATTAAGGCCAAATTATGGAGATTCCAATTTTAATTTTGTCACATAAAAATGGCGCCACTTTAAGACCAGAAAATTGCTGAATATTTAAGTTTATATTATGTATATTATGTGTAACATAATATATATAACATGTGCAAAAATTTGGAATTTATTTAGAGAAAAATCGGGTAATCGATAAACATCGAAAATTCGGTTTTCTACGTACACAACACATGGAACGTTTTTGGCACATCATACGACATATATCTAGACCCTTTTTACATATGTCATACATCTTAGAGTGTTCTAGAAAATTAAATTAATGGCTGATTGGAATATGCCATGTGTGTATTATTAAATGTGCACTATTTTACAAAGTTTGCAAAAATAAAATTCATCACTTGTATATACATATGATACACGCCTATTCCAGCTGAAATGGAGCATATGTGGAGCCTTGTTGGCATATTGATTGGTCAAGAATCAATCATACAATGTTGGTGACTTAAAGAAAGAAGCTACAAAAGGTAATGTTTCAAATTTTATCTCATTTGTAACACATGCTGAAAATTTCAGCATGTGGATAATAGGCTGGCCGATTTTCACCATTTATGAGCCTATATTTTGTGTCTTGAAACATGTGGTTAATTGAAAGACAAATTGGAATTAATTTGAATAAGATATGAAAGTAAATTTGTGATATCTTGAATATCACACATGCTGAAATATTTCAGCATGTGTATGAATGTATCTAGGCCGATTTCTTGGCCATGTTGTTGTCCCATTTTATTCCCAAAATCGATGAGAATATTGTCTACTAATTGGTGATTTATTTCTAAGAGAAAAATCAAAGAAAATTGGAAATAATTTGAACTAAAGCACCATGTATCGCATGCTGAAATTTCAGCATGTCAAGTCTAGTAATGGCCGGTTTTTTCACCATGTTTGGAGAAATATTATCTTGCTTAATTTATGTGATGATCTTGGAAGTTATGGTAATTTTTTTATGGTGATTTTGACACATTTTTTTAGTGGAATTCTCAGATTTTCCTAGTCATCAAGTGATGACAACATTCAACCAATCAATGAGTGCCAAGTAAGCAAGAGTTAAATGATCATCCAATGAGGAGGTGCCAAATAAGCAAGATAATGTCACAATGATGCCACATATTCTCCTAAGGATTTAGAAGATAATTTTCAAGAGGAGAAGGACGTAGAGAGGGATGGCCATAATATTAAAAAGGAAGGAAGAAGAGCAAAACAAGGACAAGAACAAGTCTTGCAAACCAAGTGTTCAAAAACGCCTAGCTCTTCCTCTTCTACACTCTCTTTCTTTCTTCTTCCTAAAAGCCTATTGTACTTACATTCATATACTTGAATATGCTTCATCTAGACCACCACACATTCTTTATCTTTGTAAAAGATTGATCAAGGTGTGATCAATCTTCAATCTTGCAAGGTGGTGGTGTTCGTGTGAATTGTATTCATCATACAAGGTTTGTAAAGGGTTGGAGTTGGTGTGTAACTCCATCAACCCTGTGGTAAGGTGTTTGTGTGTTGTGTGATTAGTGTGAATCGAGGAAGGTGTTCCTCGAAGACTGGAGTAGGTTGTTTATAACTGAACTAGTATAAAATTCTTGGTGTCATTTACTTTCAGCACTTACTTTCTGTTCTAGCATTGTTTATCATTTTTAATTACGTTCGTAAAAATAGTAAACAAATTTCAAAAATTACGAAACTTTCAGGAAACATAGCCACACGTCTTAGAGTTCTTTTGGCGCAAGTTTCAACCCTTTTGGATGAGCATAAGTCACCCAAACATCCAAAGTTCTGAGACTAGTGCAGTTTGATTTTCAGGCTTTCAAAAGTTGAGACTTTGATCGTATTTGACTAATTTTCCAAAAGAACTTTTCAAAACGGTTTCAACCCATTCAAATACAACATATAAGGGATTAGTGTTTAAAATTTCAGAGCAATTGGAAATAAGAACAAATAGGAATAAATTTTTCAAAACAGTCTACCGTTTCTGGCAGATTCGCGAAATCTGACCACCAACGATTTGTGAAGGGGTTAAAGGTTGAATTTAAATCTGAAATTTTTAGGAGACACTCATAACATCTGAGGCTAAGTTTTCTCCAAATTGCAGAATTTTTGAAGACCTGCAACCTAGTTTTCGAAACGTTTTTAAACTGGTCCTGAAAATAGAAACTGTTTTCAGAAGTTGGGTTTTTGGTTCAAACTAATTTTAAAAACCATATTTTCCGCACCCACTATTCAACCCCCCCCCCTTCTAGTGGTGCCTTGCAGATCGTACAATTGGTATCAGAGCACAGGAACACTCACAACAAAAGGATCCAACGATCTACGTGAGATGTCATCCACTAGCTATAACACCGTGCAAGAAAGAATGTCAACCATAAGGCCTCCTCTCTTTGACGGTGAGTCTTTCGTTTAATGGAAGGTAAGAATGAAACTTTTCTTTATGGCAATTGATATTGATCTTTGGTCAATTATAGAAGATGGTCCATTTATTCCATCAAAGTTATCCACTGTAGATGGAGTCACATTAGAGGTCGTTAAGCCTAGGCAAGAGTATACCAGTGATGATAAAAAGAGACTAAGCATGAACGCTAGGGCTATGCAGTTACTTTTAAATGGACTAAGTAAAAGTGAATCAAGCTATGTTTCAAATTGTTCTAGTACACAAGAAATGTGGAGAATACTTGAAATGAAACACGAAGGCATTAGTCAAGTAAAAGAGTCCAAGATCAACATGCTTATGTCCACACTTGAGCATTTAAATTATTGCCTAATGGATCTATCGTTGATATGGATCTTCGCTTGACTAACATCTACAATTCTCTTGAGTCTCTTGGAAAAGCCTTTATTATGCAGGAAAAGGTACAAAAGATCTTGCGAAGCCTTCCATCCGAGTGGGACTCTAAAGTAACGGCCATAGAAGAAAGCAAAGAAACTAAATCGATTAAGATGGAAGAACTAATTGGATCACTAAAGGTATATGAAAATAAACTCGCTTTAAGACATTCTGAGTCTATTTCCAATAATGATAAGGCTATAGCATTTAAATCAAATGAATACGTCGTAGATGATAGTGACATAGATTCCGATGATGAGGACTTAATCACGATGGCTAAAAGATTAAGAAAAATATTGAGAAAATCGATTAAACATAAGTCTACATCATCTAAGGATCATAAAAATAAAAATAAGGAAATAAAGTGCTATGAATGCGGCAAACATGGATATCTATCATATGACTGCCCTAATAAAGAAAAGCAAACAAACAAATACCCTGACAAGGATCGGAACAAGAATAGACTCATCTCAGAACCTAAGCAAAGGAGAAGAGCCTTCAAAGCCTCCACTTGGAGTGACACATCCAACTCTGAGACTAATGATACGGAAGAACAAAAGGCACAAGTATGCTTTACATCTAAGGCATCAAATGAGGTATCTTCCGGCTCTGATTCCGATTCTGAATGGTCTTATGATGATTTATTTAGTCAATATTTAGAATTGCATAAGTTTTCAAAGACCCTTGCAAAAGAAAAGAAACAATTAATTGAAGACAAGAAGTTGTTAGAATCTTCTAACACGAACCTTGTTTCTTTATTAAACGATTCAAAAGAAGAGTCGTCACGCATCATTAATGCATTAAAATCAGAGGTCTCATCATTGACTATGCACAATAATGAAATGAAATCCGAGATTTCAAACTTGAAATCAAGGAATGCGAATTTAGAGAAAATGGTGAAGAAATTTGATACGGGAACAAACATGCTAGATCACATTATTTCTTCACAAAAGCATGATAGTGATAAAACGGGTTTAGGATACATGGAAACAAATGAAGTATCCATCAAACCAACCAAGTTTGTAGTGTCTAAGAAAGTAGACACTCCAAAACCAAAAACGGCGTCTAAGATGATGCAAAGACCCTCATTCCCCACATCTCGTCATACTTCTTCTTCATATCATAAGAAATACAATTTTGCACCATATAGATATGAGAAGAAATAAGTGATGCATACAGGACATGCATTTCATCCATCTAGATCACACACTACGCACATTAACACAAGGACATATCAAAAACGTCCTACATATAATGCGTATAAAGGAGTTCTTGGCCAAAGGCCAGATGCAGTTGCACCTAAAGTATATTATGTTGTGTTTTCATCACCTTTCTCACCTTTTGGAAGACCTAGAAGGGTCACCCAAATTTGGGTACCAAAAGGGACATTTTCAAAGGGTTGAATAAATAACCCTTAAGAACGCACCTTTGAGATTATTCAAAATGCATGATTTTCTTTTCATCTTTACATGCGCTTTTGATTGTCTTTCTAAAATAAAAGGGGAGAGAAAGCATGATTTAAGAGGGAGAGAGATACTGAGTGCATAAATCAAGGGGGAGCGGGTTTGAAATTTAAAATTCAAATTTTGAATTTATGGATGATTGAAGGGGGAGCGATAGGATTTAAATCATGTATGTAGGTTATTTTGAAAATCATCAAAATGAGTAGATTGTTGAGAAAAAGGGGTTTGAGTGATTTCAAAATGCATGATTTAAATAATGCGTTACAAATAAATGCATGACATATTTTATGGCATAACACGTTGTTGCATGAAAGTTGCCTTATATAGTTCATATATAATGTTGCCGTGCTAACGAGCCATGAAGCGTTAAAGCTTACATCAAATGGCAAACATTTGTTGTGTTTATACTATTTTCAGGTGCCACCATTAATGAACTAAACTAGCTCATTGAGTGAAGTACTTAGTTAATTAAACTAAGTAGTTCATTAAAGGAAGCTACATTTGGACAAGGCACCAAGGCAACAAGACTAAAAAAGGAAAGTCTCCTCCTCCTCCTTTCACCACATATATACACGCCTATATATATATATATATTCAAATTTTTTGAAAAAGACACATACACATTTATTCCAACGTACTACCGACACGTTATAAATTTTACGTACATACGTTAACGTCACACAACCATACTTAACTCGTATTTATGAGTATATTCAGGTCTTATATCATATGATATAAGTCATGGTGATGACAAATTAAATACAACACTTTAAAAGGTTCTAAACCGAAAATTGTCGTATCGGGCGAATACTGAAACTTCGCCAACGTGTCACGTACTTGCCATAAATAGATGGCCAGCACCTATACTTCAAAAATACTCAAACATTTCGTGGTATGATGTTATGTGCAGCCATAAAATCATTCCATGTTGGCACACACAAATCACCCCACATTAAGGCCAAATTGTGGAGATTCCAATTTCAATTTTGTCACAAGAAAAAGGCTTACGACCAGCAAAGTGCTGAATATTAAATTTTATATTATGTATATTATGTGTAACATAATATCTATAACATGTGCAAAAAGTTAGAATTTAATTAGAGAAAAATCGGGTAATGGATAAACATCGAAAATTCGGTTTCCTACATACACAACACATGGAACTTTTTGGCACATCATACGACATGTATCTAGACACTTTTTACATATGTCATACATCTTAGAGTGTTCTAGAAAATTAAATTAAGGGCTGATTGGAATATGCCATGTGTGTATTATTAAATGTGCACTATTTTACAAAGTTTGCAAAAATAAAATTCATCACTTGTATATACATATGATACACGCCTATTCCAGCTGAAATGGAGCATATGTGGAGCCTTGTTGGCATATTGATTGGTCAAGAATCAATCATACAATGTTTGTGACTTAAAGAAAGAAGCTACAAAAGGTAATGTTTCAAATTTTATCTCATTTGTAACACATGCTGAAAATTTCAGCATGTGGATAATAGGCTGGCCGATTTTCACCATTTATGAGCCTATATTTTGTGTCTTGAAACATGTGGTTAATTGGAAGACAAATTGGAATTAATTTGAATAAGATATGAAAGTAAATTTGTGATATCTTGAATATCACACATGCTGAAATATTTCAGCATGTGTATGAATGTATCTAGGCCGATTTCTTGGCCATGTTGTTGTCCAATTTTATTCCCAAAATCGATGATAATATTGTCTACTAATTGGTGATTTATTTCTAAGAGAAAAATCAAAGAAAATTGGAAATAACTTGAATTAAAGCACCATGTATCGCATGCTGAAATTTCAGCATGTCAAGTCTAGTAATGGCCGATTTTTTCACCATGTTTGGAAAAATATTATCTTGCTTAATTTATGTGATGATCTTGGAAGTTATGGTAATTGTTTTATGGTGATTTTGGCACATGTTTTAGTGGAATTCTTAGATTTTCCTAGTCATCAAGTGATGACAACATTCAACCAATCAATGGGTGCCAAGTAAGCAAGAGTTAAATAATCATCCAATGAGGAGGTGTCAAGTAAGCAAGATCATGTCACAATGATGCCACATATTCTCCCAAGGACTTAGAAGATAATTTTCAAGAGGAGAAGGACCTAGAGGGGGACGGCCATAATGTTAAAAAGGAAGGAAGAAGAGCAAAACAAGAACAAGAACAAGTCTTGCAAACCAAGTGATCAAAAACGCCTAGCTATTCCTCTTCTACACTCTCTTTCTTTCTTCTTCCAAAAAGCCTATTGTACTTACATTCATATACTTGAATAGGCTTCATCTAGACCTGTTACGTCCGTGATTTTGGGTAAAAGAAAAAGAAAATTAAATAAAACAAAGATGATAAATCCTCGTCTATTTAGAATTTTGAAATTAGGATAAGTCCTAAACCAAATACAATTAGAAAAATAGGATAGAATTTCTATGATAAATCCTAAACCTAGTTTGAATATACCTAAATGACCTACTATATACCGATCTATATAATACCTTTAGCTAAACAATTTCACAACTAACCCTATAGCAATTCTGCCGCCCCTGCTGGAAGAAATTTCCAGCAAATTTCCCCTCTCAAATCGGCCCCTCCATCAGCCAGCAAACAAAAAGAAAAAAAATGCACCCTAGCGCCCACCATCCCTATCCACAACATCAAATATGTTGCAATACATATTGCTTTGTATTGCACCTTTTTGTTTTGTTGCACTCTGTCTACCAAAGAAGCAAGGAAAGAGAAAAAAATTATACCGCCCTTATTTTCATCACCACAGCCGAAAGCTTCAAGGGGTGGGAGAGAGGGTTTTGTCAAATCATCGACCCTAGATTCAATCGTACAGTAGAATTTTACATGGATAAGGTAAGTAATCTTTCTATATTTTCTATGTTTTGCAAAAATTTTACATGTTATGTTCGTTAAAATACGGATCATACAAAAGTATATGTAAGTGCATAAATTGATGTATATATACGTATTTGGGTACCTGTGTGGAAATATATATACAGGAGCATGTTTGTTGTGAAGGGGGTACGAAAATTTGAAAAAATTTATATATGTATGTTGATAGTGTTACTGACGTGGGGTGTGTGGAGGGCAAACATTATTAAAAGTGTTAAATGAATGATAGGATTGAGTTAATGAATTGATCAGTACATGAAATAAATATATTCATGTGATTGAATTGCAAATTTAACAATTGTTTCGAAATTTCATCCTTTAACGAAACTTTTAGTCACATATGTACCTAATATATATATTTGCTATATAATTTCATAAAGTAGAAGAACATATTAAGTTGTCGTATATATATAATATATATGTATTTATATAAATATAGGCCGAGAGAAAAAAGGTAAAGTGCGAAAGTTTTATTGCGCACTGCCTTGAATAAGTGGCCATGGTTATTCTGAAAATTTTAAAGAGGTTACTGTGCTTAAAGATATGTAAATGGAATATTCGTATTATATATATAATGTATGGTATGCATAATTACTTGTAAAGGCAAAGGTTATATTGCCTTAAGTTTTGCCTATGAGGATAGCATGGACAGTGGTGTAAGTGTATTTTGGGTAAATGATTTACATGTGATTTGTATGTGTATATGATATGCATATGTTATAATTATATATGTAAATCAATATATATGGCCGATTTTTGTGAAATTAGTTAAGCACTGGCCGCCCACCTTGTTTTTGAGAATATGTATATTTTGATTGCCTTAGTTAAAAGTATAAATTAATATGTTCTATTTCGCGCGTGTGTGTGTGTATGTTGGTATGACAAATAGGAAAAAAATAGAAAGCTATAAACTAATTATTTTAAGTAAGTCAAATTAACCTTTATTATTAGGTATTGATTTTTTTTATACAACAATTGTTTAGATTCGAGCCCAGAAGAGAAGGAAGTTAATTCGTCAAAAAGGTAGGTGCCTCTTCCCCCTCAAACGGGTATGATTCATGCATGATTTGATGGTATACTAATGTGTTTCGTTGTTTTTATTTGTTTAAGTTGTAAATTTTGTTTCGTTGTGTTTATTGGTCTAAGTTATAAATTTTGTATATGTTGAAAAGCATGAGATATATTGTTTATGGCTACTATGTGCTTGTATGTGTGTGAATTTGGTGGTAAGATTGAATCGGAACAAAAAAATACCCCTAAAGAATTGAAAAAAAAGGAACTGTTACACTAAGACCTTTAAAAAGTTGTGTTTTGCCCTTAGAATAGGTTTTGTATAGACTAGAAATAGGAGAAAATGGGGGTTGGGATCGAAAAACGAATCACAGCGCGCGTTGCCACTGGTGGAACAACCAGTAAATAAAAATTAAATTAATTTAAGGCAGAGAACAAGCCGGCCAACAAACCGAGCCAGCTGGCCAGCGGGTCGGACCGAAGGCGGCCCATTAACCACTCAAAAAAAATGTATAGAAAAATATAATTGAATACCAGTAAAATTCAAATAAATTCCAGAAAATATAAAGGATTAAAATTTAATTATTTCTACTTAAATTCTAAAGTTTGGTAAATTCAAGAGATTAAAAATAAATAGTAATAAATAGAATTAAATAAGGGAGAAATAGGGAAAATTAGTAGAACATTTTAGAAAATTAATACAAGCTAAGAGAAAATTAAGGGTGATGATAAATAACAACCTTCTAATATTCGAAAAATTTACGAACCTAAATTTGAGTGCCGGAGGATGGTGAGGATGGGCCAGGGGCCTCAGGCGATTATGTTGGTTGCATTCATGGCACGTGCATTGCATGATGGTGGGTCGTGGCTTACATGTCACGGACGCTCAGGATGGTGTACGGTTGCGGGGCCAAGTACACTTAGGATGGTGACTGTGGGTGGATACGACCCACAACCACTCAGTAGATCCCAGGATCATGCATTGCATAGCGGAGATATCGGCATTTTGTGTGACATGACTTAGTTGCGTGTGACATGCATCGTAGGACATGCATCACGATGTTGCGCATTCTTTATCTGGAGTGAATTACCTTTCCACATTATTTCATATGCTGGTGTGACATCATGTTCTATGTGCTATGTGTTATATCATTATTGCATACACGTTTTGTATTGGTTTGAAGCGGCCATCTACTGGGTGATTTTCTGTCTCTCACCCCTACTTCCCAGGTGAGCCGGATGAGGACTACGAGCACATCTTCGTTGAGGATGAGACGGACATAGCAGAGTGGGTTGGTTGATAGCTGCAGCTAGGTTACGAGGGGGTCTACAGCTGTTTGTATTTACTTATACTTTGGGGATTTTTTTCCACAGACTTCTTGGTACTTTTATTATCAGGGTTTTATTCAGTAATGTAACGTCGGTTATTGGAGTTTAATTTAATTTGTGATTTACGTTTCTGCGAGAAAAATTTCGACGTCATTTCTGACATGTAAGAGATTGATTCGACACCTTGTATTCTCCTTAGCAAGATACGGCGGGTGCACTGTTCCCGATGCTAGAGCTCGGGAGCGGGGCGCTACAGGTGGTATCAGAGCCGAGGCTTCAGATCTGCCTCGGAAACGCAGGATTAATTAGATCACTTAGACATAAGTTACGATCTTTTGTAAAAAGACGATTTTACCCTCAATAAACAAAGAAGACTTACGAGATGATTTTAGACTTAGGCTATGATTGGGTTATAGGAGGTGTGTGCTGATGGTGAGCTTTACCTGTCTAATTACCATTTTACCCTGGGTCCAACCCCCTTAACTCGCTATTGACTAATCTGATTTCTTTTCATGAACTGGAATTACAGAAATGCCTCCACCACGTGAGCCAGCTGGAAATGGTGGTGAGAACCACCAGAATCAGGGGATCATACGCAAGCACTTGAAGATGCCATAGTCACCATGACCAACACCCTAGCACAGTAGCACCAGCTGCTGAACTAGCATGCACCGCCTCCACCACCATCGTAGTCGGACCTGAGATTCTTCGACAAGGAGATGCAGAAGAGTGATGGCGCAACACCAACTGACACCGGCAACCACTTGGATCTAATTTCGGAATAAGTTTAAAAAGTTCTACATGTTAGACAGTGCGACCTTCCAGAGCATGGTTCTAGATCCACGGCGGAAGTATATATTTAGGTTATGATCTTAGAAATTAAGTTACGATTTTGCCCTAAGTCACGATCTTAGACATAAGTATTGAATTTTTTTTGTCGTAAGCATTAATTGTACATTAAGCATGCTATTGGAAATAAGATTAGACCTTAGAGGTTAAGTGATAATCCTATACGTAAGTCACGACTTAGACATAAGCGATAATCTAGATTAAGAGTTTACCTTTGACTTAAGCATTGATTTTAGTCATAAACATTGATTATATGCTAAGTATGATTTGGAAATAAGAACTGATCTTAGACATAAATGGCGATCTGAACATCAGGTGATAATTTGAATATATGCACTGATCTTAGTCATAAGCTGTAATTATATTCTAAGCATTGAGCTTAGAAATAGGTAATGATTTTAGACGTAAGGAATGATGATATCAAATATCGATTCTAGAAATAAGTGATGATATTAAACCTAAGTGATGATCGGATAAGAGATCTGCCCACGTATACTTATGGCACTCCATACGACTCTGAATTATTTACTTTACCTAAGTGTTGTTTATAATCATTTGGATAATTCCTTAGATCCGACCTCTGCAAACTCGATACCATTATGAGAAATTAAGTGAGTTCACACCTCTACCTCAACAGTAGTGTCAGAGCGTGACTATGTCTAAGTTAGGGTTGAAGTTCTTAAACGATGACTTGTAGTAAAATAATAATGACTAAGAAAGAATTTATTAGCGTTATGATAAGCAGAGCCAGCAATGAATATCGTACAAAGGGGTTTATAATTATGATTAAGATGTTGAATTTTATAGTATCACATAAGCCGAAGATATCAGTCTTATTAGGGATATTGATTGATAGTGATAAGCGGGCACTACTAAAATAAGTGCAGTGAAATGACAAATTATTATGAATTTGAGTTACGTGTTGATTCATAGGAGTACATATGTACTGATGCATCGAGTAGGCTTGAACTGAAACAGAGTAAGTATGAACAAGTAGTGGTTGTTTTTCAAGTGAAATCTAATTAAATTAGAATTAGCGGTTGAAATAACCAAGTAAAGAAGTACAGTGGATCAGTGTGGCGCGTGGAAGCATGGTGAATTAGAATACCCTAAGTCGATCAATATTTAGTGTGTCATGCTAAGATTGAACAACTTAAGTTAAAGATCTATAAGAAACGGTACATAAGTTGATTTTTCATTCGACATTAAGGGATGACTTAGAAAAATTATACGAAGTATTAGACTATTATTTTTCAAGTAGTCAAATGTTTTTTTGTGTAAGCACGTACACCACGACATATTTTATAATCCAAAGGTATTTCAAAGATTTTTGCTACTAAACATTTCAACTAGTTCCAATTTTTAGTATATTACTTTATAAGGCTATGTTTCTTTCCGAATTCGTATATCAATACAATAGAATTTTGACTATCCCTGACAACACTGATATATTTCAAAATATTGATGTTTTTGAATAACGATATATTTTTATATCTCTTATATTTCTCAAACTTTTTTTAGCATATTTATTTTGCTAAAATAATTTTATTTGGCAACTATCGATATCGCAAGCATTTAACCTATTGCATGCTTTTAAAGTTGTTTATCTGTTTGCGATGAACTTATTTAATTTTGTGAAGCAGGAATAGTTTCAAGATATATATACTTTTTCTTTTGAAAAAGAGAGGTACTTTATCTATATGGTTATGAAACTTTACATTTGCTGACTTTTCAAGTGTTGTATTTTGCGAAACAAAACATAGCTTTCAAAACATATTTTCTTGGAAAGAAAAAGACACCGTGTTCAAATCGTTTTGTAAAAAAAAGAAGAAATTTTACGATTTTTGTGTCTCAATTATTTTGAAGTGATTTTAACCATAATACTTTTACGAACCAGTTATATCACTGTTTTATAAATGATCATTTGAGACACAGCTTTGCGAAGATAAATGCATGATGCTTTGGGTTTGCCTTTACAGAAATTAGAAAGTATATTATTTTAAATAGTTAAAGATATATTCCAAGATTATAGTTATGTAAGCTATCTTTCTTTAAATTTAAGAAGAATATGTCCATACTCATACTTCGTATATTAGTTTGTTGATGACATCTCCGAAAACAAGAGTATGATCATAGAACTAGTTTGTAGGTATAAGAATAGATTTTGAGAATTTGATGATAAGAGACAGTGATGGTTAATGTATTGGAGGACTCGATAAATATTTTGGACGATCATATAACTAGGAGATGAATCATATATGATGAGTTAAGAATTCAGAACCGTAGATTGCAATAAGTTGAATGATACACGTCAAGGGGTATAAGTGAATGTTTATAAGTTGAAATTATAGAGAGTTAAGTTGAAGATTATAATACACCAAAAAAATCGATCTTAGAAGTCTGCTAATGACCGCAGATATAAGTACGGTACTGACTGACAATTGGAATCTCGGTATGACGACGATACCCATAATGGGCTTAGAAATTACCTAGCAGGTATACAAAGAATGATTCTGAGGACTTAGTCATACATCGAGGAAGTGAAATGGTTAATGTATCGAAATACGCAATGAATATTTAGCATGGTCATTACCTAAGTGAATGATTAAGTAGAGCTATACTAAGTCATTAAGCACGACACGCGCAAGTTTCGAGGACGAAACTTTTTGTAAGGGGGGAGGTATGTTACGTCCGTGATTTTGGGTAAAAGAAAAAGAAAATTAAATAAAACAAAGATGATAAATCCCAGTCTATTTGGAATTTTGAAATTAGGATAAGTCCTAAACCAAATACAATTAGAAAAATAGGATAGAATTTCTATGATAAATCCTAAACCTAGTTGGAATATACCTAAATGACCTACTATATACCTATCTATATAATACCTTTAGCTAAACAATTTCACAACTAACCCTATAGTAATTCTGCCGCCCCTGCTGGAAGAAAATTCCAGCAAATTTCCCCTCTCAAATCGGCCCCTCCATCAGCCAGCAAACAAAAAGGGAAAAAAATGCACCCCAGCGCCCACCATCCCTATCCACAACATCAAATATGTTTCAATACATATTGCTTTGTATTGCACCTTTTTGTTTTGTTGCACTCTGTCTGCCAAAGTAGCAAGGAAAGAGAAAAAAATTATACCGCCCTTATTTTCATCACCACAGCCGAAAGCTTCAAGGAGTGGGAGAGAGGGTTTTGTCAAAATCATAAACCCTAAATTCAATCGTACAGTAGAATTTTACATGGATAAGGTAAGTAATCTCTCTATATTTTCTATGTTTTGCGAAAATTCTACATGTTATGTTCGTTAAAATACGGATTATACAAAAGTATATGTAATTGCATAAATTGATGTATATATACGTATTTGGGTACCTGTGTGGAAATATATATACGAGAGCATGTTTGTTGTGAAGTGGGTACGAAAATTTGTAAAAATTTATATATGTATGTTGATAGTGTTACTGACGTGGGGTGTGTGGAGGGCAAACATTATTAAAAGTGTTGAATGAATGACAGGATTGAGTTAATGAATTGATCAGTACATGAAATAAATATATTCAAGTGATTGAATTGCAAATTTAACAATTGTTTCAAAATTTCAGCCTTTAACGAAACTTTTAGTCACATATGTACATAATATATATATTTGCTATATAATTTCATAAAGTAGAAGAACATATTAAGTTGTCGTATATATATAATATATATGTATTTATATAAATATAGGCCGAGAGAAAAAAAGGTAAAAGTGTGAAAGTTTTGGTAGCGCCCCGCTCCCGAGCCCTAACATCGGGAACAGTGCACCCGTCGTATCTCACTAAGGAGAAAAGCGTCGAATCAATCTCTTACTTGTCAAAGATGACGTAGAAATTTTTCGCGGAAACGTAAACCATATCATATACTAAACTCCAATAACCGTCATTAAATTGCTAAATAAAAATTCTAGAAATAAAATAGTAAAGTAGTATGTGGAAAATCCTCAAAATATAAATAAGAACAAAACAGCTGCAGAGTCCCCTCATATCCTAGCCGCAGCTCTCAACCAGCCCACTCTGCTATGTCCGTCCCGTCCTCAATGAAGATATGCTCGTAGTCCTCATCCGGCTCACCTGGGAAGTAGGGGTGAGTGACAGAAATCACCCAGTAGATGCCCGCCTCAAACAAATACAAAACGTACATACCGAAATGATATAGCCACATAGCACATAAACATGATATAACACATAGCACATAACATGATATAACACATAGCACATAAATATAAGATAACATGCATAAGATAAAGTAAATGCGGTAAGTAAAACACTCCACATAAAAATGCGCAAGTACGTGATGCATGCTCAATTAACGTGTCACACGCAACAAGAATCATGTCATGCAATATGCCCTAGACCTATATGCAATGCATGATCCCGGGATTGACTGGATGCCTGTAGCCCGTGCACTACAATCCACCCTTGCGGATGCCCGTGGCCCGTACACCACGATCCACCCCAACCGATGCCCGTGGCCCGTGCACCACGATCCATCATAACCAAGTATCCATGGCCCGTACACCATGATCCATCATAATCACATACTCATGGCCCGTACACCATGGTCCTGTCCACTCGAGCGTCTGAGACCCGTACATCTCAGCCCACTCCCAATGCAATGCACGTGCCATGAATGCAACAACAAACTCGTCTGGGGCCCGTACGCCCATCCTCACCAACTCCGGCACTCAACACTAGTCGTCTGGGGCCCGTACGCCCATCCTCACTATCTCCGGCACTCAATAGTTGGTTTTATAAAATTTACGAATATTGGAAAGTGGTTATTCAGCATTCCTTTTATTTTTCCTTAGCTTGTACTAATTTTCTAGAATTTTCTACAAATTTTCCCTTATTTAATTCTATTTATTATTAATTATTTTTAATTACTCACATTTATCAAAATTCAGAAATTAAGTGAAAATAATTTAATTTTGATCGTTTATATTTTCTGGAATTTATTTGGAATTTTCTGATATTTAATTATATTTTTCTCATATATAAAATGATTTATTTACTATTTTCTAATTTCCAGAAATGATTTAATTAAAATTAAAATATTATTTTTTTATGGCCCGCCATCACTCCTGGCCCGGCCCGCGGTTCCCAGGCTCCGCTGTATCCCCCTCCTTTTTTTTATATATTAGAGTATTGGGCCGGCCTGCCTTCAGGTCCGGCCCGGTCCGTTGGCCGGTCGCCTATTAAATTATTATTTTTTTAAATAATTGGGCCTGGCCCTGCGCATTTGCCTGCCGGCCCGTTAGAATCCGGCCCGCTGGCACTGGCAGGCGAGCCCGTCTGCCGCCTCACCCTTTTCTTTTTTTTTTACAGACGGCGCGTGCTCTGCAAGCCCCGTGCGTAGTGCCCCCTCTCAGCCACTTCCAGCGGCGCGTGTGGCCCACGCGCTACCTCTCCGGCCAATCTTTTTTTTTCTAGATTCAAATTTTCCTTATTTCCAGGCTATATGAGTCTATTACAAGGCCAAAACGAAATTTTTTTTAAACATTCCTAACTATGTAATTCCCTAATCTCTTGAGTTGATTCAAAGTATTTCCGCCCTAATCCAATCATACCATCAAATTCATATTCATACGAGCACATAGCAGCAATTAAACAGTTACCTCATGCTTTCCCAAATATAAACGAATATAAATCAATATTTTAAGCAAATAAAAACAAAGAATCACATAAAATATATCATCTAAGCATGCAAGGATCGTACCCATTTGAGGGGGAAGAGGCACCTACCTCGATTGACGATAACACGAATAATTTGACGGACTAAAACTTGGGTTCGGGGTCTCGCTAGCCTTCTTCTCCTCCCTCTTTTTCTCTTTTCTCTTCTTCTTCTTTTTTTTTCTTGTGTGCACGCCACTGTGCGTGTAGGTGTATATGTTTTTACGTTGTGTTGTGCGTGTATATGTATATATAGTGGGGAAGAGTTAAGGTAGATTTTAGGTTTTCACATTTGGTTTTGGTATAGGTTTCCTACTATAACTCTAATCATACCTAGTTTGTCCATTATTATCATTATTATCATTATTATTATTTTATTATTACTTTTTATTTAACATTAATAATACATGTATATAAAATTGTCGGCCATAACATCCTACCCACCTTACAAGAAGTTTCGTCCTTGAAACTTGACGTACCTTACTCGAAAAGCTGTGGATATCTCTCTCGCATTTGCTCCTCAAGCTCCTAAGTCGCCTCACGCTCGGTGTGATTGGTCCACTGTACTTTAACATAAGGGATGACTCGGTGCCTCAACACTTGGTCTTTGCGATCCACTATCCTGATGGGGATCTCTTCATATGTAACGTCCGGTCGGATCCTCAACGGTGGTGCATCTAGAACATGGCTTGGGTCCGGAACATATTTCCTCAACTGAGAAACATGAAATATGTTATGAACCTGAGCCAAGGCAGGGGGTAATGCTAATCGGTAGGCCAGCGTACCAACCCTCTCGAGTACCTCATAAGGACCAATGTAGCGAGGCTTCAGTTTACCCTTTATACCGAATCGCGAAACCCCCTTCGTAGGTGACACTCTCAAGTAAACCTTCTCGCCCACGTCAAATTCTAGTGGACGTCGTTTCGAATCGGCCCAGCTCTTGCTTCTGTCTTGGGCAACCTTTAGTCTATCTCGTATCAACTTTACTTTCTCTCTATTCTGCTTAACCAACTCAGGGCCGGTAATAACACGCTTGCCAACCTCGTCCCAGTGAACAGGAGACCTACACTTACGTCCATAGAGCGCCTCAAAAGGTGCCATACCGATGGCACTGTGGTGACTGTTGTTGTAAGAGAACTCAATGAGCTTGATCATACCATCCCAGTTCCCTTGAAGTCCAATGCGCACGCTCTCAACATGTCCTCTAAGGTCTGGATGGTCCTCTCAGATTGCCTGTCTGTCTGTGGATGGAAAGCGGTACTCAGTCGCAGCTCCGTCCCCAACCTTTTTTGACAAGCTGACCAAAAGCGAGAGGTGAATTTCGAATCACGGTCTGAGACGATATTGACTGGGACTCCATGTAGGCTAATAATATCATCAATGTATAACGTCACCAATCTTTCTACAGTCACATCACTAGGGACAGGTAGGAAGTGAGCAGCCTTCGTCAATCGATCAACAATCACCCAGACCATGTCGTTACCGTTTCTTGTTTTAGGAAGTCCTGCTACAAAGTCCATCGTCACATGCTCCCACTTCCACTCCGGTATCTCTAACAGCAACATCAAACCTCCTGGTCTCTGATGCTCTGCCTTAACCTGCTGACAAACGAGGCATCTCTCAATGAACTCAGCAATGTGTCTTTTCATCCCACTCCACCAGTAGTGTTTCTTTAGATCATTATACATCTTCGTAGCACCGAGGTGGATCGACAACTTCGAATTGTGTGCCTCCTTCAGTAGTTCCCTCCTTAGCTCCTCATTATCAGGCACGCATAACCTTCCTTGGTACCAAATACTGCCATCGTCATGTATTTGGAAGCCCTCAATTAGATTGATCAACATCCTATCTCGGATATCACTAAGCGTCACATCTTCCTTTTGTGCCTCTTTGATTCGCTCAACCAGAGATGGTGTAATGACTAAGGCCGCCAGGACGTTAGCAGTGGAATCAACAATGTCGAGATCAAACTCTTCCATCTCTTTCTTAGTGGTGTCTGTCTGGCGTGATTAGACTTTCTACTCAAAGCATCAGCAACTCGGTTTGCCTTCCCCGGATGATAACTAATTGTTAGGTCGTAGTCCTTCAGCAGCTCAAGCAGTCTCCTCTGGTGCATATTCAATTCTTTCTGTGTGAACAAATATTTCAAGCTCTTATGATCGGTAAAGACCTCGCACTTCAAACCATATAAGTAATGACGCCAAATCTTTAGCGCAAACACCACCGCTGCTAACTTCAGATCACGGGTCAGGTAATTTTGCTCATATTGCTTCAACTGTCTCGATGCGTATGCGATCACCCTACCTCCTTGCATTAACACGCATCCTGCGACGAGAGTGTTAGGCTAAAGTTAACATGTACATGAGGGTAATTTAAAATTTTATATACATATACCTAGTCCATTCTTCGAGGCGTCGCTGTAGATGACAAATCCTTCAGTACCGGAGGGTTGCGCCAACACTGGTGCAGTCGTCAATTTCTGCTTCAACTCTGCAAAGCTTTTCTCACACTCGGAGGTCCATACAAACTTAGTCTTTTTCTGAGTCAGTCGACTCAGTGGTGTTGCAAGTCTCGAAAATCCCTCCACAAACTTGCGATAATAACCGGCAATGCCAAAAAAGCTGCGTACCTCAGTGATGTTAGTAGGTCGTGGCCATTCTGTGATCGCCTCTATCTTCTTTGGGTCAACCGAAATACCTTCGTCATAAATTACGTGGCCCAAGAAGGTCACACTCTTCAACCAGAATTCACACTTATTGAACTTAGCGTATAACTTCTTCTTTCTGAGAGTCTCCAATACCTCCTGTAAGTGTTTAGCATGAGTCTCATGTAGGTGTTCCCTGAATACTGTGTTCATCAGATCCATGAAGACCGCAGGTGCATTCGTCAGTCCAAAGGGCATTACAAGAAACTCGTAGTGCCCATATCGGGTGCGGAACACAGTCTTTGCTATGTCCTCTGCCTTAATCCTTAACTGGTGGTAGCCTGATCGCAGATCGATCTTCGAGAATACCCTGGCACCCTGCACGCATTTTTTGTACACCAGTTGACATACAAAATAACCAGATTCACAATAATTTATTAAAGAAATTACCTTTAACTGATCAAATAGGTCGTCGATCCTTGGTAGTGGCTATTTATTCTTTACTGTGATCTTGTTCAGCTCACGATAACCGATACATAGTCTCATAGTACCGTCTTTTTTCTTCACGAACAATACTGGTACTCCCCAGGGCGAAACACTAGGCCTAATAAATTTTCTGTCTAGTAGCTCCTGCAACTGCTCCTTAAGTTCTTTTAACTCTGCTGGTGCCATCCTATATGGTGCCTTCGAGATCGGCTCGGCTCCAGGTACGAGATCGATCTCGAACTCCACTTCTCTGCTCGGTGGCAAACCTGGTAACTCGTCGGGAAAGACATCTTTAAAATCTCGTACCACTGGAATATCCTCAATCAATGGCGTCTCAGCACTGGCATTTAGAGCATACACAAGAAAACCCTCGGCCCCTTTCTTTAACACCGGAGAAGCCTGTACTGCGGTAATATAGATTTTCCTAGAGGACTTCTTCAATTTGACATCCCCCTAGAAGATAGTCTCTCTCTTATCTAGTGTCTGCATACTGACCTGTCTCTGACGGCAGTCGATGTTAGCACTGTATTTCGCCATGAAGTCCATGCCCAGAATAATGTCAAAATCTTGCATCTGGATCGGAATCAGAGTGGCGAGAACTCAAGCTCATTAATCTCCAACGGGCAATCCTTGTACTGATATTGAAATACTAACACTTGTTCCCCTGCGGCTTGAACACGATATGGAATCTCTAGCCGTTCTGGTAGGATACCTAGGTTCTTGGCAAATCTCCTAGCAACGAATGAGTGGCTAGCACCACTATCGAATAGAACGTATGCTGGGACTTGGTTAATTAATATTTCCCCTAACAGGTTCGTAGTTATTCACATAGCACAAATCATCAAAACAAAGGGAAAATATATGTTTAAGATTTTAAAATAATAATTGCTTAAATTTAAACGTACCGGTGACTACGTCTCCGACCTCCTGTAGCTCAGCGTCTGTCATGACATGCACTCGAGCGTTGGTCTTTCCTTTTCCTCTCTGCTGCGTGTGACCCTGTGGCAGAGGTGCTTGTGCCGGTGTAGGGCACTCTCTAGCATAATGTCCTTGTTTGCCGCAATTGTAGCAAACCTGCTGAGCTCTCCAACACGGTCCCCTATGGGGACGACCACACTGAGTACATACTGGGGGTGGCGGTCCAACCGCCCTGAGTGGCTACGCTGCCGTCACTGTAGCACCCTCGATCATCAGTGGCCGAGTCACCGATCCCTGACGCTGCTGTGGTGGCCCGGAGAATCGCCCGGTCGGATGTCGGCGCGGAATCTTTAACCATCTCCCTGAACGGAACTCCTCACGCGATCTCTTGGCCCTGTCGACCAATGCAACCCTCGCAAGGTCACCCTCGACCTTACGACACACCTCTAACAATCCCTCGAAAGTGGTAGGCTGGGCACATATAATCAGTGATTGAATGCGTGAGCTCAAACCCGTCTCAAATTTCAACATCTTAGCCTTCTCGTCGTCCATGATGACAGGCATGTATCTCCCAAGCGCATGAAATCTCTCAGAATACTGATCAACAGTCATAGACCCCTGGGTCAGGAGTTGAAACTCTGTCATCCTCCTCTGGATGGCACTCTCAGGAACGTAGTGCCTCTTGTACTCCTCCCTAAACTGGGTCCAAGTCGGCGGTGTGGTTCGTCTGCGTATCACACCCTGCCACCATCGCTCTGCATCACCCTCCAAAAATGGTACCACCACATCCACTTTCAAGTCATCCGGAACCTCTAACAACCTCAACTGCTTAGATACGTTCTTGAGCCAAATCTCTGCCTCCTCTGGTCGGGTGGTACCCCTGAACATAAGTATCCGGGAGTGCTGCATCTCCCGGTAAAAAAATCGAAGCCCCTGGGGTGGCGGTGTTGGCGGTGGTGGTGGTGGTGGTGTTTGTGGCGGTTGCTGCTGCTGTTGCTGCAGTTGCTCATGCTGTTGTTGCAGGTGAGCTATCTGCACCTGCTGCTGGGCCACCAAGGCAGTCAGAGTGGCCAGCGTATCTGCCAGTACCTGGGGAATGGCCCCCTGACCCTGCTGATCATCGCCATTGTTACCAGCCGGATCACGTCATGGAGGCATTTTCTGAAATCCAAGTTCATGAGGCGAAATCAAATTAGTCAATAGGAAGTTGAATGGTGGAATGCGGATAAGTCGAATATTTAAACAAGAAAAGCTCACCATCGGCACACACCTCCCATAACCCGATCATAACTTAGGTCTAAAATCATTCCTTAAGTCTACTTTGTTTATTAGGGGTAAAATCGTAGCTTATGTCTAAGTGTTCTAATTAATCCTGCGTTTCCGAGGCGAATCTGAAGCCTCGGCTCTGATACCACCTGTAGCGCCCTGCTCCCGAGCCCTAACATCGGGAACTGTGCACCCGCCGTATCTCACTAAGGAGAATACAAAGCGTCGAATCAATCTCTTATTTGTCAAAGATGACGTAGAAATTTTTCGCAGAAACGTAAACCATATCATATACTAAACTCCAATAACCGTCATTACATTGCTAAATAAAAATTCTGGAAATAAAATAGTAAAGTAGTATGTGGAAAATCCTTAAAATATGAATAGGAACAAAACAGCTGCAGAGTCTCCTCATATCCTAGCCGCAGCTCTCAACCAGCCCACTCTGCTATGTCCGTCCCGTCCTCAATGAAGATATGCTCGTAGTCCTCATCCAGCTCACCTGGGAAGTAGGGGTGAGTGACAGAAATCACCCAGTAGATGCCCGCCTCAAACAAATACAAAACGTACATACCGAAATGATATAGCCACATAGCACATAAACATGATATAACACATCGCACATAACATGATATAACACATAGCACATAAATATAAGATAACATGCATAAGATAAAGTAAATGCGGTAAGTAAAACACTCCACATAAAAATGCGCAAGTACGTGATGCATGCTCAATTAACGTGTCACACGCAACAAGAATCATGTCATGCAATATGCCCTAGACCTATATGCAATGCATGATCCCAGGATTGACTGGATGCTTGTAGCCCGTGCACTACAATCCACCCTTGCGGATGCCCGTGGCCCGTACACCACGATCCA
Source organism: Eustoma russellianum (assembly GCA_036186865.1). NCBI lineage: Eukaryota > Viridiplantae > Streptophyta > Magnoliopsida > Gentianales > Gentianaceae > Eustoma > Eustoma russellianum. The sequence continues at coordinate 14,709,794 of AP025063.1, read as the reverse complement.
CCCCAACCGATGTCCGTGGCCCGTGCACCACGATCCATCATAACCAAGTATCCATGGCCCGTACACCATGATCCATCATAATCACATACTCATGGCCCGTACACCATGGTCCTCTCCACTCGAGCGTCAGAGACCCGTACATCTCAGCCCACTCCCAATGCAATGCACGTGCCATGAATGCAACAACAAACTCACCTGGGGCCCGTACGCCCATCCTCACCAACTCCGGCACTCAACACTAGTCGTCTGGGGCCCGTACGCCCATCTTCACCATCTCCGGCACTCAATAGTTGGTTTTACAAAATTTACGAATGTTGGAAAGTGGTTATTCAGCATTCCTTTTATTTTTCCTTAGCTTGTACTAATTTTCTAGAATTTTCTACCAATTTTTCCTTATTTAATTCTATTTATTATTAATTATTTTTAATTACTCACATTTATCAAAATTCAGAAATTAAGTGAAAATAATTTAATTTTGATCTTTTATATTTTTTAAAATTTATTTGGAATTTTCTGATATTTAATTATATTTTTCTGATATTTAAAATGATTTATTTACTATTTTCTAATTTCCAGAAATCATTTAATTAAAATTAAAATATTATTATTTTTCATTATTGGCCGGGTCAAACCCGGCCTGCCATCACTCCTGGCCCGGCCTGCGGTTCCCAGGCTCCGCTGCATCCCCCCCTTTTTTTTTATATATTAGAGTATTGGGCCGGCCTGCCTTCGGGTCCGGCCCGCTGGCCATCCGACCCGGCCCGTTGGCCGGCCTCCTGTTAAATTAATTTTTTTTTTAAATAATGGTCTGGCCCTGCGCATGTGCCTGCCGGCTCGTTAGAGTCCGGCCCGCTGCCACTGGCAGGCCAGCCCGTCTGCCGCCTCACCCTTTTCTTTTTTTTACAGACGGCGCGTGCTCTGCACGTCCCGCGCGTGGTGCCCCTTCTCAGCCACTTCCAGCGGCACGTGTGGCCCACGCGCCACCTCTCCGGCCAATTTTTTTTTTCCAGAGTCAAAATTTTCCTTATTTCCAGGCTATATGAGTCTATTACAAGGCCAAAACGAAATTTTTTTAAACATTCCTAACTATGTAATTCCCTAATCTCTTGAGTTGATTCAAAGTATTTCCGCCCTAATCCAATCATACCATCAAATTCATATTCATACGAGCACATAGCAGCAATTAAACAGTTACCTCATGCTTTCCCAAATATAAACGAATATAAATCAATATTTTAAGCAAATAAAAACAAAGAATCACATAAAATATATCATCTAAGCATTCAAGGATCGTACCCATTTGAGGTGGAAGAGGCACCTACCTCAATTGACGATAACACGAATACAAATCAATATTTTAAGCAAATAAAAACAAAGAATCACATAAAATATATCATCTAAGCCTTCTTCTCCTCCCTCTTTTTCTCTTTTCTCTTCTTCATCTTTTTTTTTCTTGTGTGCACGCCGCTGTGCGTGTAGGTGTATATGTTTTTACGTTGTGTTGTGCGTGTATATGTATATATAGTGGGGAAGAGTTAGGGTAGATTTTAGGTTTTCCCATTTAGTTTTGGTTTAGGTTTCCTACTATAACTCTAATCATACCTAGTTTGTACTTATCTCCAATATTATCATTATTATCATTATTATTATTTTATTATTACTTTTTATTTAACATTAATAATACATGTATATAAAATTGTCGGCCATAACAGTTTTATTGCGCACTGCCGTGAATAAGTGGCCATGGTTATTCTGAAAAATTTAAAGAGGTTACTGTGCTTAAAGATATGTAAATGGAATATTCGTATTATATATATAATGTATGGTATGCATAATTACTTGTAAAGGCAAAGGTTATATTGCCTTAAGTTTTGCCTATGAGGATAGCATGGACACTGGTGTAAGTGTATTTTGGGTAAATGATTTACATGTGATTTGTATGTGTATATGATATACATATGTTATAATTATATATGTAAATCAATATACATGGCCGATTTTTATGAAATTAGTTAACCACTGGCCGTCCACCTTGTTTTTGAGAATATGTATATTTTGATTGCCTTAGTTAAAAGTATAAATTAATATGTTCTATTTCATGTGTGTGTGTGTATGTTGGTATGACAAATAGAAAAAAAATAGAAAGCTATAAACTAATTATTTTAAGTAAGTCAAATTAACCTTTATTATTAGGTATTGATTTTTATACTACAATTGTTTAGATTCGAGCCTAGAATAGAAGGAAGTTAATTCGTCAAAAAGGTAGGTGCCTCTTTCCCCCCTCAAACGGGTATGATTCATGCATGCTTTGATGGTATACTAATGTGTTTCGTTGTTTTTATTTGTTTAAGTTGTAAATTTTGTTTCGTTGTGTTTATTGGTCTAAGTTGTAAATTTTGTATATGTTGGAAAGCATGAGATATATTGTTTATGGCTACTATGTGCTTGTATGTCTGTGAATTTGGTGGTAAGATTGAATCGGAACAAAAAAAATACCCTTAAAGAATTGGAAAAAAAAGGAACTGTTACACTAAGACCTTTAAAAAGTTGTGTTTTGGCCTTAGAATAGGTTTCTATAGACTGGAAATAGGAGAAAATGGGGTTTGGGATCGAAAAACGAATCACAGCGCGCGTTGCCACTGGTGGAACAATCAGTAAATAAAAATTAAATTAATTTAAGGTAGAGAACAGGTTGGCCAACGGACCGAGCCAGCTGGCCAGCGGGTCGGACCGAAGGCGGCCCATTAACCACTCAAAAAAATGTATAGAAAAATATAATTGAATACCAGTAAAATTCAAATAAATTCCAGAAAATGTAAAGGGTTAAAATTTAATATTTCTACTTAATTTCTAAAGTTTGGTAAATTCAAGAGATTAAAAATAAATAGTAATAAATAGAATTAAATAAGGGAGAAATAGGGAAAATTAGTAGAACATTTTAGAAAATTAATACAAGCTAAGGGAAAATTAAGGGTGATGATAAATAACAACTTTCTAATATTCGGAAAATTTACGAACCTAAATTTGAGTGTCGGAGGATGGTGAGGATGGGCCAGGGGCCTCAGACGATTGTGTTGGTTGCATTCATGGCACGTGCATTGCATGATGGTGGGTCGTGACGTACGGGTCACAGGCGCTCAGGATGGTACGGTGGCGGGGCCAAGTACACTCAGGATGGTGACTGTGGGTGGGTACGACCCACAGCCACTCAGTAGATCCCGAGATCATGCATTGCATGGCGGAGATATCAGCATTTTGTGTGACATGACTTTGTTGCGTGTGACATGCATAGTAGGACATGCATCACGATGTTGCGCATTCTTTATCTGGAGTGAATTACCTTTCCGCATTATCTCATATGCTGGTGTGATATCATGTTCTATGTGCTATATGTTATATCATTATTGCATGCACGTTTTGTATTGGTTTGAGGCAGGCATCTACTGGGTGATTTTCTGTCACTCACCCCTACTTCCCAGGTGAGCCGGATGAGGACTACGAGCACATCTTCGTTGAGGATGAGACGGACATAGCAGAGTGGGTTGGTTGATAGCTGCAGCTAGGTTACGAGGGGGCTCTGCAGCTGTTTGTGTTTACTTATACTTTGGGGATTTTTTTACACATACTTCTTGGTACTTTTATTATCAGGGTTTTATTCAGTAATGTAAAGTCGGTTGTTGGAGTTTAATTTAAGTTGTGATTTACGTTTCCGCGAGAAAAATTTCTACGTCATTTCTGACATGTAAGAGATTGATTCGACGCCATGTATTCTCCTTAGCGAGATACGGCGGGTGCACTGTTCTTGATGCTAGGGCTCGGGAGCGGTGCGCTACAAGACCACCACACATTCTTTATCTTTGTAAAAGATTGATCAAGGTGTGATCAATCTTCAATCTTGCAAGGTGGTTGTGTTCGTGTGAATTGTATTCATCATATAAGGTTTGTAAAGGGTTGGAGTTGGTGTGTAACTCCATCAACCCTGTGGTAAGGTGTTTGTGTTTCGTGTGATTAGTGTGAACCAAGGAAGGTGTTCCTCGAAGATTGGAGTAGGTTGTTTATAACCGAACCAGTATAAAATTCTTAGTGTCATTTACTTTCAGCACTTACTTTTTGTTCAAGCACTGTTTATCATTTTTGATTACGTTCGTAAAAATAGTAAACGAATTTCAAAAATTACGAAACTTTCAGAAAACATAGCCACACGTCTTAGGGTTCTTTTGGCGCAAGTTTCAACTCTTTTGGAAGTATAAGTCACCCAAACGTCCAAAGTTCTGAGACTAGTGCAGTCTGTTTTTCAGGCTTGCAAAAGTTAAGACTTTGATCGTATTTGACTAACTTCCCAAAAGCATTTTTTCAAAAATGTTTCAACCCATTTAAATATAACTTATAAGGGGTTAGTGGTTAAAATTTCAGAGCATTTAGAGGTACGTACAAATAGGAATTAATTTTTCAAATCAGTCTAACGTTTCTGGCAGATTCGCGCAATCTAACCACCAACGAATTTTCAAGGGGTTAGAGGTTGAATTTAAATCTGAAATTTTTAGGAGACACTCATAACTCTGAGGCTAAGTTTTCTCCAAATTTCAGAATTTTTGAAGACCTGCAACTCTATTTTCAAAATATTTTAAAACTGGTCCTGAAAACAGAAACTGTTTTCAGAAGTTGGGTTTTTGGTTCAAACTAATTTTAAAAATCACATTTTCCGCACCCACTATTCAACTCCCCCTTCTAGTGGTGCCTTGCAAATCCTACAGCTTCCATGTCACACAACACACCTGGAGAACTTTGAATGGAAAAAATCTCCTACTTAACACGCCTGCCTTTTACTAGATTATGATAGAAATCGGTGATAGCATCACCCTCATGAATCCATTTTACATTGGATTTTTGTTTCCAAAATAGCCATTCATATTTTTCTGTCTGCAAAAAATTTGCCTGCGTAGCTAAATGTGCAATACGACGCTCCTCCGAGGGGTCCTCATCATACCTTTTTTCGTCTGATGGGTCATTTGTTCCGCCTGCTGCACCCGTGAGAAGATATTACAAAAAACATTCTCATTCCAAGATCGTATGTCTCACTTGAACCATCATAACTTTTGACACAAACCTCGCATCCCACCAAACATAGGATTGTTAGGTGCATCAATTGTCCTGTGGCGTAGGCCGGTGGGCGTAGGCCGTGTGGGCCAAGTCACAGTCGAATGCCGTGGGCGCTTGTGTGCTGAATGCACTATAAGGCTAGGGTATGCGCATCTCCTGTCACCAATTGGTTTTGGGAGAGTTGGTAGCGCCTGAGGTCCTACAATTGGTATCAGAGCGCAGGAACACTCACTTCAAAGAATCCAATGATTTCGTGAGATGGCAACCACAACCGTGCAAGAAGGAATGTCAACTGTAAGGTCTCCTCTTTTCGACGGTGAGTCTTTTATTCAATGGAAATTAAGAATGAAACTTTTTCTTATGGCTATTGATATTGATCTATGGTCCATTATAGAAGACGGTCCATTTGTTCCCACTAAGATGTCAATTATTGATGGTGTCACACTAGAGGTTACAAAAACGAAACAAGAATACACTAGTGATGACAAAAAGAAGTTGAGTATGAATGCTAAAGTCATGCAACTACTATTAAACGGCCTAAGTAAAAGTGAGGCTAGTTACGTGTCAAACTGTTCTAGTGCTCAAGAGATGTGGCATATTCGTGAAATGAAACATGAAGGGACTAGACAAGTAAAGGAGTCCAAAATCAATATGCTTATGTCCACACTTGAGTCCTTTAAATTATTGCCAAATGAGTCTATTGTTGAGATGGATTTACGCTTGACTAACATTTACAATTCTCTTGAGTCTCTTGGCAAAGCCTTCACTATGCAGGAAAAGGTACAAAAGGTCTTGCGAAGCCTTCCATCTGAGTGGGACCCTAAAGTAATGGCCATAGAAGAAAGTAAAGAGACCAAATCGATTAAAATGGAAGAACTAATCAGATCACTTAAGGTATATGAAGACAAACTTTCGTTAAGACATTCTGAGTCCATTTCTGATAATGACAGGGCTATAGCATTTAAATCAAATGAATACGTCGTAGATGATAGTGACACAGATTCCGATGATGAGGACTTAATCACAATGGCTAAAAGATTAAGAAAAATATTGAGAAAATCAATTAAACATAAGTCTACCTCATCTAAGGATCATAAAAATAAAAATAAGGAAATAAAGTGCTATGAATGCGGCAAACTTAGACATTTATCATATGACTGCCCTAATAAAGAAAAACAAACAAACAAATACCCTGACAAGGATCGGAACAAGAATAGACTCGTCTCAGAACCTAAGCAAAGGAGAAGAGCATTCAAAGCCTCCACTTGGAGTGACACATCCGACTCTGAGACTGATGATACGGAAGAACACAAGGCACAAGTATGCTTTACATCTAAAGCATCAAATGAGGTATCTTCCGACTCTGATTCCGATTCTGAATGTTCATATGATGATTTATTTAGTCAATATTTAGAATTGCATAAGTTTTCAAAGACTCTTGCAAAAGAAAAGAAGCGATTAATTGAAGACAAGAAATTGTTAGAATCTTCTAACAAAGATCTTGTGTCTCAATTAAACGATTCAAAAGAAGAGTCGTCATGCATTATAAATTCATTAAAATCTGAAATTTCATAATTGTCATCAGAGAACATTGAATTGAAATCCGAGATTTCAAACTTGAAATCAAGGAATGCGCATGTAGAGAAAAAGGTGAAACAATTTGATATGAGATCCAACATGCTAGATCGCATTATTTTATCACAAAAACATGACAGTGATAAAACTGGATTAGGATACAGCGAGACAAACGAAGCATCATCTAAACCATCCAAGTTTGTTTTGTCTAAGAAAGTAGACACATCAAAGGCATACGTAGCGCCTAAAATAAAGCAAAAACCTCCTCTCCCCACATCTCGTCATATCTCTTCTTCATCTCATACGAAGTATAATTATGTGCCGTATAAATATAAGAAGAAGACTAGTACAACATTTATCTTATCTCATCATGCTTCTTATCATACAAAGAGAAATCACATGCCATATAGAAAGCCACTGATGTATATGCGACATTCATATCATAAAAATGCATCTAGATCACTCCCCGTGCATGCAAACCAAAAACGAAAACCATACTATATGCATGATGGGATTCTTGGCCAAAGGCCAAACGCATTTGCCCCCAACGGATACTATGTTGCATTTTCATCATCTTTCTCACCTTTTGGAAGACCTAGAAAGGTCACCCAAATTTGGGTACCAAAAGGGACATTTTCAAAGGGTTAAATAAATAACCCTTACGAACGCACATATATGAAATGCATAATTTTTTCTTTACAGGCATCTTTTGATTTGCTTTCCAAAATAAAGAGGGAGAGAAATCATGATTTAAGGGGGAGAGAGATACTGATTGCATAAATCAAGGGGGAGCGGACTCGAAATTTAAATTTCGAATTTTGAATTTATGCATAATTGAAGGGGGAGCGATAGGATTTAAATCATGTGCATAATTTATATTGAAAATCATCAAAAGGGGGAGATTGTAGAGAAAAAGGGGTTTGAGTGATTTTCAAATACATGATTTAAATGTGCACAAAAACGAGCATAAGATAAAACGTGCATGATATAAACAAACGTGTGCATGATATTGCTCATTACTTGCCTTATTTAGCTTATATATAATGTTGCCGGACTAACGAGCCATGAAGCATTAAAGCTTACATCATATGGCAAACATTTGTTGTGTTTATACTATTTTCAGGTGCCACCATTAATGAACTAAACTAGTTCATTAAGTGAAGTACTTAGTTTGATAAACTAAGTAGTTCATTAAAGGAAGCTACATTTGGAAAAGACACAAAGGCAACAAGGCTAAGGAAGGAAAGTCTTCTCCTCCTCCCCATCCTTTAATGCACACGCATATACACATATATATCACATATATTTTTAGATTTTTTTTATAAAGGCACATACACATGTATTCCAACGTACTACCGACACGTTATGTATTTTACGAACGTACGTTAACGTCACACCACTATAATTAACTCATAATTATGAGTATATTCAGGTCTTATATCATATGATATAAGATATGGTGATGACAAATTAAATACGACACGATAAAAGGTTCTAAAACGAAATTTGTCGTATCGGGCGAATACCGAAACTTCGCCAACGTGTCACGTACTTTCCATAAATAAATGGCCAGTCCCTATACTTCAAAAATCATAAATAATTTCGTGCACATGACCCTATGTTCACAAAAAAATACTTTCCATGTTGGCACACACAAATTACTCCACATTAAGGCCAAAATGTGAAGATTCCAAGTTTAATTTTGTCACATGCTAATGGTACCACTTTAAACCAGCCAAGTGCTGAGATTTAAAGTATATATTATATATATTATGTATAACATAATATATATAACATGTGCAAAAGTTGGAATTTAAATTAAAGAAAAATCGGGTAATCGATAAATATCGAAAATTCAGTTTTCTACGCACATAACATGGAACGTTTTTCTTGTACATCATGTGACACGTATCTAGACACTTTTTACATATGATATACATCTTAAAGTGTTCTAGAAAATTAAATTAAGGGCTGATTGGAATATTACATGTGTGATTATTAAATGTGCACTATTTTATAAAGTTAGCAAAAATAAAATTCAGCACATGTCAAACACATTACCAACGCCTATAACAGCTGATTTGGAGCATATGTGGAGCCATGTTGGCATATTGATTGGTCAAGAATCAATTAAACAAAGTTGATGACCTAAAGGAAGGAGCTACAAAAGGTAACATTTCAAACTATGTCACATATATGACACATGCTGAAAATTCAGCATGTATGTTGTATTATGGACGAAATTTTTAGTTAAAAATGCAGATATTTTGTGTCTTGAATCATGTGGATTAATTGAGGATGTTATGGAAATGATTTGAATATTAGGTAAAATAATAAAGTGTGATATTCTACATATCACACATGCTGAAAATTTTCAGCATGTGTGAAGACATGGTGTGGCCGAATTCTTAAGTTTATTTGTGTCTAAGTTCATTTCTTAATTGGTAGCAATACCTACCATAAGTTGTTGATTCATTTTTATGATGAAAATTCAAAGAAAAATGGTAATGATTTGAACTTTATCCCCATGATGCACATGCTGAATTTTCAGCATGACAAGAGTGCTATTATGGCCGATTTTCTCACTTGATATGGAAGAATTTATTTGTCTTGCAATTTATGATGTATCTCTTGATTTATGGAATGATTTTATGATTGATTTTTGGCACATGGTAAAGTGTATATCTCAGATTTTTTCCATGTCATCATGATGACAATGTTGAACCAATAAGGAGGTGCCAAGTAAGCGAAGACTAAATGATCATCCAATAAGAAGATGCCAAGTAAGCAAAGCCTTGTCACAATGATGTCTTACACTCTCTCAAGGACTTAAAAGATAATTTTCAAGAGGGGAAGGAAACCAAGGGGGGGACGGCCTGCACCATTAAAAAGGAAAAGAGAAGAGAGCAAACAAAAACAACAACAAGCATTGCAATTCAAAGAGATCAAAAGCCTAGCTCTTCTTCTTCTACATCTTCTTTCTTTTCTCTTCTTGTAAAGCCTATTGTTTTCATATCTTTCAATCTTGAATAGGCTTGAGATAAACCACCATTCATATATCTTTGTAAAAGATTGATCAAGGTGTGATTAATCTTCACTCTAGCAAGGTGGTGGTGTTCGTGAGAATTGTACTTGCAATACAAGGTTTGTAAAGAGTTAGAGTTAGGTGTAATTCTATCAACCCTGCGGTAAGGTATACTGCGTGTGTGTGATTAGTGTGAACCAAGGAAGGTGTTCCTTGAAGACTGGAGTAGGTTGTTTATAACCGAACCAGTATAAAATTCTTGGTTCCATTTACTTTCTGCATTTACTTTTCAGTTACTGCACTGTTTACTCTTCGTGTTCGCATTCGTAAAAATAGTAAATGATTTTCAAAAATCATTCAAAATTTCCATAAATATACCTACACGTTCTAGGGTTAATTTGGCACAAGTTTCAACCCTTTTGGATAAGTACAAGTCGATCAAACATCAAAAGTTCTGAGACTAGTGCAGTCTGAAAAGGTTGAGACTTTGATTGTGGTTGACCTACTTCCCAAAAGAATTTCGCAAAACTGTTTCAACCCAATTAAATATAGTATATAAGGAGTTAGTGGTTAAATTTGCAGAGCATTTGGACATACACAAAAATAGGAATTAATTTTTCAAAACCATCTACCGTTTCTGGCAGATTCGCACAATCTGATTACCAACGGTTTTTGAAGGGGTTAAAGGTTGAATTTTAATTTGAATTTTTTTGGGGACCCTCATAACATCTGAGGATAAGTTTTCTCAAAATTTCATAATTTTTGGAGACCTCTAACCTGGTTTTAAAAACGTTTTAAAACAGGTCCTGAAAACAGAATCTGTTTTCAGAAGTTGAATTGTTTAGGTTCAAACAAATTTTAAAAACCACACTTTCCGCACAACCTATTCAACCCCCACTCTTCTAGTGGTTCCTTGCAGATCCTACAATTGGTATCAGAGAGAGGTCACGGGTTCGATTCCCAGCAGGAGCAATTGTTGAGGGGGAGATTGTTAGGTGCATCAATTGTCCCGTGGCGTAGGCCGGTGGGCGTAGGCCGTGTGGGCCAAGTCACAGTCGAATGCCGTGGGCGCTTGTGTGCTGAATGCACTATAAGGCTAGGGTATGCGCATCTCCTGTCACCAATTGGTTTTGGGAGAGTTGGTAGCGCCTGAGGTCCTACAAGGATATGATGCCCAAGTATGTTTAACAAAATTAGAATATTCGGGATGGTGTGTCCAAGCCTTCAAAAACCAAAATGCCCTAGCCCCGCAGATGAACCATCTAAACGTCGAAGAAGAAGGGGAGAATGATCTGAAGTAGCACGATTCAAATGCTGAACAACTGCCATAAGATACTTGTGCAGAAAAAACTGATTACACAGCATGGGATCCAAGCGATGCCACACCTCATTATGTTCACTAACACACTGCCAAGTAAAATCAGATCCATGATACGGAAGCTCCAGTAAGTGGCAATCTGCTATGCATGTGTTGAAATCCTTTATAATGGAAATAGGAGGGATAGTTTGCCCTCGATGCTCATAAAGCTGGAGTAATGAATTGAAATTAGCCCCTAACAACCATAGTAGTGTGTGAACACCAAATAAACTACGAATTTCCGACCATAGCTGAAGAGATCGAACAATGGAATGGCGACCATACACCACAGTAAACCAAAACTGCATGCCAGCATAATGCAGCTGAAAAAGAAAATGAGCGACCTGAGGGCGGGAATCAACCACTTGTGCCCAGTCCAGGTTCTAAAACAACCACACTTTATTATCACACGTAGATAATGATTGCATAAAACCCATACGCAACTGATAAGTATTCAAAGAATCCTCCTCATGCCTCGGCTCAATAATCACCAAAAATGTAATATGATGAGATCGAACTAAATGCAGAACACGATCATATGAGGTATCAATACCTCGCACATTTCAAATTAAGAAATTCATTGGGTGGAATGGAAGAAAGTTACTTGCATGGAAGATGAACGCACAGATGACAAACGCATCTGTCGCGTCACCCTAGTTGTCGATGGTGACGGGGGAGGCTCAAATTTTTTTACGTCGAATGCGTGTCTTTTGGACTGAAACTTAATTTGACTTTAACATCAACTGCATTTTTATTCTGGAGATAACATCCGCTAACTTCTGTAACGAAACTCGAGCCTATTCCAGTGAAGCAATAGTTATCAAATCCGACCATGCCTCAGTTTCGAAGATGTATCCAAAATCATCCAAAAAACCGGACTAAAAAACCGTACCGGGCTGATCCAAACCGTTTAAAACCGAACCACGGTTTAATAGCCGGTTTTCTTGTAAAGAGAAAACTGGACCGTTCTTTTCGGTTTGGTTCTGGTTCATGAGATCTTAAACCGTAAAACAGGACCGGACCTATTTAAATTAATATATATTAAATATAAATATATTATAATTACTTTTAATTTTTATACCCTCCCCAGCTCCCCTCCCCGATAAATCTAGAATCCTCCTTCCCTCTCCCCGTTTCTCCCTTTCTCAAATCAAATTCCCCTAGTCACCTAGAATCCGTTCCTTTCTCCTTCCCTAGTTCCCTACTTCCCTTAGACTTCAATCTCTTCTTGCCTTCTTTTGTTCTTCACTCCATCACGGTATCACCTCCACTCTGGGTTCCATCATGGCATCACAACATTACCTCCGATAAATTTGGTAAATTTCTTACCCAGATGGTGAGATCTGTTTTGCTCTGTGGTTTTTGCATGTAAGTTTGATGTGTCTAGATTTGCTGAGGAGTTTTATTGCTGGTACTACACTACGAGGCTGTGGATTTGAGGGTTAATCGCAGAGATTCGCTCTAAAAATGGATACAGGTAGGGTTTTAAAATTTTTGCTATCTTGAAATGCTTGAAAGATATCTGTCAAAATTAGATTGTCTGATTTTATGCCTTTAGGATATGCACGATTTCCATATTGTGCAAATTTTTCTTTTTACATGTGTTAGTACAGCCTCATGATTCTCTTCCTTTTCCAACTCCTCTTGATCTTCTCCAACGGGCCGAATCCAGAATGAAGATTATGGAATTGAGAGGATTCCAAGACTCCAGAGCCATTCTTATCCCCAAAACTCATAGAATATTCAACAGCAGGCAACTTAGGCTTAGACCTGACGTATTTGGAGTTAATGCAACCCATAACCCCCAAAACCCATCAAAGAAACCAATCCAGAATGGGATTTTTGGGGATCATGGAAGAAAATATTGATTCTTTTTTCCCATACCTATAAACAGAGATGGAGAAAGGGTCAAAATATTATTTCCAGAAAGTTTGAGGGGGGGGAGATGGTTTAATGGCCCTTACATTGACTCATTTTGTGCGGTAAAAAAGAAAGAAATTCCCTTTAAAACAGAGCATTGCAATTGGATCATTGCAATTTCACAATCTTCTTCCTACTTACAGTATATAATAATCGTGAGTCCAACGTTACTTTGTTCTCCTGTTTGTCTTGGGAAATATGAGATTTTTAATTTTAATTTTGGGCCAATGGTTCAATATTGATTGCACTGATTCTTAGAGCTTACTGCTTCAATTTGTTAGGGTGAAAAAAATCATGGGATTTTTAGAGAAGGAAATAAAAAACTAAGGCGGGTGGAATATAGCCATTACAATTGCTTTTTATTATAAATAATCCTTTTGTTGTTGTTTTTCTTATGATTTTCTTTGTTTGCTCTGGTGTGGACCATGTGGGGGGGGGGGGGGGTCTTTGTGGTAGTTTTTCTTATTTCAGTTCCCGACTACTTCCTATGTCCTAATAAGTTTGAGCTCTTGTTTTGATACAAAACTGTTGACTGCTGTATTTTGCTAAATGGAAGTGCCAGGACCAGAGAATATCAAGGTTTGTGTTCTAGAATTCTAGTTTCTTCTCTGAATATTTCAGTCTATTTGGAAATTTTGTATGAATAATTGTGAGTTTGATTTTATTTTATGATATAAACTCCGAAAACAACACACCTGCTACAAACTCATTTAGCATTCCGAATCCAAGTAATGCAGCAACTGATCCCACAACAGTCCAATCTTTTGCTCAACCGAGTGTCACTTCAAAATCTGCAGATCATGTTGGCCCTCCCCAAAAGAGACTTAAAACACAAGTAGCAGGAGAGGTACAAGTAGTAGAGAAAGAAGCTAGCAACCGTTTAGAAGTCAAGTCTAGAACCATTTCACCATTGACAAAGGTTTCGACCCTATTAGAACTACTTGCAATTATTGTGGGAAGAACTATGCGGCTAACCCTAGTAAGAATGGAACAAGCAATTTGTTCAGTCATTTAAACAAACAGTGCTCCAAAGTTTCTTGGAAAAAAGAGAAAGGACAAAGCAAAATGGAAAATTTTACAGTTCTAATTGAAACCTCCAGAAACAACAAATCAAAAAATTTGGACGTGCTTGATATAAGGAATAAGTTGGCGAGAATAGTCATAATTGATGAGCTACCTTTTAGCATAGTGGAGGGAGAAGGATTTAAGCAATATTCATATGCACTAGAACCGAAGTTTAAAGTTCCTTCTAGGGTTACTGTTGCTAGAGGCTGTATGAGATTGTATAATGAAGAGAAAAAGAAACTGAAAAAGGCAGTGAAGGGGAGGAGAGTATGTTTGAGTACTACTTGGACTTCCTTACAGAATTTGAATTATATAGTATTGACTGCTCATTATGTTGATGACAACTGGGTGATGGAAAAAAAGATCTTGAATTTTTGTACAATGAAGAGTCAAAAAGGGTCTATGATTGCTTGTAAGTTAGAAGATTGTTTGCATTCTTGGGGCATTGATAAGATTTTGACTTTAACGGTTGATAATGCTTCCTCAAATGACTTGTGTATTCAAGAGCTCTTGAAGGATTTTAAGTTTAAAGATGCCTTGCTAGGTAATAGGTTCTTTCATGTGAAATGTCATGCGCATATATTGAGCTTAGTTGTTAAAGATGGTTTGAAAGAACACTTTACCTCAATTGTAAGAGTAAGAAATGCGTGCAAATATGTTAGATTTTCTCCTGCTAGGTTGAGAGCATTTAGACAATGTGCTGAAAAGGAAAAGATTGAATTGTCTCATTTAGTCATACATGATGTTAGATCGAGCTGAAAAGTATGAGAAGGCGTCTGATAGACTTTATAAGTATGATAAATGCTTTCAAGACTTCTTTGATTGCTATGATTAAGCAACGGATGATGACGACAATGCTTTTGGTACTAGGAGAAAGGGGAAAGTAATTGGTCCGCCCAGAAAAGACAATTGGATAATAGCTAGGAACTTTATGACATTCTGAAATTTTTTTACAATGTTACTTTGAAGTTTTAAACTACATTGGGTGTGACGGAAAACATTTGTATACCTGAGTTATGTAAAGTGAAGCAGAGCATAAAAGCGAAGATGAATACGCAATCCAGTTCAAGTATGTTCTCTATGGCTATGTGCATGAGTGAAAAGCATAATAAATATTGGTCAAATTGGTCCAATATCAATCATTTATTGTTTGCGACCATTGTCTTTGATCCGCGGTTTAAACTAAGAGTTTTGAAAATTTGGTTGAGAAAAATGTTTGGCATTGAAGCTGACCGAAGGAAGATGGATATGGAAGATCATCTTAATGAGCTTTTCTTGCATTATTCAAGAGAGACATCTGTCATTGATAAGGAGCGTGAAACTAGTCTAAGTCCATGTGGAGGACCGGTGGAATATGAAAATGAAGACATATTTGCAATTGCTGCAAGAGAAATGGGAGTGGATTGCAACGATAATAGTAAGAATGAGTTGAGCATGTACTTAAGTGATATAATTGAAAAAGGTGATAGCTTAAACATCTTAGGATGGTGGAAGTCCAATGTTCATATGTACCCAATACTATCGAGATTGCCAAAGACATATTTGCTATTCCGGTCTCAACGGTTGTCTCTGAACAAGCTTTTAGCACTAGTGGACGGGTTATTGATCCTTGTAGGAGTTCTTTAAATCCAACAACCATGGAAGCATTAATGAGTGCCCAAAATTGGATACGTGGAACTGCAGTACATTTGGATGTATTAGAAGCCTTAGATGAAGCCGAGAAGTGCGAAGGCATTGCCCAAGGTAATTTTTGCATTATACTTTATATTTCACTTTTATTTTTTTCATTTAATTTACTATTATAGATTATGGGTAATTTGAGGTTTCTTTTATTGTATTAATTTGTTGTAGAAAGTTCAAGCTCATGCATTACAAAAGAAGGGATCGAAGTGAACTCCGACTAAAAATATTTCCTTGTTAAGGTATACTTCTGTCTTTTTTCGTACTGGGCTGTTTGTTGAGGTTTATGATTAATGGATATTTTTGATTTTAATGCATGAAGAACCGATATTTGATCCAGCATGGTCTCATCTGCAACTTGTATATGACCTCCTCTTTCATCATCAGAAAGGCAGTAAGAATATATTGCACCGCTTTAATTATAAAACTGAAAGGCATAACGGGATTGCTGAACTTCTTGATTTTTTTGTAGTGTAATCAGTGGTTTTGCTTTACCACGGAAGGAGGAGCATAAGGTTTTCTTGTCAAAGGCTTTAATTCGTTTACACAAGACAAAATGTTCGAGTTTTTATCATCAACAGTTAGCCTATTGTGTACTAAATTGATGTGTACTTTTTGTTTGGGTATTTATCTCCTTTTTTGTTCTCTCACATTTTTATGTGTACTTTCTTGTGGCTCTGTGTTTAGGTTGTTTTGTCTAAGAATTCATTATTACCTTTTCAGAGGAAAAAACAGTAAAACACATACATTGTCCTTGTTTCTTGTCATTTCTAGAAGGAAGATATAATCTTTGCTCCTCCAGGCTCCACTTATTTTTTGCATGCTTCAATTCAATCTACAAACCGATGATTAATTAATTTCCTGCCCGTGTGAGAAATAAGTTCACCTGATGAACTCCTAAGCTTGTGCGAATGATCAATGTGAAATGTGCATCAACCGGGAAAAAACAGGAACCAAACCAAACCAAACTAGACCGGTCAAACAGTTTGTTGACTGATTCCGGTCCGGTTTCAGTTTTGTAATTCTCAAACGGTTACAAAAAGTTCGGTTTGTAATATGCTCAAAAACCTGCCGAACCGGACCATGTACACCCCTACGAAGCCTTGCTACAAATGGTCACAGTATATTACTTGTTGCAACATCTGTTTTAAGAGAAACTCCCACCATCCGTGCAATTTCATACAGTGCCTCTGGTGTATGTAAATACGTTGGAAGACTCGGAAGAGAAATCCAAACAGGAACAACAGGAACATCTACTTTGGGGTCAAAATCATATGTATATTTTGTAACACGCATAAGACGTCCCAAGATAGTCCAAGTCCGTCGATAAAAGCAGCGAATATAGTATCCTCACACTCAAAAGTAATAAGGATATGTGTATGATCAATGAGGCCAATCGGACATTTGCCATTAAACCCAGTAAATTCAAAGCATGTGCATATATCATCCATTTTTGGACGACCATACCAGAAGATACCCCCAAGGCAAAATTTAAATGGAACAGTAAGGGCTTCTACCTCCTGATGGATTGGATGGTCAGCACTCCTTCAAATTTAGTGATTTCTCGATGAGGTAATGGCACATTAGGAGCAGCCGCCACCATAGAGGCATAAGAAACCTTCGGCGGTCCCCCAACCTGGGTGCCCATTGCGACAGACGGAAACTAAACCCAAATGCTATAGATTGTACGTTCAAATTTGCAGTGAGTAGTGTATACATAAAAGAAATAATATAACGCCGTTCACCTTGCACGATCCCTAGATTCTGGTGTGCCGATATTAGCTGTCGTCCATGGCCGCGGGATAATCACAGATGAGTGCACAATACAGGAAACAGAAACACAACAGTGATCAAGAGGGAAATCGGATAGAAGAATTACAATGTTGCTGAGTTATCATGACTTCCGCTGTCGCCTTCAGTTTGCCACTTCGGTTCCTTTGCAACGACCTCCTATTCTTCATTCTACACTTTATTTGCTCAGTATTAGTCTTTCAATCGGCCGCGATTCATCATGGAGCCTTCGGTGATTCCGTCGGAGATCCTGCCACCCTCCACCAAAACTCTGCCTGCTTCGGGTATCCCACATACATATACATCTTTATTCAATTCTTTGACTACACCATCACTATCACCAAAGCAGATTCAAAAATACAAGGGCTGCCTTCTAATCGCATTCACGGATGAAGAGATTTCATCATTGGCGGCCCCATATCGTCTTACTTTGGTTGGCACATTTTGGTATGGCCGACCGTCTATGACAATGATTAGAGCGGCTGTGAATGGTATTGAATCCACTGGTACGGTAAGGCTCGGACTTCTTCATGCAACTCATATCTTAATCCATTTTGATCAAGAGAAGGATTACCTGCGATGCTTTTCACGTCAGAGTTGACCATTGCTGGTCACAAAGTGGATGCCAGAATATGATCCTACAATTGAGGTTCCCATTGTTCTGGTATGGTTTCCCTACTTGGACTCCATGTGCATTTTCATCTGTGGGATGCTCTTTTCCAAATTGGCCGATACGCCTATGAAGCTTGATACCGTCACTTCCGCGGTTCTTTGGCCTTATGTAGTGCGCCGGTGTGTTGAGATTGATGTTTCCAAGAAACTTCATACGTGCGTTTTTATTCAAGGATTTTCTCGTTTAATCTCCCAACAGGTGGTTTATGAGGATCTTCCATCATATTGTGCTATTGGTTGGGACATGCTATTGTTGCATGTGGTAAGGCAGTGTCAAATGATAAACATGAAGTAGTTGGAGAACCTCCTATGAAGTCAACTTGGCCAGCACGACGCGCTGCTACTAAGGAACAAATACAATGCTAGACACCCAAAAAACGCCATGATCTCTCGGATGGACAGCCCCCACTTCTTGTCCGCCAGTCTTGCATGATCCGCTACCTGCTTCAACGGCTTCTCCACCTCTACAGGAAGCAGCCCATATTTCAGATGTTCTTTCACCCGCTATTTGGCATCCTCCTTTAGTTTCTTATGCATAAGATATCACGACTCTGGAGTGTCGATGATAGTATGACTAGTGACCTGCATGCTCCGGTTGAAGCTTATTCTGTATTTGATGGTAAGCTAGATGTTGGCATTCGTCAACGGTGTTCTATTGATGATGATACAGATGAAGGCATTCTTGCTTTCATTAGCCATCAAGTCCAGGTTGCTATATTGACAGTTTGATTCCATGTACTACGGGTGACCGCTTACAGCGCCTGACCATCCCGCCTGGTCTTTCAAGGGTAGGGATAATTTTGTAGTGCCTCCTAAACTCTTATGCCGACCTCAGAAGGCCCTTCCTCCCACTTTGCCATGTTTTACTCACTCGCGTGTGGCACATGTCTCAAACTCCATTAAATTTTTATCCGAATGAAGGTTTTGATGTGGAACATTCGAAGATTTGTACCTCTTTTAATCGAGCATTGTCATTGATTCGAAAGTATTATTTACATTTGCTTGTGATCATTCAGCCAAAGGCACGTGATTCGTCTTTGGTTTCATATCGTTTGTCATTTGGTTTTTCGTACGCAACCTCTGCGTGTGATGGTCATATCTGGGTTTCTTGGAGGGATTCCGTGCTTTCACTGGAGGGAGATAGGAATGGGATCTAGAATCTATCTCTTAAATTCAAATGGTTAGAAACTGGTGATTTTTTTTGGTTTACATTGGTTTATGGATTACATTCGGTGATTGCTCGTCGTCCATTGTAAGATGATCATCTTATACATTTTCATAGTTCTATTGATAACCCCTGGCTAGTTGGGGTGATTTCAATATGTTTCTTTCTCTTGATGAACACAAAGGCTGGTCTGCGCTACCTTTGCGCTCTTTATAGGATTTCAACACTTGTGTATCTACTTGTTCTCTTCAGTCTATTCCTTATGAAGGCTCTCCTTTTACTTGGTGTTACGGATGAGGATTGGGAAGGGTTTGAAGAAGGCTGGACCGTTTCATGTGTTCGCATTCATTTTAGTAGGGCGACATTGGATCATGCTTCCATTTATCTGCAGTGTTCGCCAAAGGCTCCTACAGGCTCTGCTTCCTTTCGGTATTTGGACGTCTGAACAACACATCCTGATTTTGATCCTTTCGTTCGTCATCACTGGTAGTCCTTTTCAACAGTTAGTGGGATGTGGGGCAACAACTTAAATCACAGCTCCGATGTTAGAAAAAAAATTGTGTTTGATAATATTTTTGACGCTGTTACTCTTGCAAAAACTGAGGTTGTCCTCGGGAACAGGAATATGATGCTAACCCTTGGGATAGCGCTCGAGCTGCGTATCATCGCAGTACTGCACTGTTGCGTTAAGCACAATCGCGTGCTTTCTTGTACTGGGGACAGAAGGCCAATATTAAGTGGTTGCATGAGGAAGATGCGAATACAACATGTTATCATCAGATGGTGAGACATAGATGAAGGCGCCAATGTGTTCGTCGGATTCTTTGGGAAGATGGGTGAAGTTTCAATCCTCACAGGATATTGAAGCTGAGGCAGTGCGATATTATCAGGCATTATTTAGTGCCGAATCTACTTCTTAGCATGAGTCAATTCTTTAGCATATACAATCGCTTCTATCCGAGGACCATAACATCTTTTTATTGTTCATGCCATGCTTCAAGAGGTAAAGCAGGCTGTGTGGGATCTCAGTCCCACGAGTGTGTCAGGTCCGGATGGCTTTCCAGCTTCAATCTATCGTCATTTTTGGCCAATTATTCATCTGGATGTCCATATGTCAATCCAAGAATTCTTTTTGGGTGTTCGTGTACTAAGAGCAATGGCCTCAGCTCTCATTACACTGGTTCCTAAGCTGGCTAATCCTCAATTCTTTCGGAATTCCTTCTTATATGTTTGACAAATTTTCTATCTAAGGTAGTGACACGATTAATTTCTACACTGTTGTCATTGATTCTTCCTAGGATTATATCTCCGAGCAAGCGGGTTTTATGAAGGGTCGAGGAATCACAGAGCAAATTCTCTTAGCATAGGAAATGATCCATGTCATGGATAGGCCAGCACGAGGTGGGCATGTTCTGTTCAAATTGGATATGACCAAAGCTTTTGATAGGATATGTTGGGTATATCTTGAGAAGCTTTTGCTCAAGATGGGGTTTATGCATCGTTTTTTACGTCTTATTGTAAATAATCTCACAACAATCAGGTGCTCGGTGTTGATTAATGGCAAGCCAGTCGGGTATTTCAAGGTGGGACGTGGAGTAAAGCAGGGGGATCCTCTCTCCCATGTTGTTTATTCTTGTTTTTAAGGGCTTTTCGCGGGGCCTAAATGCATTAACGGATTCAGGTTTGAAAAGGGCGTTTCAAGCAGACCGTGTTCCTCGTGTCTCCCATCTAGGTTTTGCAGATGATTTTGTGATCTTTTTGAATGGTTCAACGTCCACTTTCGTACACATTTGGGCCTTTTTGGAGACATATCATCAAGTCTCTGGCCAGCTTGTAAATTATCACAAACGTCAAGTTGTGGTTGGTTCAGATGCATCCAGATCGCGAGCATTACGTACACTAGGTATGCATATGGCTGTGCTTTTCATCAAATATCTTGGGTCTTTTTATATAAGGGGATAAATTGTGCCAGTTATTGCATTTCTTTACTTCGACACTTTGAGGCTAAGTTTCATGCATGGTCATCTAAATTACTCTCCACTGCTGGGTGGCTAATACGTATCCATTATATCCTCTATTCTATTCTTGCACACATAATTGCTAGTTCACGGCTGCCGAAGAGTATTTTGGATGAATTAAATCATAAGATGACTAATTTTTTGTGAAATGGACAACATCACTAGAAGGCCTGGGACTCAGTTTATAGACCAGTTGAGACCAGTGGCTCAGGAATTTGAAGTCTTTCAGCTCTTCAGCATGCTTATGATTGTCAGATTCGATGGAACTATCATAATTCTCAGTCATTGTGATGCAACTTTTGTCATCAGAAATATGGCAAACAACGCTCTGTTTATGCGCATATCTATGATTCAGCAGGTTGGAACGTCTCTGTCGAGTTCATGGGTTTATGTCTCAGCATGTTGAGGTCACATCTGACGGTATGAATTGATTAGAAGAACCACTTGGTCGATTTTCTCTCAAGTTTGCTTACAAAGCTGTTTCTCCTTCTACGCATCCTATTCCTCATTTACGATATGTATGGTGGCCAGGTGTGCATCCGAGGGGTCGTTTATTTCTTTGGAAGCTATGGACTTGCTCGCTCCCATTTTTTTGATAATTTGTGTAAACGGGTTTCGATTTTCCCCTCGAAATGCGTATTTTGTACGTGCGATTCGGATAACCAGGATCATATTTTCTTTGCTTTGTCCTGCCATTCGTGCACTTTGGCAGGAAGTGGCTTTTATTTTGGGTCCCATGTCTTAGCATTGGTCTATCTATGTGCATCTGATGCGATGGTGGAAATATTCATCTTCTCATACAATGGAAGGTCAGTTACAGGCCATTGTTCCTATGTTAGTTACTTAGTCTATTTGGAAGGAATATGCTGCTATTCGTCTTGGAGAAGATACTTTTCTTATCGCTAATTGTTTGAAGCTATTCTCACTAGTGTTTATACATGGTGTGCAAAAACTGTAGGGAAGAGACTTTCACAATCTATACCTCTTTTGATTGCATGCTCCTTCTCTTCGACATTGAAGTCTTGTTGCATCCGTGTTTTTCATTGGACGCTTCCACCTTCAAGTAAGCTAAAATTAAATGTTGATGCAGCAAATGGGAGATGTGCCATGACTGGTGGAGCTATCCTACAAAATGCTCAGGGTGTTTTTGTGTTGGCTATCTGTTTTCCTTTGCCTTTTGCTAGCCCTCTGCATGCTGTATTGAAGGCTCTTACATATGTATTAATTACTATGCTCGCAATTATGA
Organism: Eustoma russellianum; assembly: GCA_036186865.1. Taxonomy (NCBI): domain Eukaryota; kingdom Viridiplantae; phylum Streptophyta; class Magnoliopsida; order Gentianales; family Gentianaceae; genus Eustoma; species Eustoma russellianum. Next base: position 14,687,180 of record AP025063.1, on the reverse strand, counting down.
TGATTTGATCGTTGAAACTGACTGTCGGTTGCTTCTACCTTTGATGCAACGTGTTCAGCACTATATTGGCACATTCATAACAGAAATTCGAAGAGCCATTACATTTCTATGCTTGAATAATCCTAAGCCCAATATTGTCCTCGAGAAGCAAATTCCGCAGCACATGGCCTCTCACAGCATGGCTTACGGTCTGCAGGGTTAACTTTGTGCACGTCATTAAATAGCACGCATTGTGAAGTCTTCGGCACTATTCGTTTGTATGTAAGTGTCCCTTCCCTGCATTTCTGATGATGGCAGTCTCCCATTGGGTTGGCAAGCTTACACTGTTGTTGCTTGTATCACTGGTTGATGTAGACAACCTTGGCTAGGTGCAGACGACATGGTGGTAACACGAGTCTCTCTTTGCATTGGTTGACTATTCATTTGGTTGCTTGTGTTCTGGGCGGATGGGTATGTGTTCTGTTTCATTATAATTTGTCTCATAACAAAGTTTCTGGCGCAAATTGACCTCTTTATGCATTCTGTCAATTTTCCACATTGCATCTCATGTTTGCAGGTTTGCTTGTATTCATAATATGCATGATACAATGGGAGAGTCTCCTGCTTCATATGTTACCACGGTATTACCTCCACCACAAGTGAGGACATTTATTAATAAAATCTTCGGACGGTATCGTCCATCCTTCTATAAAAAAATGTATATACAAAAATGGCCCTTTGGCCGAATATGCATATATATATATATATATATATATATATATATCTACATATTTATATTTCCTTCAATCAACATACTTCTTTATTATATATTTTCGAACTTATTGTCAAATCTTTATATAATATACATATCTATGTTTATAACATGTAACAAGGTTTATTTTCCACCTCTTTGGTTATATGGCCAAAATATATGTATTTCTATATCTATATGTTTTTTCATATAGTATACTTCTTTATTCCATATTTTAATATTATGATCATTTCTTTTCATGACAAACAAATTTATATTTACAATATGTCATAAAGTTTATTTTTTCTCCTCTTTTTACTCTTTTGACCGAATATATATACACGAGTCCAATTTGGGGAGGATCATTTCTCATTCAGAAAGCTTTTTGAGCGAGTTAGGGACAATGTGTATACTTGGTGCGCAGCCACTCAGGGCAGGAAATTTTCACAACACATTCCACATCTATCCGCCATCTCTTTCTCTCTAGTTATCAGGAATCGCAGACCCACAGTAGTTATTTTGCTGCAACCACCGGTCGGGAAGCTCAAATTAAATGTCGATGCAGTGGTGAGAAGCACACATGCAGCTACAGGTGTTGTCTTATGAGATTCACAGGGTGATTTAGTTTCTGCTATTTGCTTTTACTTGCCAGCTATGTCGCCTTTGCGAGCCGAACTCATGGCGCTACAGTACTCTCTCATATTTTATGCCAGGGATCACGATCAACTCACCATAGAAACGGATTGTCAGGTATTGCTAAGACATATCGCTAACTTTGAGTCATTTACTGGAGATTATACTACAGATTTGCAGCGCATAGTACAACTTCTGAGGTTGAATGCTGCTACCTTACCATATTGTCCATGGAAAGCTAATGTGCCAGCCCATGCTCTATCTCGCCGTGGATTGAGGGCGACAGGAGCCGTCTATTTTACAAGTTTAGCTTCCTTACCATGTGAAGCATGTGGTGCGATAACTTTGGAGACTACGGTACCTAACTTCCGGTTTTGATCACTTAAATGTCTCCCCATGGATTGGCAAACTATTGATGTCGTTGCCTATGTCACATATTGGCATAGGCAACGTTGGTATGTCTTTTTTTAATTGCTAATCTTTTCACTATTTCATTTGTAAGTACTTACAATATGGATCATGGTTTTCTTCTCTCTGATATTGCTGAGGAATATGAGTATCGCCTGATGGAACATCTACGCTTCCTCGAATACTATTGCATCGATGCCAGGGTTTTCATTCATGTTCTTACGGGGTGGTCTATCGCTGTCATGGATTTTTGATGGTTGCCTGTATTCTGGATGAATACAGGCAACGTGGGTATGTTTGTCACATGCACCTTGGATTTTATATATATTACCTGTTTGAGTGACACTGAATTTTTGTTTTATCATTCATGGTCTCTGATATCACCGTTCGAGGACACTCAATATTGCAAGAGAAGATGGCCCTTGGTGCTAATACATTTGACTGACTATCGGTTATGGCACAATCTACATCAACTATGGGTGGCTATAGCATGTTTATGGTTTAGGCGACATTGTTTTATGTATCTTATAATGGGTCAACGCTACAATCATATAAATATGCACGCTTTTTCCTTCGCCAAGGTTTTATCCACAAGGGTGGTTTTACTTGGCAAGGTTTTAATGCAACATATCATATATGATTGGAGGTTGATAATTATTTCTTCATTGCATTTGCTTTTTTCATACCATGACTCTATTCTGTAATATGGTTTTCCTCCGCCATAAGTGAGGTTTCTTTCTAATAATAAAATACGATTCATAAAAAAAATGGCATCTTCTTCCTTAGGTGCTGTCGACGCTGGCGGCGCTCGATTGTTTTCAGTAGTCGTCGTCGCTGTTGCTCCTTCTGCTATCCCAATTTCATCGAAAACAATATCCAAGCATAAAGGGCATCCCTTGATTTCCTTTTCTAAATGCAGAGATCGATGCTTTAGCCGAGCCTTAACGGTTATCTCTTGTTGGTACCTTTTGATTTGGCCGGCCACATTTGAAGGTTATTCGTGATGTCTTTGATCGTATAGGCATCAAATCCGATGTAAAGATTACACTTTTGGATCAATGTCACGTTTTGTTGAATTTCCTTCACGAACCCGACTACATTCGATGCTTTTACCGTAGATCATGGACAATTGCAGGCTGTACAATGCGAATTACAAAGTGGACAGTAGATTTTGTCCCAGCAACAGATGTTCCAATTGTCCCAGTCTAGGTGGCGTTTTCAGGATTACCTCTGCATTTCCACTAAAAGACGGATCTTTTTAAAATTGCTCGTGTTGTTGGACATCCGATCAAGTTGGACGTGGCTACCACAGATGGACTGCGGCCTTCTATAGCGCGTGTTTTTGTTGAAGTTGATATCTCCAATGATCTCCCTAAGAAACTATTTCTGCAAGGTAAACAGAAAATTATCTAGCAGCAAATTTTTTTCGAAGATCTGCCTTCTTTTTGTGTAGAATGCCGCCGTCTAGGTCATATTGCAGCGGCCTGCGGTGATCTGCCGTCAGAGAAGCCCTCCAAGCCGCAAAAACCGGAATCACAATGGGCGCCAAAGAAATCACAGAATCCTTCATCAACTGCCACTAATTCAGTCACATTGCTCCAGAAGCATCTATCCTCCTATGAAGACGACATCGTCAATCCGACTCATAATCTGCAACCTACCGAGCTAGCTATGGAGATCAATGATCCCACTGCCAATCTTTCGGTAATGTAGGATATCACATTGTTACGTTTAGATCAAGAGGAGACATTGATGCAGACCCAAAACAATGAGGATACTGATGTGTGTCAAGTATCAGATTTGGAAATAGGTCAAGCGGAGGATATCAACATCCCTTGTGATATTGATTCCCGCACACAATTCCAACAGAAAATGCGTGAGGCTGCTGATGATATTGGTAAGCGTCTAGCATCTCGTCCTGTCTGTATTGATGATGAGGGGATTTTGCAAGCTTGCTTTAATTGTACTATCCCTTATACGGATGTATTCATTCCGGTGGCTCCTCGGCGAAGGCGTAGACAACGTAAAGATTTACCTCCAAGGCCTCCATCAAGTGTAGTTACACGAAGTGCGGCACGTATTGATTCCTCCCAATTAAATTTTTCATCATGAATGCTCTTACACGGAATGTAGAAGGTATTCGTACCTCTTTAGAGTGCTTGCTTACAGTAGTACGCCAAACGTGGATTTATTTATTAGTCATCATTGAGCCGAAACAACGTGTTTCTAGCTCACCTACTACCGTTTAAAGCTTGGGTTTCTGCATGCTATTGACACATGCAATGGGAACATATGAGTCGTTTGGAATTCCTCAACGTTAGAGCTAGTTACAGTTGCCCATGATGTGCAAACTACTTTGTCTTCTTTCGTTTGGTGTCAAACACAACAAGCTTTTGCATGGTCTGTGATATGTGGACGTCACAAGATATCAGTCAGGCAACCTCTTTGGAGTTCATTGATTGAAACATCTCGAACTATAACTGTCCTGTGGATTATTTGTGCTGATTTCAATACATTTTTGTCATTGGACAAACATCGGGGTCGTACTACATCACCTCTTCGTACATTTGAGGATTTTAAATCCTGCGTTGATATTTGCTGCTTGCAAGACATTCCCTTCCGGGGCTCACCTTTCACTTGGGCACGTGGGACTGGCCAGGGCCGTGTTATGCGACGATTGGACTGTTACTTGTGTAGTGTTTCATTTTCAGATTTATTTGCGAATATAGTGGTTCATCACTTGCCAAGAGCCACCTCCGATCATGCTCCTTTATTGTTAAACTGCACTTTTTCTCAGACAAGACCCCCCATTGCTTTTCAATATATAAATGCATGGGCCTTACACAAATTTCCTCTCTTTTGTTAAGGCTCAATGGCAACAATATCCAATGACAGGTGGCATACGTGGCTTATATAAGAATCTATGTTTTCTTAAGAGGGATTCCGGTGATGGAACCGAGAGGTATATGGTAACATTTTTAACAATGTAGTTGAAGCGGAGAAAAATTATGCCAATCAGGAAGCTCTCTATGATAATGATCCTACTCCTGCAAATGGAATGGCTTTTTCTTTGGCACAAGCACAGCTTCTTCAGGCTACCAAAACACAAACTTCTAATTGGGCTCAGAAGTCTCGAACTAAATGGATGTTAGAGGGTGAATCCAACACATCTTATTTTCATGCATTGGTAAAAGATAGGCACCGCCGTCAACAAATTCGACACCTTCGGGACTCTGCAGGAACATTGCTTGAGGACAATCAGGCGTTAGGCAATGCGACGGTCTATTTTTTCCAAAATCACTTTACGCATGAACTAGTAATTGGCATTCACTCTTTTCTTGAGCATATCCCCTCACTGATCACGACAGTTGACAATGATATGCTCTTGGCTATTACGGATATGTCTGAGATTAAAAACGCTGTCTGAGACCTTAGTCCAAATAGCGCATCAGGACTATACAGATTTAATGACCATTTCTTTCGGACTTGTTGTGATATTTTACGACTAGACATCACTCTTGCGATACAAGAATTCGCTTTGGGAGTACCTCCGCCTCAGGTGATGATTTCATCGTTGATTACTTTGATACCAAAAAATCTCACCCATCAACTTATGCAGATTTTTGACGTATTTGTCTTCCAAACTTTTTAAGCAAAGTTACCACCAGAATTATTGCTACTCGTTTGACTCCTATACTTCCAAAGCTAATATCTGGTGAACAGATTGGGTTTTTAAAAGGACACGATATTAGTGAGCATGTCTTGATGGAAAACGAGATGGTTCATCTGCTTGACAGAAAAATTCATGGTGCCAATGTGATGATCAAGATGGATATTGCAAAAGCTTTTGATAGAGTTAATTGGTCCTATCTGGATGCACTACTTCACAAATTTGGCTTTCATGCACGCGTCATCCCAATTATCATGAATAATATGCGCTTATCCAAACTTTCGGTTGCCATTAATGGTTCTTCTTATGGCCTTTTCTCTCCTGTGCAAGGAGTAAAGCAAGGCGATCCCTTATCTCCATTACTGTTTATAATGAGCTCGAAAGGGTTTAGCCGAGGTCTGAATCATTTGTTTTCTGCCGGATTGATCCATGGCTTTGCATCTGGGCGAGTCACGACAGTTTCACACTTAGCACATGCGGATGATTTGCTTTTATTCTTATATGCATCTTCTAATAATTTGAATGCCTTTCAGTCTTTCCTCCACGCTTATCAATACGCATCCGAACAGCTTTTTAACTATAGCAAAAGCCAATTTGTTACAAGCTCATATGTAACCCTGCAGCATCTCCGAAACATCAGCCAGGTTTTGTTGATGCAGCCTTCCACTTTGCCCATCAAATATTTGGGATCTTATCCATATCGTGGAATAAATAGAGCTCGCTACTGCACTTCGTTGATACAACATTTTGATGCAAAGCTCACTGGTTGGGCACGTCATCTACTTACCCCTGGTAGTACACTAGTTTTACTAAAATCAGTGTTGACAGCAATGCCACTTCATATGCTTGCTGCAGCCCGTTTGCCCAAAAGTGTCCTCCATTCCATCAACTGTAAAATATTTAATTTTCTCGGGGTGTCGAAATCACTGGACATCATTAGACGATTTGTGCTATCTAGAGATGGAAGGTGGATTTGGAATTCGCAATTTGATACATATTCAACGCGCATATGATTGTAGCTATGGTGGAATTATCAAAACAATACATCTTTGTGGTCAGTATATATGCACCATCGATATGGGTCTCGTTTGGATTATGTGCCCCGTATATATGACTCTCCTGGTTGGAAGAGAATTTGTTCTATTCATCCGGTTTGCCTGCAGCTCTCCACTGGCATACCGAAGCCTTTATGGCGCTCTAATTCCTCGGGTATGTTTTCCATCCACCGTGCATATGACGATATTCGTCCTACTCGCATGCAACTATATTCTCATAAGTTTATTTGGTGGCATGGTCTTCCTAAATCAATCAGTATTTTTATATGGCGCATATTTCACAAAGCTTTGCCCATGGAGGACAACTTGATTTGATTTACTACAATTAGTCCTACCATGTGCCCATTTTGTAAAACTCAATCTGCAAATATCTGTTAGTGTATGTGCCCTAGGCCATGATTTGGATATTTATGTTATGCATTTATTATTAATAAAAGAGGTTTTATTATCATTATTGTTGGTTAGTATGTTACACAATTTTGATATATGTCCCTGATTCATTATTGTTATAGAGATAAAATAATTTATAATCAGTATGAGTATTGATTTGATAATCATGAGATGATTATGTGTATGGTTATACGAATCAATCTCATAGATACTTGTTAGAGAACAGTGTATTGGATAGACCCATCATGAGATTACTACATAGATTAGCGTCATAAGTAAATCTCATGATAGTCATGGTTTAATCCTTTGACTTGAGATTGTCATAGTTTCCAACATAAGGACTATTATATTTTGACATGATCAAACGTTATCCGTAACTGGATAATAATAAAGGTCATGATTGAATGTGATAGAAATTATGTAGAGGATATTGAACAATCAAGATAGAATTTGTCCCTCTCTTTTTGAGAGAGATATCTTTGGGCCCCTCGATTAGTGAGACTGTGAAATGCATGGCCGTGCTCAAATGAATTGATATTGTGATCAATATCATTTGTTTTATCAGTCTACTTAGAGATCGAGTAATCATATGTTTGAACTATATAAGTATGACGCTGACCATGGCTTATGTTCAAACTAGATATCGTGTGACAAAGGGATTAGTGCATGTACTATTATTAGGCTAGTTGGACTTGTATTAATTGGGTAGTTGTAATGCCTTGCTAGAGGCCAATTATGACTTGTTGGTTTAATAGAGATTTAATCAACTGCCAATTAATATGGGCCTATCGGGTCACACACAAGAATGCGTAAGGCTGATATTAATAATATTAATAATATTAATATTGGATATTAATTATTATTATTATTATTATTATCGTTTTAATATTAATAATATTAATATTGGATATTAATTATTATTATTATTATTATTATTATTATTATTATTATTATTATTATTATTATTTTCGGTTTTTTGGTGATTATATATACATGTGTATTATCGGATAATAACAAGAGAATCCATATCTGATATGGATTTTGAATATCCTGATAGAATCTGTATCTGATATGGATTTTGATTGGCATCCACTAATCCGATTAGGACTCAGATTCTGATGTCTACGTATGTGCATATATACTTGTGTATCTCGTATACACAAGACACACGAAAAATACACAGTCATAAGAAAACCCTAGAGCCGTTTTTGCGAAAAACGAGTTCTTCAGCCGCGCCGTTTGAAGAGCTAGCACTCCGGGCGGAAGCGTTCGTGTGGATACCGACAGAGGGTGTTCGTGATTTCGCACCTCTTCCATCTGCAGATTTCGAATCTACGGAGGTACTTTTTGATTTCTTTTATCGAATTAAACGAACAACATGGATCCTTGGTAGGAAATCAGAGATCAAGTTTTGTTTTCCGCTGCGCGTTTTTGCAGTGATCTTGGTTGATTTCCTAACAATATCATGCATGTATTTTTGTGCTGTCCTTATGTTAAGGATGCCTGGTTGCGATTATCTTGGTTATTAGATGGTCCTTTGTATAAGGATACGCAGCTTTGTGCTTTTTTATTACAATGGTGGATGTCCTCTTCTGTACGGTTTCTCAAGGGTAACCTTCGAGTTATTAGGCCTATAATGCTTTGTTGGTCGATTTGGCGGGTTTACACGAATCGAGTGTATGGTGATGCTGACATTTTGCCTACTAGTATCTATAATATTACACGCTAATCTTGTTATGACTAGGCTTCGTCGCTTTTTGGTACATCCTTGGCTGAGTATATACCATCTCTCGTTTATGGAGGTTTCACCCCGCCACTGCATCCTAAAACCATTCTTACACTAAAATGGGAGCTCCCACCATCTGGAAAGTTAAAACTGAATGTAGATGCTTCAGCGGGATGCAGCTCCGCTTCGGCGGGAGCTATACTCCGCAATTCACAAGGCCAACTCGTTGATGCTCTTTCTTTCTTGCTTCCTTGTCTCTCACCTCTGAGAACATAAATTCATGCTATGCTCTATAGCATAATGTTCTCTGGCCGACTATATCAAAATTTAGCAGTGGAAACGGATTGTCTGCAGGCAACTCATGCGCACAACCCCCAGCTTTCGTTATTGCCAGAGTATGCCCGTCTACTTTTGTTTCTTGGTCTCATAGACAATCACCTTTACTACATTCCTATGGAGGTAAATGGTTGCACATCACCTTAGCGAACATGCGCGCATGTCACCAGCTACAATGCTTTATACTTTGGCAGTTCAACTCCCTGCTACGGCGCGTGGCTTCTATTACACATATTGCACTATCTATGCCCTCAGAACGTAGTAGTCTCAACAAGAGCTTTTTGTGCATTGCCTGTATCTCAATGATGCAGGCAACTTGAGTATGGTTTCTTTTCATATATATATCATTTTTGATAGATTATTTAGATCACCCATTGAGGTTAGCGCTATACTTTGTTTGTTGTCCGCAGTCTTAAGACTACGGGCAACTTTTGTATGTGGCTATAAGCATTTTTTCGAGGATATATACACTATTATTTAATCGTGTATACTAACACACCTTTTACTGGCCCCTATCGAGGATCACTTCAATGGATGCGTGCGAGCGAAGCTTTGGCATTTGCTGCGAAAGCTTTTACGTGGTCGCCTTTTGGTTGCTTCGGTCAAGTCAGACCAAAGCAACGGTGGTACATTTGTTTTTCATTATTGCTCCCTTGCTATTTTTGTTTTCTTCTACCAGGCATAACCAGACAATTTTCTTCTTTTGCGCACATGAGCACAGCTCAACATTTGTGGGAGTACAACAGTCCCTTGCGAGCCCAAGCCTTTCAGCCCTTCTAGACGACCGCACAAGATTACTCAGGTTCCCGTGATATGGAGCATAGTATAGTATTTCTTTGTTTCTTGCTTAATTTGTTGTTTGCTACTACATTTCAATCTCAATATGTTTTTCTTATGCTGTATTGTTTAGTTTGGGAGAGTCTCCCATATTGAACTTTTCATAATGTAACCACAGTATTCCTCCGCCATAAGTGAGGGTTTATATATCAATAAAACAACCGGACGGTTTCGCCTAATAATATTTTTTCCTTCACCTAGTAATATTTTTTCCTTCACCTAATAATATGTATATATATATAGTAGATAAAGTATATATATATTCATATATTTTTTTGGAAAGAAAATTTTTACTATAAATCTCACTTATGGCGGAAGAAAACCATATTACAAGCATCAGTTACAAGCATCATCATATGAGAATAAGTGAACTAGCGAGCCTATAATGATGTATCTCCAGTCATATATGATATGCTGCATTAAAACCTTGCCAAGAAAAACACCCTTGTGGATAAAACCTTGGCGAAGGAAAAAAGCGTACATATTTATACGACTGTCACGGATACTAAAGCATGTATAAGTCGACGCAGTTGCAGCATAATAGAAGTCGCTACTGTCCCGGATGAGTCGGCAATATCTTGATGTTGTAGATGTATCATGACTTGGGCGTGAGGGATCCATTTTGACTTGTACCTCATGAAAGATCAAGGAAGCAGTTGTCACCATAGCAAGGAAACAAGAAAGGATAGTATATGCAATATCCAAACGCATACCCAAGTCGCCCTGGCTCATCACAAGCCAAGGCAACGACAGCTTCTGATTGCCTCCGAGTAATGCCTTTCTTCTGCCATAGAATGTGACTTTTGTTCTTGTGGATTGCCTCGTCAGTGTGATGTGCATTGTTGTCAACCATAACAAAACAATCACAGGTATGAGATAAAGAAATGCATAGGAGACTAGAACTTGAAGCGGCTCATGCATAAGAAAATAACATGCAGAAGGAAAACACACCAGCATTGCCTGTGTGCAAAAACACAGGCAACGACAAGGGAATAGAGCCAATGTAACGTCCATCATTTGTCAATGACGAAAGGCCGGCAGTTGAAGATCCATGAGTAAAGCTCCTTGAACTTCACATGGCAAAGTTTGATTGGAGATGTGCGTCCGTAGACCCGCCTTTCTAAAACCATATCGTGCTAACCTGTGTGCTGCAGCATTCGCTTCCCAGGGGCAGTATTGTAGGGTTGCATGGTTGAGGCTGAGGAATTTCTTAGCCCGCGTGAGCTCCAGGTCTAATAATCCTGTGATCGGCCGTGCTTCCGCCAAAAGAGTTACCATCATTTAGCAATCCGTTTCTATGATAATGCTTTCATATTGTTGTGCGTAGTAGATTAATGCATCTGTCATGGCTTGCAGTTCCGCTCGCAGTGGAGACACCAAAGGTAATGCAAAGCAAATAGCTGATATTAGCCGCCCATTGGAATTTCGCAAGATTGCTGCCCCAGCTGCAAATCTCTGACCAACTGCTGCATCGATATTTAATTTAAGCTTTCCAGAAGGCGGAAATTGACATCGGACAATGGTCAATCGCCTTGTTCGGATTGGCGGCAAGTAATGCTGTTGGATAAGGTGAGGTATAGACATGGCAAACTTTTTATCTTTCACTGTAGCACACCAAGTGTAGATTGCGGTTATATATTCATATATACACACATATATATATATACATATATTTTTTTTGAAAGAAGATTTTATTAATTGAAAGCCTCACTTATGGCGGAGGAATACCCTATTACAAGAAAGTGTAAATACATCATCGAAATCAAAAAAATAAAAAAAATGAAAAAGCCAACGTATAATGGCGTATCTCCAGTCGTATATGATATGCCGCATTAAAACCTTGCCAAGAAAAACCACCCTTGTGGATAAAAACTTGGCGAAGGAAAAAGCGTACATATTTACACAACGTTCATTGATACTTAAGAGCTGAATAATATGAGGTAAATACAAGGAAACAATCGGCCCATAAGAGATGATTTGATATCTTGAAGGTGGTGGAGTCTGATGTCCGTTCCAAAATGTCTGGGAATGAGCAGTTGGTGTCCAGTGTACCTCGCCAAGCAACAAAGAAGCAGATAAAACAATATGTTGTAAGTCACAGACATATAAGAAAAATACAGCACCACACATACCGCAACCGCCCTGGTTCGAGTGAAACCAGGGCGGTATTTTCGTATGTGGCAGTAGCACAACAACGGATGCATAAGAAGCGAAAGTCTAGGCCACCATCTTGACTGTAGACGAGACGAACTTGGATACAGGGGCCGCAACCTCATGATCACCAATGTCCATACCGAGAGAGCATGTGCGAGAAAAGAGACATACATTAACACATGTAAATATGTGATTCATAAATTGTAAGGCTAAGAGAAAGTCCCACATACCCAGGCTGCCTGTATTCCGAGGAATACAGGCAGAGAGATGTAAATTTTGCCAATCCATTTGGAAGACTGAGTTAGTTGTGGCGCAAGTGAGCTGTGGAAAGATTTAATGCCAATGAGCCTTTTGCTAAAGGCGGGATGGTACTCAAGTTGTAGATATGATTTGCTGGATTCAACATTGCATCTTGCGCTAGATAATGTGCCACCATATTTGCCTCGCGATATGCGTGCAGAAAATCCAGTCGATGCAGGTGAATGAGCGTGTGCAATAGGCGCAAATGAAAATTATCGTTTGGCAAAATTGGGCGTTGTATCCTGGATATGAGTTGAGCACAATCCGTCTCCAGAATGATTGTTCTATACATCGGAAGAAAGAACAATAGACCAAAAACCGCCGATTGTATTTCTGCCTGCAAAGGTGTTCAAAGTGGTAGGCGAAAGGATATCGCCCCAATGTAGGCGCCGAGATGGTCACGGAGAACAGCGCCACCCGCACTGTATACTCTTCCTACCGCAGCATCTGTGTTGAGCTTGTATTTACCTATTGGGGGCTTATGCCAACGGACTAAAATAGGCCGGGGTGGTCGTGGGGCAGAAAACCAATCATATGTTGGTAGAAAGGCAGTTGTTAATTTGGATCCCGCCATCTTTTTGCTCCAAATATTGATATCCGATAAGATGGAGGCCCTCAATATATCGTGTGAGAATGATTTGTTGTCTCCGTATATTAAGGATGCATAATCTCTCCAAATATTATATGCAATAATCGAAGGAATAACCAGCCTTAAAACTCCCGATAGGGTTGCGGTCAAAGATCGATACCACCAGGCAAGCAGGTACTGTCTAAGGCATAACGTATTAGTTGGGAGAGGACAGTGCAGTTCACTAGCAAAATAAATCCAAATGGAGCGGATGTGGGCACAATAGAGGAAGATGTGATCCACCGCTGCTGAAGAACATTTACAAAACGGGCATTGCGTTGGCCGAGTAGTTATGTAGCTGCCAATAAAATCCAGAAAAGGCAATGCCGAATGGAAAAACCGCCATAGGAAAAGTTGAATAGTAGGAGAATGGTGTTTTGACCAAATAAAGTCCGCCGATAATAATGTTGGTCTAGCCGGACGCAATTCATCATAAGCCGATTTCAAGTTGAATTCCCCCGATGATGATGGAAGCCAAGTAAGATGATCTCCCTGCCCTGTCGTGTGATCCGTGCAAAAAGGGTGGATACGACATACGGTTTTCCAAATAGGTGAATCAGTAAGCCTTGGAATATAGTCACCACGTCTGCCGTATTTTGCATGCAACACCTTACTCCATAGAGTTGTATTTCGCTGATAAGCCCACCAAAGTCGATAGTGGTATGCTTTTTGTAGTGAATTCAAATCTCTGAGTCCCAATCGTCCTTCCGCACATGGGTGAAGAAGAGCAGGCAATGAGACCCAGTGTTTTTTTGCTCCCCAGAAAAAAGATGACATTCTCTGATGAATGGCGTGAATTACTGATTTTGGTAAAGAACCCGCAGCTATGACATGTAAGGGCAACGATTGGATAACAGAGCGAAGTAAGACTAGACGACCAGCAGAAGACAGTAAACACAAGTGCCAACCCTGAAGGCGAGCGTCTACATGCTGGAGCAAAGTTGTGCAGTATGACGAGCGATTAATACCTTTATGCAGATATGATCCAAGGTAGCGGAATGGAAGACTAGAGCAGCGCATATGTAGAATGTCCGCCAGCCTGTGCTTCTGAGGAGCCGATAATGAGGATGATGGAATTAAATCGCTTTTCTGGTAATTGACTTTTTGCCCCGAGGCATTCTCATACTGAGTTAAAAATAGATGAAAACATCTAAGATTCCGTTGAGTGCCTTTAAGAAATATCAGTAGGTCATCCGCGTATGCTAAATGTGAAATTGTGAAAGGGATTCGGCCAAGATTGAAAGACTGTATGGTGCCTGATGCCACTTGTGCTTTTAAGCCCCTGCTAAAACCCTCAGAAGATAGTATAAAAAGCAGCGGAGAGAGGGGATCACCTTGTTTAACTCCCCTATGTGGACGGAATGAAGATGTGAGCTGTCCATTAATCAAAACCGACAATGTTGTGACTCGTAGATGATTCAGTATAAGTCGGGAGAAAAAATTAGAGAAACCAAATTTCTGCAGGACTCTTTCTAGATAATCCCAGGACACCCTATCAAAAGCCTTCATCATGTCAAGATTCAGGCAAAGCTGTGATCCACCCCGGTCGAGCATGTGAATCATCTCACGGGCCAGTAACACCTGTGTGGAGATGTCTGTACCTGGGAGAAAACCTGTCTGTTCGGGAGATATTAACCTGGGTAGCAGCGTATTTAAACGGGAGGCGACAATGCGCGTGCAAACCTTGCTTAGAAAATTTGTTAAACAAATGGGATGAAAATCATTGAAAGTTGATGGCGACTGCTTCTTCGGAATCAAAGTGATTACTGCGCTAGCCATCACCGAAGGCTGAGGGACGCCTAGAAAAAACTCTTGCACTGCCTTATGTACATCTTGATGTATTATAAACCAGCATGCACGATAAAACATACCATGAAAACCATCTGGACCAGCTGCACTTTGTGGGTCTAAATGCCAAACCGCCTCTTTGACTTCGTCCTCCGTGGGTAACTGTGTGAGGAAAATATTATCTTCATCTGCTAAGATACATGGAATAGACTCTAGGATGGTGGCATGATTAAAGGTTGCCTCTTTAGCGAACAATGACTTATAGAATTTAACTGCTTCTTTCTGTATTTCATCTGGCGTGGTGCAGGAATGCCCGTCGGTTGAGGTTACTTGCTGAATGCGAAGGTGTAGCCTTCGACCCTTAACAACAGAATGATAGTACCGAGTATTCGCGTCACCTTCTTGTAACCGTCGTACCCGTGCTTTTTGTTTCCAATAGTGTAATTCATACTTGGCAGCTTGTTGATATTCAGCCTTTGCCTGATGATATTTCATTCGACTGTCTTCCGAAGGAGAGGCATCCCAAATGCTCTCCGCTTGAGTCAGATTAATTTCTGCCTGCATGAGGTTAGTGAATATATTGCCAAAGATTTTCTTGTTCCAATGTTGAATGTCCTTCCGTAATCGAAACAGCTTGTCATAGAAACCGTACATGCCACCTGTGATAGGATAGGATGTCCATGCATTCTTCATATATGGAAGAAAATCCGGATGCAATAGCCAAGAATCCAAAAAACGAAAAGGGCGATTGGATGGTGGTGTTTGTTGCCGACAGCTGATAAGTAGTGGAGAGTGATCAGATGGAGCACGTGTTACATGAGAGAGCTGCATATTCTCAAATAAATCCTGAAAAGACGAGTTGATAAAGAGCCAATCTAATATCCTGCGAACGCGCCCAAGACCGCGACCATCAACCCATGTGAAGCGTGGGCCTTGGAAGGGCCGGGCATTAAAGAACATGCCTCAATGCAGTCGTTAAAATCCTGTAACGAAACGAGTGATGGACGAGATTGTCCATCATGGTCTTCAAGAGTACGGAACATATTAAAATCCCCACCGATAATCCAAGGGAAAGTAAGATCTGCCGAAAAATCACACAAAGAATGCCACAAGTGACGGCGTAAAGAGAGAGCATGCTTGGCGTACACAACCGATAGGACGAAAGTCAACTGTAGAGGCCGATAAAGAAGTGTAAAATGCACCACTTGCTCTTGATCTTGTACAGAAACCAAATCAAAAATTGAGTCTCTCCAGAAAAACCAAATGCGCTCTGACTGAGAGAAATAATGATGGGAGTATCCTAGGGTTAAAGCAAAGCGAGTAATATTAGATGGCGAATGCTTAGGTTCAATCAAAGCAAGTAATTGAAGATGATGTATATGAATCAAATGTTGTAAACGCGGCATCAAGGCACGCATGCCTCGTAAATTCCATATTAAAAGATTCATTGAGTCAAGTTAGAAACACTTTCCTGGATGACACGAGATGCACTACGAGTGAGAATGGTAGAAGGAGGAAGCGGAGGCAAATCTTTTTTTGACCGACGTTTACGACGCGGAACCACAGGTATAAATTCTGCCTCCGTAGTATCTTGCAATCTGGAAATGAGAGCATCCTCCTCTGGAGATGGCGGAAGGAGCTCCATCCTTCGCACCACCTCTTCTGGAATGTGCTGAACAGATGACGGTTGGGCGACGTCAGGAATATCATTGTTGGAGGTGTGACCCATCTATATGGGCTCTTCAGAGTGGTGATCCAGTTCTGTGGTATCAGCGATTACATTCAACTGAGTGTTTCTGTCATCAATAGGATATGTAGTATGTACATTTGTGGGCAGATCTCTAGGAGTGGGTTCTTCAGGTATCTCCAAGGGAAACTGCACCCCAGTATTTTCCTGAACAGCAGCAGTGGGCTCTTGGAGTCTGGGTTCCGTAGATAGTAGTGATGGCTCAATAGCAGATGGCATGGAAAGCTTCTTTTTCACCAGAGTCCAATGCTTGGCTGGCGGACGTGGTGGTGGTGGCGGAGGGGGAGGAGGGACTGCAGACGTGGCGGATGTCGTACAGTTGCCAGTGATATGTCCCAATCGACGACAGACCGTGCAAAACTGCGGAAGGTCTTCATAAACCACCGATTGTAGTATTAATCTATCTTTGGCCTGCAGATAAATCTTCTGTGGTAATTCCTGAGAGACATCCACTTCAACGCATATCCTCGCTACGGAAGGACGCAGACCGTCTGTGGTTGCGGCATCTAACTTCATAGGCGAGCCAATAAGGCGCGCTATCTCAAACAGGGCTTCATGGCGGTGAAGGTGAACAGGGAGTGCCGGAAATGCAATCCAAATTGGAACAATGGGTACATCAGCTGCCGGATCAAAGTCGATAGTCCATTTCATTATGCGCATATGTCAGCCAGAGATTTACCATGATCGCCGGTAAAAACACCTCAAATAATCAGCTTCGTTCCGGAAATTCAACAAAATATGCGATTGATCTAACAGTGTTATTCGTAAATCATGATGAAAGCTGATTTTTTCAAAAACCTCACGAATCACCTTTAATGATGGGCGTCCATACCAAAAAGTGACTACCAAAGAAAACCTGAATGGGGCGGCCAGGGCATCAATCTCCGAATCTTCGAAAGTGATCAACGGTAGTCCTTTATAATGTGATGCCGTTTTCGGGGCAATGGAAATCGCCTGTGCGTTGCCAGCCCCAGATACAATGTCAGCAAATGACGGGGATGACGCTGCCATGAAGAATGCAGGATTGCAGAGCGTGTGTATGAGGAGCGAAAATAACGATGCGGGTTGTGGTTGGCCTGATGATCGTGAATATGGGTGTCGGTGACAGAGAGAATAGAGCAGTAACCGAAGGACGGCAGCGGCGGATCATTGCGGCGCCGCCAACGTGAGGGGGAATCGCCAGAGCATCGTCAAGAAGTTATATTGAGCATATATATATATACATATATATATACACATATATACATACATATATATATATATATATATATATTTATTGATACATGTCGCATAAATTCTTTTCTTTTTTTCACCTCTTTCACTTATAATTTGTTTGATATTTATTCCAACTGTATGAATATTAGTTTCCACCAACATAATGACTTTCAATAACATCATAAAATACATAAACATGCAAAGTGATGGAAACCATGAAAATTGCTGGACCGTACACCTGCAGTAAACATCACTAGAGGAGGGAGAATTAAACTGCTACCCGTGAATAAAATCCTCTTTGAAAACAGAATCCAAGACCTCCTCAGATTCAATACCTGTTGTTGAAAAATTTAAAACTCAGTGTACACAAATCCAAAAATTATGAAACTTTCCAGAAATTAATTTCAATGTCTTGACTAGGTTCTGTGCAAAAATGGGAAAAAATAAGATTGTTTGACTCTTTAACTAAATAAAAAGATTCAGATGGTCAATCTGGACAAAATAATACTAAATTTTGAAAATGTGTTTCTCTTTAATTACTCCACCAAAAGGGCGATCTTTATGTCAAAACTCCTTAAGATGTCTAGTTTACGTTTCAAAAATGCCCTGACCTAAAATTATCTTTGATAAATCAGAATTCAAGTTTCTTTGAGACTGGTCAGATTGCAGCCATAATGGAGCTGTTATCTTGCAATGTGTGAAAGTCTAACTTTCCTTTGCTCAAACCAAGTGATTCTTGTTGCAAATAAAAGCTAACAGTCTAAAGTATAACTCCACCAAAAATCATGAATTTTGAAAATGTTTTGCTATTTTTTCAAGACGTGTGAAGTTGTGTGAAATCTGTAGTGAAAACAGGCAGAAAACAGAAAAGTAGAAAGAAGACAAGAACACTAAAGATTTATCCTGGTTCGGTCAATGTGACCTACTCCAGTCCTAAGGAACACCTTTCCTTGGATTTTACTATGAAAAGAACACAAATACAACAAGAACCAAGCTTGATCCTTGGGTTAAACACCAACCCTATTCAAGACTTGGATGAACATCTCTATGAAACTCTTGGTTGCAACACCTTTATCACCTATTGATGTAGTCTTATAGATTTGGCTAATCAATCTTACAAAAACACCAAGAGAGGCGTGTAGCTCTACACCAAATATCACCAGAACACCTTGGCTACACAAAGAATGAATCAAGAATGAAGAAAAGAAGATAGCAAGACAATGAGCTTCAACTTTAGCTTTCAAGTGTGTGTTTTTCTTCTTCACCTTTGCCTTCTATTTATAGTGTGAAATAGGTCTTGAAGATAAGACCTCCAATGTGTCAACATCTTTATCATCAAGTCCTAGTTGTTTTCATATCATTGGTTGACCACATAATCACCTTGTAAACTTGGCAACATAGAGAAACATAATTGGTCCACCTTGGACACTTAGTTGGCTGATTTTTTGTCTTGAAAAATACCATAGAAATTGTGAGGATAATACCCAAGGATAAGATGACATATTCTCTCAACTTATTGTCACAAGAATAGGCATGTGAATGGCTGAAATTTTGACTCCAAAATCAGCTCCCAAGAGTCCTTTTAGCCGTTGCCTTTGAATTCAAAATTTGCCAACTAGCTTGTTTTTGTTGGTCCACATGTCACCAAGTCACAAAATGAATACACCATCATTTTCACCTGTTTATGGACGTTTTGAAGCTGATAATAAAGTGTACAAACTCAGATTTAACGAAGAAAAATCAACAAATAATAGTTGACAAGACTATGTCAACATATAATCCAAAATTCCCACACTTTTTCTCCTTGAATGTGGTGATGATTTTTGCACCAATAACACCTTTAAATTCTCTACCAAAATATAAATGAGAGCCTGCAATAACACATATATAAGAATCTTCAAAAAAAAATAGAATGTGACATCGAATATCGTCACATATCCCGCTACCGTCCATAATATCACCAAATAAGAACATGAAATAGAAAACCACCAAATAATCTTCAAGAATATCATAAATGAACTCCAGACTCAATATAATAAGATACTCAAGATTTTTCTTGAGTAAAAAGACAAAAATACCTTCGGGAGTAAAATGACCAAAATGCCCCTGGTGAGAGAAAACTACGAAAATGGCCCTGATGGTTAGAGATAGATATAATAACACATTTGTGATGATAAGCAAGATATAAATGAGTCCTTGAATCAATTTCACCATGTCAAGTCCCCACAAGAACTCAAAATACCAATTTTGCCCATTTTAGTAAGTTGTAGAAACTTGCAAGGCACATTAGTCACAATGCATAACATTCATCAAAACCACATGATAACACCATGATAAACATATATGAATCATGTAAAAATGAAATTAACCATTTGATCACATTTCAGAAAATTCTTCTAAAAACCCTAGACATCGATCGATCGAAGTGCCTCTACTTGAGCGATCGATGTCTCACAGTGAGGTTTAGAGTTTGTTTCTGAGCTACATTAATCGATCAATGTACACATTGATTGATCGATGTGTCTCACGTTTAGAGATCGATGTCTCACAGTAAAGTCTTTGTTTTTCTGTCTTACATGGATCGATCGATGTGAGGGTTTAATGTACATTGATCGATCGAAGTACATTAACCTGAGAGACCGATGTCATTTTTATGGACTTTTCAACTTTTAATCATTTATAATATTATGTGCGACATTTTTAAGTATTCAACATTTAAAATCATGACCTTGAAAATTATCCAAACATATTTCTCAACATTCTCCCCCTTTTGGATGATTTTCAAAATAACCCTACATGATTTAAATGCCACAACTCTTTACCAATTTTTTATCACATATCTACCAATTTTATACCAATTGTTTTCAAACTCTTAAACTCTTTTAAGATACACGTTTTTATTTGACATACGTGCTCCCCCTCAACTTATACTCTCCCCCTTAACAACATATACTCTCCCCCCTTAACTTAACCTATGCTCCAAGACATTTTAACCAAGTTCTTATTCTATCTCCCTCTTTATTTTGCAAATCATGCAAAAGATAGAATTATGCGATTGTATCATAGGTTATCGTACCTAACTTGGCTCGTAAAGTTTCAAATGTGGTTTGATTAAGGGGTTTAGTGAAGATGTCAGCTACTTGATGATCAGTTCTTACATGATCTATGGTTATGTCCCCATTTTGAACATGGTCACGAAGAAAATGATATTTTACCTCAATGTGTTTGGACTTAAAATGAAGCACCAGATTCTGAAAAAGATTGATCGCACTTGTGCTATCGTAGAAAATTGGAATCTTATTCATTTTAATGCCAAAATCACTAAGTTTTCGTTTAAGCCAAAGTATTTGAGTAGTACATAAGCTTAAGGCTATATATTCGGCTTCTGTGGTAGAGAGAGCTACACTAGCTTGTTTCTTAGAAAACCACGAAATCTGGTTGGTTCCTATGAATTGACATGTGCCGATAGTGGATTTTCTATCTAACATGCAACCAGCATAATCAGCATCGCTAAACGCATACAATTCCAACTTAGTGAATCTATCGCACCAAAGTCCTAAATATGATGTGTGTTTAAGATATCTGAATATCATCATTTTCACTGCATTGTAATATGATACTTTACTACAAGATTGAAACCTAGCACACATACATACACTAAACATTATATCTGGTCTAGATGCGGTTAAGTATAACAATGACCCAATCATAGACCTATATATTGTGTCATCAAATGGTTTTCCATGTTCATCCTTGTCTAGTTTGGTACTCACGCTCACAGGGGTAGTTGATGGTTTCAACTCTTCAAAGACAAACTTCTTAATCATATCATTAACATACTTCAGTTGGCTAATGTGAATTCCTTGAGGGGTTTGTTTAATTTGTAGCCCTAAGAAGTAGTTCAATTCTCCTACCATTGAAATTTTAAATTCTGACTTCATACACTCTTCGAAGTCTTTTACTTAGTTGGGGTTGGTTAAACCAAAAATTATATCATCTACATAGATTTGAACTATTAATAGGTCACTATCTTTTCTTCTTAGGAATAATGTGTTGTCTATGGTCCTCCTTTTGATAATTACATGCAATAAGAAAGTTTGCAAATATATCATACCAAGCTCTTGGAGCTTGTTTCAAACCAGATAAAGCTTTCTTAAGCTTGTATACATGGTTAAGATTCTTTGGATCCTCAAATCCAGGGGGTTGTTTGACAAAAACTTCTTCTTGGGTGTATCTATTCAAGAATGCACTATTGACATCCATTTGGAAGAGTTTTATTTTACTTAAACTTGCAATAGAAAGTAATACTCTAATTGTTCTAGTCGTGCAACAGGTGCAAAAGTTTCTTCATAATCAATTCCTTCTTGTTGATTATAACCTTGTGCGACTAGCCTAGCCTTATTTCTTGTGATGTTACCTTGTTCATCCATTTTGTTTCTAAAGACCCATTTTGTGCCTATTATGGATTTATGCTCGAGTTTAGGTACTAAACCCCACACGTTGTTTTAGGTAAATTCGTTTAACTCTTTATGCATGGCATCTATCCATGATATATTACCTAAGGCTTCCTCAAAATTATTAGATTCTTAGTGTGATATTAAGACATGCCCTTTGGCTTGACTTGCGTTTCTACGTATTTTAACTCCAACACTTGGATCCCCTATAATTAATTCCTTAGGGTGTTTATGTTTATCGTTTATGAGGCACCAATTCCTAGGTTGACTAGGTTCACCCTCATCTTATTCAAATATTTCACTAGTGTGAACATTATTATATAAAATTGGACATCTTGCAAATTAGTTGTATTATCTTCCAATTGCAAAATTTCTTCATTTATTTCACTTAAAGGTTTATGCATGTCTTGTTTATGGAAAGTTGGTTCTAGATGATTACATACTGGCTCAAGTCATATATCATCATCATCAATCATATTTTCAACATTGTTCTCTTGTTTATGTTGAGTTTTATCATTGACTTCAAAATATGCAGTCTCTTTGAATTTCACATGTATCGATTCAATTAATTTTCTAGATGCAAGATTGTAACACATGTATGCTCTTGAGTTAGTTGAATAGTCAACAAATATGCATTCAATAGACTTTTGTTCAAATTTATCTAAGTTATCTTTAGCATTAAGTACAAAATATTTACAATCAAAAACTCTAAGATAATCTATCCTAGGCTGTCTTTTGTTTAATAATTCTTAGAGTTTTTTTGTTTAACTTCTTTCTAATTGAAAGCCTATTTATAATATAACATGCACAACTAACAGCTTCAACCCATAAAATTTTGACACTTTATTTTCACATAATATTGTCCTAGCGATTTCTTGAATTGTTCTATTTTTACGTTCAATAACTCCATTGAGTTGTGGTGTTCTAGGTTGTGAGAATTCATGTTTAATGCATGTAATTCACAAAACTCTATTATTTCTTTGTTTTTAAATTCTCCACCTCTGTCACTCCTAATTCTTTTAACATTTTCTTCATATAAATTTTCAAGTTGCTTAATAAGATTTTCGATTGGTAATGGAGCATCATGTTTTTGTGTTAAGAACAATGACCATGTGTATCGTGAGTAATCATCAACTATAATACACACATAGTAGTGTCCACCTAGACTTCTTGTCCTGCTTGGACCAAATAAGTCTAAGTGAAGCAATTCTAGTACATGACTAATACTCACTTCATGTTTTGGTTTCAATGTTTCTTTTATATGTTTTCCTTTAATACATGTTTCACACATTTGATAATTGTCTAACTTAGTCATTCCTCTAATTATATTTTTCTTAGATAAATTTTCTATGGTTGAAATTCCTATATGGCCTAGCCGTCTATGCCATAAGTTTACATCTATGTCATGTGATATTAAACATTTAATCCTAGCATCTAACATGTTATTTAGTGATAGTGTGTAAATATTACCATCCCTATTTCCTTTTAATACTGTTTCTCACTTAGCATTTATTATATCAATGGAATTAGGAAGAAAAGAAACACTATATCCACAATCTATAAGTTGAGAGATACTAAGTACATTGTATTAAAGATTAATTACTAACAACACATTTCGTATTTGAAATGTGTTAAGGTCTCCAATTAACCATTTTCCAACAACTTTTCCTTTGTTGTTGTCATTGAATGTCACATTTCCTCCATTCTCGATATGTTCCAGCTCGGTGAATAGTTTGGGGTTGTCCGTCATGTGTCTTGAGCACCCAATATCTAAAAACCACTTGGTTTTTAGATTCTTTGGCTTTGTCTTCTTTTTGCCTTCTTTATGATTTATCTACAAGAGAGACAAAGTTTTAGGTATCCTTTACTTGGGTCCTTGAATGTTAGGGACACCATCCTTGTTTATATACTCTTAAGGTATCCAAACATGGATGTACCTTCTTGGAACATATTTGGTATTGTAAGTTGAATATAAAGGATAACATGTACCTCACCATTCAAGTTAAAAGAAGATGTATTTTTATACATGTTATATCTTGGTTTAAATATATTATATTGTGGCCGTTTTTGATAGCTAAAATGAGGCATATAACTTGGTCGATTTTGATAGTGAGTGTACGTCATATGATTTTGTTTTTTATATGGCGCCATGTATGTGTGATCATATGCAATCCTATATGTCTTATAAAAAGGTTGCCTATAATTATGTCTATATGCATTATAATGAGTTGGTTGTATTTTATTATGTCTAGTCAAATGTGTACACATATAGGCATAATTTCTAGGTTTTCTTGATGCAAAGTTTTTTGCCTAGTTGCTTTTCCAAGTATATATTGTGTTTTTAACTTGGAATAAGTAGAAGGAGTAGAAGAAGGAGTAGCTGGCAAAGTTGAATTTACTTTTATAGCTTTATAAGGTTGTTTAGTACTTGATGAAACAAACTTAGTATTTTTATCTACTTTGACATTTTCTTCTTTATATCCTAATCCAGTTTTATCGTTTCCATATTTTTGTGACGATATAAGTGTGTCTAGAATGCTGGTCTCAGACTTAAATTGTTCTAACATTTTTTCTAAATCTAATTTTGATGTTCTAAGTTGTAATATTTCATTTTCACAATTATCTAACTTAGGTTTTAACAGGCTATTTTCGGTTTTTAATGCATGTTCATTTTTCCGATATGACTCAATTTTAATTTCTAAAGAGTCAAGAGTATATTTTATTAAATCTGAAAGTATTTTATTAAGATGCAGCCTCACTTTTGGTGTAGGAATACCATATTACAAATAATATCATCATACAAAAATAAGTAATGTAATGAGCTAATAAGTGCCAGCCTCCAATCATATATGATATACACTTGACTCTAAACAGTCAAGAGTATTTGTAGACTCTTGTTTAAAAGATTCTAACTGATCGGAAAATTCCAAGTTGGACATATTCAACTGTTATTTTCTTCAATTAGTTTCCTTTTCTCTTTAGACAACCTTTTACAGTGAGCATGCATATTTAAAAATTCAACGTACTTTTCATCAAATGACATTTTACTATCAGAATCTATGTCAGATGAACAACTTACCTCATTGGATAAGAAGCAGACTTGAGCTTCCTCAGTGTCAGATTCTGAGTCGGATGAGTCGCTCCACGTGCTCGCCTTCATTGCTCATTTGCCTTTTCTTGCCTTTGACTCCTTTGGCTTGGACTGTTGAGTTTCCTTGCCTTGTTTATTATTATTGTTCTTATTGTTGGTGTTATTTTCCTTTGTTGGACAATGATAAGAGATGTGTCCTTTTTTGACACATTCGTAGCATTTTGACTCTTTAGTATACCACTTGTTATTATTAGAGTTATTCGAATTATTTTTCCTAAGTTGAGAAGAAGTAGGAGAAGAAGATTGTTTTCCATTCCTATTAGGCCATTTGAAAAACTTTCTAAGTTTTCTAGCTATTAATATTAAATCATCGTCTAATTCATCATCGCTATTACTTTCAACATTATTTATTTATGGCTCAGTTGATTTGAAAGCAATAGACTTATCGGATGACTTAGTTGACTTGGATTTTTGTTGGCTCAGTTTTACCTTGTAAACTCTTAGTGAGCCGATCAATTCGTCCATTTTTGTGATTGATTTTGTTTCTTCAATGTAAATAGGGTATTAAAACCCTATTTTGGCCAAAATATACATATAGATCATCAAGAAACACATCAAAATCATGAAATAACATATGAGTGATGATCTTCATGAAAAAAATATGAACACATACATAAACATGACTTATTAGTACACTTTTTCTTAATATATCATATATCTTCATTTTCTTTTTTTAACTTATACATAACTTACATATGTGTGTCCATTTCATTTTATTTATCCATATATTCTATTTATTCCATTTTGGGCCGTGTACACACACACACACACACACACACACACACACACACACACATATATATATATATATATTGTACCTTCATCTCTACATCACTTATGAACATATCTTTTACATATTCTTGATAAAAACCTTGGACATATATCATGAACGATCCAACTTTGTATGAACATATATATATAGATCTTTGAAAATCAATTAAGGATCTAGGAAGAGTACTTGTCTTTATTACTTAACTTTAGTATGAAAGTGAAAATTTCTTTAGTTGGTTTGAAGAAAACCTTCTCCTTCATCCTTGCTCAAGCTCAGATTTTGACACTAAAAATGAAGGAATTAGTGAACAACTATGGAAAGAGATAAATGGAAGAAATATAACTTATCTTAGATGATGTTCTTACTTTGATACACCTTGGTTCTCGACCCTTAGAAAATGTGGTCATGGTGCTTGAAATGAAAGAGGATGTTGTAGCTATTATTTTGGAGGTGTGTATGAGATGAAGAGAAAAAAATTTTCTTCTTGTTCTTGCTTAGGAAACTTTTGGCCATATTGAGAAAATAGAGGTTGGAGGACTTTATTTTTCTTTTCTTGGACAGAAAAGAGAAGTGTCCTAGATATGAAGATTTTCTAAGTGTTAAAAGAGAAGAAGAAGAAACTTTTCTTGGTCCATTCTTCTTAGAAATCTCATCCACGAAGGGAAAAGGAGGAGTTTAGAGGACTTTCTTCTTTCTTGAAAGAAAATAGAGAATTTGGTTGGAAAACAAATTGTTGAAGTGTAGAAATGAGATGAAGGAGAGAAGTTTTCTCTTCCTATAGGGGTGGCCATTTGAGCTTGATTGGGGTGGAGAATTTCATCATGGAATTATGAAAGATGCATGGGAGAAGGTGGAATAGTGACTTGACAAGTTGTAAAATGATGGAGTGAAGAAAGAGTGAAAAAGAGAAGAAAAAATCTTCTCCTTGTCTTGCACTTTCTTGACCGGTTATGGGAAGGGAATAGGGAGTGGTTGGGCTGGTTGAAGGTTGTAAGAAGGTGTAAGGAAAGATGTAAGAAATTGGTACTTTTAGTGGTGGAATAATAGTTTCTTGTGGGTTAAAAAAAGAGGAATTATCCTCCTCCTTGGCATAGTGGCCGGGTACAATAGGATGGGTAGGGAGTAGTTGGTGATTTGTTAAGTTTGTAAGAAAAGGGTGTAAGAAGTATGTAAGATGGTGTAAAAATGTGCAAGGGGTTGGGAGGCTTTTTGGTATTTTTTCCATGATGGCTTGAAGCAAGACAAAATTGTCTTCTTCCTAGCTTAAGGGGGCAGTCAAACAGTGAGTGGGAGTGGTTAGAATGGAGCAAAATATTATCATTTGATTTCTACACAATTTGGTACACTTGATATTTTGTTGGGATATTTTTCTAACCACAATTCCTTCTTTCATTTCTTACCCTAAATGGCGCCCTATATAGAATACATATATATATATATATATATATATATATATATATATATATATGAATTCATTTTCCTTTTTCTCCTTTTCCAAATTATTTATTATGTTCGACTTTCATTTTCTTTTATTTAAGTGGTTCTAATTTATTTGTGTCATGTCTTTTGTTGGATTTAATTTATGTCTACCTATTTAAGGTGCTACCGAGTAATTTATTTAAATCCTATCGTATGTCCAAAAATGTTTGTTACCTAGTTTTGTAGTTATCGATATATTGGTTCCCTTATCGTTTGGTTATTTTTCTGAGCGTTTCTAACCTCGATATATACTACCGATGTCCTATTAAATCCTTATTCAAAGTTTTAATTCTACCGAAATTTTATCGTTGTCACACTTTTATTTTATTGCCTATTATCTTATTTCTTTTTCTACTGGCCTGGAAATGTGGGTTGTAACAATATGCCGACAGGATGCTGGGAAGTTCATCTACCCATGAAGCTCCTACTTTTTCTAATCGCTTTTTAATCACTCTTACAAGTTACGGTTGGTAAGCTTTGTTTGACTATTTGATCGAGGATGAGCCATCAAAGTTAAATGTTGCATAATTTGCATTTTAGAACACCAACTTTTGACTGGAATCTTGGAAAATTGTTTTCTATTGTCGATGACCAACATTCTTGGTAGCCTAAAATAGCATATCATGTGTCTCCAAATGATTTTGTTCCACAATTTTTCCTGTTATTGCCGCTAGAGACTTGATGAGCCAAATAAAGGCTAGAAATCGTTTCCAAGACTTTGTCTTCTATTCCAAATTGATTTGAACCTCGGCTATGGCAAAGAACATCACAGTGACACCCTTTGAACTGTAACCGTTTGTCCTTGGCTCAATTCATGCCAACACCTCTTTCTCTTTGGCATTCTAACACATCTAAAACCTCATTGAGACCCTAAGATGTTGTAAACCAAAAATGAAGTAAATACTAACAAGTTCTAGGCTATGAACTTTGAAAGAAACCGTTTAGTGGTTTAAACTTCAACTAGAAAAGTTGAGAATTCCTTAAAGGAAATTTTGATTGAAATGTTTTTGAATTCTGGTCTTTTTTACATTCAGGATCCTAATCTACTTATAACCAACGAAAATTTACAAAGGTACAAGGTTTAAAGTACAAAGTACAAGTCTAAAAGTAACATGCTTGCTTGGTAACTTGTTTGAACAATTTTGGTTCCAAGAAAGCTGAATTTTGTTGCCGTGCTTCCATGCTTGTTCTCACCACAATTCTTGATCAATTTTGATTGGATAATACTTTGAACAACTTGGTTTGAATTGCCTTTGATTGGTTGCAAGTTTGGCTTTGACTTTCCAAGTGAATTATGCCTTAAACATTTGGTTCTGCTTGCTTGCTTGTTTTCGAGTTGTTTTTGATTGATTTGAACATTTGCAAGACTTCTCCCAATTGGTTCATGCTTTGAGCAGCTTGTCCATCCATGTTTGGCGTGAAGAACAATTTAGGTTTGTGTGTGCTTGTCACCTCCTTGCTTGTCACCTCCTTGCTTGTAAGCTACTTGCTTGTCACCTCCTTGCTTGAACAAAAATTCAGATTCTAATTGCATTTTTAAGCTAAGTACGTGTACCTGAAAAACAAGGCAATAATATAACACAAACTATCCTAAAATAAGGTTAACCAACCAACAATATTAAGAACAACAACTAAAGATATGTACAACATGTTTTTGATACAACTAGATCAATGCTTGTATCATATAAACCCAATGGACATCATCTCTGCTTGGTTCATCCTCTTCAT
The DNA here is from genome assembly GCA_036186865.1 of Eustoma russellianum. NCBI lineage: Eukaryota > Viridiplantae > Streptophyta > Magnoliopsida > Gentianales > Gentianaceae > Eustoma > Eustoma russellianum. The sequence goes on along the minus strand of AP025063.1, from coordinate 14,657,979 downwards.
GCCTATAAAGAAATGATTCAACACAATACAACAACTTCTTAGCCATACTCCTTGTCATGGGACCTGTGCGGGGCAGTGAGGTGTCATCATCAGTGTTTGTATTCACAAGGTTAGGCTATAGCTCATCATTCCCTCCCACTTGAGAATGATTCGTCCTCGAATCTGAATCAATACTAAATGGAGAAAGGTCAGCAACATTAAAAGTTTTAGAGATAGGACCATAACTTTCTTCAAGAAGATCGAGAACATAGGCATTATCACCAAGCCGTTTCAACACTTTGAACGGTCCATCGCCTCTTGGCTTCAACTTTGAGTCCCTTTCCTTAGGGAATCTTTCTTTCCTCAAGTGTAACCAAACAAGATCACCAGGCTCAAATATAACAACTTTACGATTCCTGTTGGCTCTATTGGCATACACTTTATTCTTAGCTTCAAGTTGTGACTTAACCTTTTCATGCAATTCTTTCACAAGTTTTGCTTTTTGTTCTCCATCTAAACTAACACGTTCATGAACAGGTATGGGAACAAGATCAAGCGGGGACAAAGGGTTAAAGCCATAAACAACTTCAAAAGGAGAATGCAATGTTCCACTATGAACAACTCTATTGTATGCAAACTCAATATAAGCTAAGCAGTCTTCCCAATTCTTTAAGTTCTTTTGAATGACAACACATAACATTTGAGACAAAGTTCTATTAACAACTTCAGTTTGACCATCGGTTTGTGGGTGAGCAGTTGTAGAAAATAACAATTTAGTACCAAGTCTACTCCACAAAACACGCCAGAAATGACTTAGAAACTTTGTATCTCTATCACTAACAATTGTACGTGGCATGCCATGCAATCTAACAATCTCCTTAAAGAACAAATCAGCAATATGAATAGCATCATCAATTTTCTTTCATGCAATGAAATGTGCCATTTTGGAAAATCTATCAACAACAACAAAGATGCTATCTTTACCAGTTTTGGATCGAGGCAATCCCAATACAAAGTCCATAGAAAGATCAATCCAAGGTGAGCTTGGAACAGATAAGGGAGTGTACAATCCATGTGGTTGTGTTCTATATTTTGCTTGTTTGCAAGTAATACATTGGTCACATACCTTATCAACATGTGCTTTCATATGCGGCCAGAAGAAATGCTCTTTAAGTGTTTCCAAAGTTTTTAACGAGCCAAAATGACCCATTAAACCTCCTTCATGAGCTTCTTTTATCAACAACTCTCTTAGTGAACACATTGGTACACATAACTTATGTTCTTTAAACAAATAACCATCATGCAAGTAATATTTAGCAAAAGGTGAATCAATGCATGCTTGATAGATAGAACTAAAGTCATGATCAGAATGATACATCTCTTTGATAGACTCAAAACCAAACATGTTACATGAAAGAGTTGTAATCAAAGTATAGCGACGAGATAATGCATTAGCAACAACATTTTCTTTTCCTTGCTTATACTTGATCACATAAGAGAATTGTTCAATGAATTCAACCCATTTGGCATGTCTTTTGTTGAATTTTCCTTGACCTTTTAGATACTTAAGGTTTTCATGATCAGTATGAATCACAAATTCCTTAGGTTGCAGATAATGTTGCCAAGTTTGTAAAGAACGGACAAGGGCATACAATTCTTTATCATAGGTTGAATAATTTATGGAAGCTCCTTTCAATTTCTCACTAAAGTAGGCAACAGGTTTGTTACCTTGATGCAATACAGCTCTAATGCCAACTTCACTGGCATCACATTCAACTTCAAATATTTCATCAAAGTTGGGCAATCTCAGGATAGGTGCAGAAGTTAGACGTTTCTTAAGTTCCTCAAAGGCTTGTTGTTGTGATTCTCCCCATTCAAAACTTACATCTTTCTTAACTAACTCATTCAAGGGTGCAGCTATGGTAGAGAAATCTTTCACAAAACGTCTATAGAAGCTAGCTAATCCATGAAAACTCCTAACATCTCCAGCAGACTTAGGGGTTGGCCACTCAGTTATGGATTTAACTTTCTCTTGGTCCATTTCAATTCCTTCAGCACTAATCACAAATCCTAAGAATGTAACCTTCTCCAGACAGAAAGAACACTTCTTGAAATTAGCATACAACTTTTCTTTCTGTAGGGTGACAAAAACAGCTCTAAGATGGATCAGATGTTCACTTAGGGTTTTGGAGTAGATAAGAATGTCATCAAAGTAAACTACTACAAATTTCCCTATGAATTTCCTTAAGACCTCATTCATTAACCTCATGAAAGTACTAGGGGCGTTGGTTAAACCAAAGGGCATAACTAACCATTCGTACAATCCAAATTTAGTCTTAAAGGCAGTTTTCCATTCATCACCTTCCCTAATTCTCACTTGGAAATAACCTTGTTTAAGATCTACTTTGCTAAAGCATCTAGACCCATGCAACATATCCAACATGTCATCCAGACTAGGAATAGGGTATCTATACTTCACAGTGATCTTATTGATGGCTCTACAATCAGTACACATTCTCCAAGTTCCATCTTTCTTAGGGACAATGATAACAGGAATAGCACAAGGACTCATACTCTCTTTTACTTTACCTTGGGTCAATAATTCCTCAACTTGTTTTTGGATTTCCTTAGTTTCCTCTGGATTGGCTCTATAGGCAGGTCTGTTTGGTAGAACAGCTCCTGGAATAAAATCTATTTGATGCTCAATGCCTCTTAGAGGTGGTAAACCTGGGGGATCTCCTTCAGAAAACAAGCTAGAAAATTCTTGAAGTAAAGATGCAACTTCACTTGGTAAAGTAGATGGTATTTCAGATGAAGAGAACAGAGTTTCTTTGTAAAGCAAGATATAAACAACTTTGTTTGAATTGATAGCATGGAATACCTCGCTTTGAGATGCAAAGAATGCACTTTTCTTTAGAGATGGTTCAGCAGAAACTTTGATTTCTTTCGGTTCAATTTTAAGATGAGAAGTTTTCAGTTGGTTTTCTTTGATGAAAATCCTTTCCAGTTCCTTTTCTTTTGGATCATTATGACTTTTTAACATTCGTTGTTGATCCTCAAAGACTTTGTGCAGGGGCAAGGCATTTAATTTGAACAGTTTGTTGTTATGCCTAAAGGAATATCTATTCAGGTAACCATCATATGTAACCTTGTTGTCAAATTGCCACGGTCTACCTAATAAGATATGACTTGATTGCATAGGGGCTACATCACATAACACCTCAGCAGAATACCCACCAATTGATAAAGAAACTAGGACTTGCTTTGTTACTTTAACTTCACCACACTCATTAAGCCATGTAAGTCTACAAGGACGGGGGTGATTAATTAAAGGTAACTCAAGTTTCCTAACAAGTTCAAAACTTGCAACATTGGTACATGAACCGGAGTCGATGATTAAAGTGCAGACTTTCATTTTAACCATACAGTGAATGTGGAATATGTTCTCTCTTTGTATTTCAGGTTCTTCAGTTTTAATTTGGGCACTTAGAGCTCGGCGGACAACTAAGAACTCTTTTGTTTCACACTCATTAATCTCTTCACTAAGCTCTTCTTCTTCCTCACATGTTTGTTCAATTTCATTGTTTTCTTCACTCTCTTCCAATTCTTCCTCAGAATAATACTCATTAGACTCTTCAATAAACAAGATGCGTTAGGGTTGGGACATTGATTAGCAAAATGACCTTTTCCTAAGCATTTAAAACATTGAATATCACGAGCCTTAACATTAGGCGTACCTTCCACCTTGGCTTTGCCTTTATCAGTGATTGGAAGCTTTGGACGATTTTGGATATTCTGAGTTGATTTTCCTTGGAATCCACGGCCTTGACCTTGTTGTGGACGGAAAGGCGTCCTGGGCTGTGTTCTAGGAAAACTCAAAGGATTAGTCCGAAAAGAAGGGTTAGAAGTTTTAACCTTCAATTGTCTTTCCACTTTCTCAGCAATGTGAACCATAGAAGCCAGATCAGAGTAGGGTGTAAGTTCCACCTTGAATGCAATCTCTGTGTTCAAACCAGCTAGAAATCTAGCCATTGTGGCTTCCTCAGCTTCTTCTATGTTAACCCTGGTAAGCAGATGTTCTAATTCTTTATAAAATTCATCAACAGATCTATTACCTTGAGAAAGTTGTTGCAATTCCTGGAAAATGCTTCTTTCATAGGAAGGAGATATGAATCTCTTCCTCATCTCTTGTTTCAGCTCGGACCAAGTAACAACAGGGGGCTGTCTTGTTCTTCTCCTTGTGTTCTTCAATTGTTCCCACCAGAGTAAAGCATAATCTACAAATTCAAAAGTTGCATACTGCACTTTGGCCAATTCAGAATAGTTAGTGCAAGAATACATATGATCTACTTTTGTTTCCCATTGTAGATAAGCTTCAGGATCACTTTTCCCTTGGAAAGAGGGTATTGTCAGTTTAGTAGTAATGAACTCTTCTACAAGATGTTCATCTCTATCAGGCTGACGTTCATCATACCGTTCTTCCGGATAGTGTTCTTCATTGTACTCAGGGAGATAATCAAATCTCTCCTCAAAAGAAATGTTCCTACGACCACCATTACTACCTCGACCTCTACCTCTACCTCTTTGTGATGTGACCTTTCTACGTTCAACATGAGACTCATTACCATGAGAGGTGCCTTCTTGAAAAGGTATACTAGGTTTCTTTTGATCTGAGGTTGGCTTTTCTACTTTGCTTATCCTCTGTTTGTTATCCTCTATGTCACTTTTCATTAAACCAAACTGATTAACAAGGAAAGTGAGTGTTTGCTATATATTCTCTAGGGTAACAGGGACTGGGGATTGAACAGGAGTAGATGGGGACGGGGGTGGTGCATTATCTCTCTGTTGAGGACCCATGATTCATAAAACGATCTCAAAAGCCAATTAAAATATTGACAAGATGCAAATACTATACTTTATGTTGACAATTGTTCAAAACAGCGATTTGGACTATTTCTCCTAAGGATTCAAGAAAATCACAGAAGTCAAATTGTTGTTCTGGCTGAATGAAATCTACGGGGTTGTTTAAGACAATCCCTCAATTTACTTTACAGCATATGCAATTATCAATTGAAGTAAAGTGAAAGTAAAAGCACACAAACAAAGTGTCAGCAAGGGTTTGCTTTAGAAACTTTCAATATTTCAAATCTACAACACTTTGGGTTTTTCTTTGCCACTTTCTTTCTTTTGAGCTTTGCACAGGAATTTCCCTTTTGCAATGTTCAATTTTGGGCTTTTCCATACTTTTCTTTCTTGTGCAATTCTCTCTTGTCTTGCCTCTTACTTGTTGACAAATAATGGCTTTTCTCTCGTGTGTTTCTCAATCAAGCTTAATTTTCTTTCTTTGGGGTGTTTGCTTGATTGTTGTGAGACTACTGCTCACGGCCTACATGAGTCATTGCTCACGGCCTTTAATTGCACAAGGTTTGTTGTATTTGGAATTTGAAAGTTTCTCGTACACAACACGTCTAAACACTATGTAGTGAGAAATCAATTAACAATTACAACAAGTTCAAATTGATTATAGTGCAAGGTAAGTTCAGAAATCGATCTAAAACAACAATTGGATAGCTTTTTAACAGTGTGGGGCTTAAACAATTCTTAACTTCAAGGATGTATCTAAGTCCAACAAGTTGTTTGAAACAATTGAAATCAACAAAAAAAGATATAGCTATTAGCATTCACCAAGATTTCAAATGATCTTTAAAGACTTGTTCTAAACACACGGTTTTGACAATTGTTTTTCTGTTTTTGATGCAATTGATCTAACTAATCTTAAGATAGCTAAATGCAACTTAGTTGTTTCTAAATGCAATTATAAGGGCTGATTGCTATAACAACTAATGGAAAACAGTTTTGATGCAAACTAAACTAACTTGTTTTGTTTTGGTTTTCGTTTTTATGACGCAAACAGTTTCTCTAGATGGTACTAGATGCAAGTCTTTATATTCTACTCAAGAAACGTTTATCAACTAGAAACTAGGCAGCAAACATAGTTAACTAAAACTACTTTTTTTGTTCTTTAGTTTTCGGATTTTCTTGTTCTAAACTAAACAACCAACTAAACCTTTAAACTATGTTGTAAACTATTCTAACTAAGCTAAATAAGGCAGCAACTAAAACATCTAAAACAGTTTGCACACAACTACTAAAAACAGATTTTAACAACTTGATTACAAACTAAACTATCAACTAATCTATTTTTGTGTTCAAAGTTTTCTGTTTTAAGGGCTTAACTAAACTACCATTTAAACTTCTAGATTAGGACCTAATGAACATTGTCTAAGCTAGATTGAACAAAAAGTTACACACGGTTTTAACTAAACTACACAAACAGATTCTAACAACACTTAAGACTAGTCTAAGTTCTTTTTGTGGTGTTTTCGGTTTTTTTGCTACTTAAGCTAACTTACCAAACTGTTGTAAACTAACTAATAAACACTTTTAAACATAAACTAACTACCTAAATTAACAGTTTCTAAATGGACATAAAAACAGTTTACTACACGGTTTTTGGGCAGCATCATTTTTATGCAAGTTAAACAATGTAATCATGAATAGAAGACTAACCAAAGCTCTGATACCAATTGATGAGCCAAATAAAGGCTAGAAATCGTTTCCAAGACTTTGTCTTCTATTCCAAATTGATTTGAACCTCGGCTATGGCAATGAACATCACAATGACACCCCTTGAACTGTAACCGTTTGTCCTTGGCTCAATTCATGCCAACACCTCTTCCTCTTTGGCATTCCAACACATCTAAAACCTCATTGAGACCCTAAGATGCTGTAAACCAAAAATGAAGTAAATATTAACAAGTTCTAGGCTATGAACTTTGAAAGAAACCATTTAGTGGTTTAAACTTCAACTAGAAAAGTTGAGAATTCCTTAAAGGAAATTTTGATTGAAATGTTTTTGAATTCTGGTCTTTTTTACATTCAGGTTCCTAATCTACTTATAACCAACGAAAATTTACAAAGGTACAAGGTTTAAAGTACAAAGTACAATTCTAAAAGTAACATGCTTGCTTGGTAACTTGTTTGAACAATTTTGGATCCAAGAAAGCTGAATTTTGTTGCCGTGCTTCCATGCTTGTTCTCACCACAATTCTTGATCAATTTTGATTGGATAATACTTTGAACAACTTGGTTTGAATTGCCTTTGATTGGTTGCAAGTTTGGCTTTGACTTTCCAAGTGAATTATGCCTTAAACAGCCATATTCTTCAAGGAGCTGATTGGATCAATTTTGGTGCTGCTTGCTTGCTTGTTTTCAAGTTATTTTTGATTGGTTTGAACATTTGCAAGACTTCTCCCAATTGGTTCATGCTTTGAGCAACTTGTCCATCCATGTTTGGCGTGAAGAACAATTCAGGTTTGTGTGTGCTTGTCACCTCCTTGCTTGTCACCTCCTTGCTTGTAAGCTACTTGCTTGTCACCTCCTTGCTTGAACAAAAATTCAGATTCTAATTGCATTTTTAAGCTAAGTACGTGTACCTGAAAAACAAGGCAATAATACAACACAAACTATCCTAAAACAAGGTTAACCAACCAACAATATTAAGAAGAACAACTAAAGATATGTACAACATGTTTTTGATACAACTAGATCAAAGCTTGTATCATATAAACCCAATGGACATCATCTCTGCTTGGTTCATCCTCTTCATGCCTATAAAGAAATGATTCAACACAATGCAACAACTTCTTAGCCATACTCCTTGTCATGGGACCTGTGCGGGGCAGTGAGGTGTCATCATCAGTGTTTGTATTCACAAGGTTAGGCTGTAGCTCATCAAGACTCTACCTCAATCCACTTATTGAAATAGTCATAACAATAACGAGGTATTGGGCTGTCCCTTGAGCATATGGAAGAGGTCTAACTAGATCGATTCTCTATTGAAAGAATGTCCAGAGGGTGATAATGGGAATCATCTCTTGACTGAGAAGATGAATTAATGAGTTGTGAACCTGGCATGCTTGATATGTCTTCACCAACTCAAGAGAATCCTGGTGTAAGGTCAGCCAGTAATATCTGGCTAAGAAGCATTCGCCAGCTAATGGCCTTGATCCAGAATAATTCTATATGTTCCTGTATGAATCTATGTGAGGATGTATTCTTCTTCTTCTTGTGAGACGTATTTCAACCATGGTTAAAAAGATGATCTCCGGTAGAGGACCTTGTTAGAGAGTGTTGTTGGCCACCTTAATATGCACCTTCCGATAGTTTTCCTGTCAAATCGTTGAACTCCATGCATTAAAAATTTGAAAATCTTGTTCATCCAAATGTTTTTGTGGTCAACTCGTATCACCTCAAATTTTCATAGGATCGGTGTTTAATAAGTTTAATGACAATTTTCTTACCTAACATTATTGGAGTTGGCGATTCTAGACAAGATGGTGTGTTGGCTCACTTATTAGCGGACCTGGAAATGTTTTTGATTACATTATTTTTGAGCATAGCCTTGAGGTGCTCAACCTTTGATAAGTATCGCTTCATCAAATTCCCTTTTTCCTCATACTCCCCATTAACCTAGGCCATAATGAGTTGAAAATAACTATGTGACTTAACAGTTTGAGCCCATATCCTTTTTGAGTGGCTTAAACCGACAAGCAGTACTTTATACTCAGCTTCATAGTTAGTTGTTTAAAAGGAGAATCTTAATGCATACTTGAACTCTTTCCCTTTTGGACTTATGATCAGGAGACCTGCTCAACTACCATCTTGAGAAGATGATCCATCAACATTAATGGTCCATTGACCCTCTTAGGATTGCTCGTCCTCTACTGGAATCCCTTCAGCAATGAAGTCGGCCAACATTTGTACTTTAACTGAAGTCCAAGGTCAATAATCAATATCTTGAGAAAGTGTACTAAATACCTCATCAAATCATCATCTTCATATATGTATGTTGCAAAAACATCATCTCCTTTTTTTCATATGTATAAGAGGGGATCTACATGGATATGGTCATAATATGGTATATTCATGGTGCATCTTAATCTATGCTATAATGCATTCATAAAAACTACCACCTTTGATGATTATCATTTTATCATCACTTACCTTCTAAGATGGGGCGGTTGAAGCCTTCATCAAAGACCATAAATTCATCACCATCTTCATGATGTATATTTTAATGATCGTGGTCTAAGGAGGTGTGATTTCATAGGGATTACACTCTTATGTGATTGCATGTCACTATTATCATGACCATCACCATGATCATGGTCCTGGTGATCATGAGTATGTAGTATGTGATGTCGTACAAATTTTAGCATGTCAAAATCATGAATCTTGATGTTTCATCATGCATCATCATGTATGTGATCATGGTAGTTAGAATATAAAAATAGATGGCATTATCTTGGCATCATGCATGCATTACACAAATTGAAGAATCCATATTGGTGTGCACCACCAACATTTGGCCAAGAGGCCAAAATAATGCAATCTTGATGTATAAATTATCATTTGGATGTACCTATGTGATTATGTATATATGAAATGTATAAAGAGGAAAATTTCATATAGATGTAACTGTGAAACAAAGATGAAAATCCAAGTATTTATGTTTGATAAACTTTCGGCCATATGACCATAACTGGTACATTCAATATGATCTATACTCACTTGGACATACTCAATTAAATATATGCGTGATATGTACAAAATATGTATACAATTAGCATAATTGATGTACATATCAAGTTGAAGAATTCAATATATGCATGTATGGTAACTTCGGCCAAGAAAGGGCCATTTGGCACAACTATGATAAACTAACACATTTAAATAAATTTACGTAAATATACCTATATAATAAATATGTTACATAAATCAAGAATAATCAAAAAGCTAAATTCAAGAAGGAACAAGACATTTAATAAAGATTGTTGTGGGGCCAAAATGGTAATTTCACATGAAACCTAGTAAGAATAAAGGACTTGGGAACCGATTGATTAGACGCCCATGCTAAGCATTCCCTCATGCATATTGTCATCATGATTTTCAAAGAAGTTTTATTTACGAACATGTTTACGAAATGATTATTGCAGGAAATGTTTTAAAGTTTTCATGATTTAAAGAGTCGTTCCACGAGACGAATGATTCCATATGACTTATGCATGTATCTGTTGGCGGAGTGTAACACCTTGTCCGAGACAAGGAATCTCTTCTTATTACGTCTACGACGTTCTGTATGGAGAGCTGCTTGATGTTTGGTCCTGGAGAGGATGTCACGGTCAAAATGCGTTATTTCAGAGTGTAACACCGCGTCTGGGACTCGGGTTCACTGTCGTAATGCGTCACCATTAGTCCTATGTATGTATGATGCAACACCGTGGTTGGACCATCGAGATTCATAGACAGTACGCATGACTCCTCAAGGAATCATTCGGTATGTCGTAGGTACCATTCTTATGTTACGAAAAGTGCTATAGCCAATTCATGTCATGTCATGTTTATGTACGTATGAAATGAAACGTTTTCCAAAAGTTTTACAATGCATACATCACGATCATGTCTCATGAGCTCTTAGTACCCTTAATCATGACTCTCTTGGTACGATGCGCAGTATGATTAAGAAACTACAGGAAACAGAACCCAAAAGATTGCACACAAGAATGATATCGATTATATGCTAAGGTAAAGATGATCAAGGATGAACTTGTCTAATTTACTATACTATGATGTTTTCTTTGAAGGTTATTTCAGTACATGATAAAGTAACTGTCGGAATTATTGTACTGTTTATCTATGTTGATTCTTGACTGTTACTTTCACGCACGTTGTTCATATGATACTATGCTTCATTGTATCATCTCTACTACCCCAGTTCCCCCATGCCTGATCCACTTGATGAATCTTGGTGGAAATACTTGCTGAGCGATTTGTTATCGCTCACCCCTTTAATTTACCATGTAAACCCACAGGACCTTGAGCCAGATTCATTGAGTACGAGACTCGAGACTAGGTTTTGAGAGCTGATTAGTAGATGCTCAATACTTATGATGTTTTGTACCAATGATGTACCTATGACACTACCTCGGATGTATTAGTTCGTACTTATGTAATATTTTTGTCTATTTTATGATGCTTCCGCTATTCGATACATGTTTATGACAATGCACATATAGATGGTATTGACGCCTTGTACTTCTCGTAGTAGAGTACGGCGGGTGCACCATGCCGAGACCCTAGTCCCGGGCGGGCACTACATCCAAGCTATTCACCGAATTGAAAGTAGTAAAGAACGGAGGAAAGATGACATTTGGTGACAACAACAAAGGTAGAGTTGTTAGAAAAGGAACGGTGGGGGACCCATATACATTCCAAATCAACAATGTTCTTCTAGTAAGAAATTTATCTTACAATTTATTATGTATTTCGCAACTAATTTTTCTTTCTTTCCTACCTCATGTGATATAACCAATACTGAAGGAGAAATTGTGTTAAAAGGAAGTAGAGATGGAAATATATACACCTTATCCTTAAAAACATGTTCGATGCTAAAATTAAGTGCTCAATATCACATGACTTAGATGTAAACCTATGGCATAGATGATTAGGCCAAATAGGTATTTCTACAATTGGAAAATTTCTTACAAAGAACCTTATGAGAGCTTTACCTAGGCTTGAATCTAATAATTTTCAACTATGTGAAACTTGTATTAAGGGTAAACATAGTAAAGAAACATTAAAGCCAAAACATGAAGTGAGTACTAATCATATATTAGAACTACTACACATAGATTTATTTGGTCTAAGTAGGACAAAAAGTCTAGATGGCACTATTATGTTGTTGTTGTAGTAGATGATTGTTCACGATATACATGGAGATTGTTTTAAACACATAAAGATGATGCTTCATTTGAAATTGAGAAACTTGTTAAACAACTTGAAAATGTTGATGAAGAAAATGTTAAAAGAATTAGAAGTGATAGAGGTGGAGAATTTAAGATCAAGGATGTAATTAAATTTTGTGAACTAAATGGAATAAAACATAAATTTTCACCACCAAGAACACCACAACTAAATGGAGTTTAGTAGAACGTAAAAATAGAACCATATAAGAAGTAGCAAGAACCATGCTATGTGAAAATCATGTTCCTAAATTTTTATGGGTCAAAATAGTAAATTGCGCAGGCTACATTATATATAAGAAAGAAACTGAATATAACACCTTATAAACTATTAAATAATAGATTACCTAAAATAGATTAGTTACGTGTTTTTGATTGCAAACGTTTTGTACTGAACACTAAGGATAATCTAGATAAGTTCGAACCAAAATCAATAGAATGCATTTTGTTCGATATTCAACCAATTCAAAAGCATATAGATGTTTTAGTTTTACATCTAGAAAGACCATTGAATCTATTCATGTGAAACTCAATGAAAATACTCATTTGAAACAAATACTAAAATAAAAAAGAAGTGTGACACAAATCATGAATATTTCACAATGATTATGATTTTTTAGAACCCACAATCAATCCTCCAGATCCAACTCTCCTTGAACATGAACCTTTAGATGAGATTGAACAGGAAAATCTTCAAACGGAAGAGTCACATTTGAAAGAAGTCCCAATAGAATATGAAAATATACATACAAATGATATATTTGAAGAAGAAGAGAGTAGACCCAGTCAACCTAGTAACTGGTGGCACATTGACGACAAACATAAACATTCCAAGAAATTGATCATAAGAGATTTAAATCAAAGGATATCAACAGAGTTGATTTTGCTGAGTGGCATGCATTAGTTTCTCACTTGTCACCCAAAAATGTTAAAGAATCTTTGGGTGATACTTTTTGGGTGAATGCTATGCATGAAGAATTAAACCAGTTTACTAGGAATAATTCATGTGATTTAGTACCAAAACCAGAAAATAAATCAATAATAGGTACTAAATGGTTTTTTAGAAATAAGATGAATGAACAAGGTGATCTAGAAAGAAATAAAGCTAGGTTAGTCGCACAAGGGTATAACCAGCAAGAGGGTGTAGATTATGAGGAGACATTTGCATCTATTGCACGACTCGAAGCCATTAGACTACTAGTAGTCATTGCTAGTTTGAGTAACATCAAACTATTTCAAATGGATGTTAAAAGCGTGTTTTTAAACGGGTTTATACAAGAAGAAGTTTTTTTTTAAAAAAACCCTCGTGTTTTGCAAACTTAAAACATCCTAACCATGTAAACATGCTAAAGAAAGCTTTATATGGTTTAAAACAAGCTCCAAGAGCTTGGTATGATAGATTTGCTACCTTTCTCCTTGCAAATAATTATATGAGAGGAACCATAAATAATACCTTATTTCTGAAAAGAAAAATGAGTGATCTACTATTAGTCAAAATTTGTGTAAATGATAAAATATTTGGTTCAACCAATTCTACCTTAGTAAAAGACTTTGAAGATTATATGAAATCTGAATTTGAAATGTTTATGGTAAGAGAACTCAAATATTTCTTAGGATTGCAAATAAAACAAACTCCTTGTGGAATCCATATAAACCAAATTAAGTATATCAATGACATGATTAAGAAATTTGGATTTGAAAATTTGAAACGTACAACTACCCCTATGAGTGTAAGTACCAATTTAAACATGATGAAAACGAAAAACCTTTTGATGACACACTATATAGATCAATATCGGATAACTATGGTATTTAATCGCATCTAGACCAGATATAATGCTTAGTTTGTGCATGTGTGCTAGGTTTCAATCTCGTCCTAAGGTGTCCCACTATAATGCGGTGAAAAAGATATTTAGGTATATTAAACATACACCTCATTTAGGACTTTGGTACGATAGAAACTCTAAGTTAGAGTTACATGCCTCTAGTGATGCTGATTACGGTGGTTGTAAGATAGATAGAAAATCCAGTAGCAGAACTTGTCAATTCATAGGAACCAACCTAATTTCTTAGTTTTCTAAGAAACAAGCTAGTGTAACCCTTTCTATCACCGAAGTAGAATATATATCCTTAAGCTTTGTACCACACAAATACTTTGGTTAAAACAACTTAGTGATTTTGGCATTATAATGAGTAAGATTCCAATTTTTTTCGATAGCACAAATGAGATCAATGTTTCTCAAAATCCAGTGCTTCATTCTAAAGATAAACACATAAAAGTTATGTACCATTTCTTACGAGACCATGTCCAAATTGAAAATATAACCATAGACCATGTAAGAACGGATAATCATGTTGCTGACATCTTTACCAAAACCCTAAGTCAAGCCACATTCGAAGACTTACAAGATAAGTTAGGAACATTGTCCTATGATAATATAGCATGATTCTCTTTTGCATGATTTGCAAAATAAAGGGGGAGAGGAGAAATCATGATTTTACAAGGCATAAGTTAAGGGAGAGAGTCTAAGCTAAGGGGGAGAGTATATGTTGAGGGGGAGAACATGTCTAAAAACAATTGGTAAAATATTTAAAATCATGTAATATGATTTTGAAAATCATTCAAAAGGGGGAGAATGTTGAGAATGTTGTATTTGAATAATTTTCAAAAGCATGATTTGAAGTGTTAAATGCCTAAAAAAATATCACTTTATATTACAAAAGTATCAAAAAGTTGAAACAAGTGAAAAAATGATATCAATCTGTCAGGCAGAGATACGTGGATTGATCGATGTACATCATCTTATAACATTGATCGATCGATGTTGGACATTATAAAGCCAGAATTTACTGTGAGACGTCGATCTCTCACGTGGTTGACATATACGTCAGCCCCTCACGTGGATTGATCGATGTTTACGTCAGCCCCTCACGTGGATCGATCGATATACGTTAGCCCCTCATGTAGACCGATCGACGTCACACAGAATCGAAAACAAACCTCACTATGACACATGGATCTCTCAACTGCAGGGACATCGAACGATCGACGTATACATCAGTCTCTAAAATTGAGACATGGATCTATCGATGTCAATAGATTTTTGAAAATTTTCTCCAACACATGACAAACTATCATTCATTATTGGTATACACATGATCTGCTTTGCATGTAACAAGTTTTTAAACATTCTATATATGTTTATCATGTTTCATTGCTTGGATTTTATGTATTTATGAGTTTATATACACATGTATTTTATCACTGACTTGCCAAGGAAATTATTACAACTTACCATAAGGGCAAAGGAGTATGTTTGAGCCTTTTTCAAGGTCTTATCACATGGAGAATGTTCATATGCATGAAAGTACAAAGATGGAGTATCTCTACACCCTTTTTGACATATTTGCATGAAAGTACAAAGATGGAGTATCTCTACACCCTTTTTGACATATTTGGCGCTCAAGCGTATTTTGCTCATCTGGGCGCTCAAGGGCATTTTGGTCATTTACATAGATTTATATTATGTGTAATGCTAAAATGGATTCTCTATGAATGTCCCTTATATCATATTCATGGTCTTCATATTATTCTTGGTGGTTATGGAGTTCT
Source organism: Eustoma russellianum (assembly GCA_036186865.1). Classification (NCBI taxonomy): domain Eukaryota; kingdom Viridiplantae; phylum Streptophyta; class Magnoliopsida; order Gentianales; family Gentianaceae; genus Eustoma; species Eustoma russellianum. The sequence continues at coordinate 14,642,523 of AP025063.1, read as the reverse complement.
TATTTATATTAACCATATATGTTATGGTTTATCGGTTTTCTTGGACTTCTTATGTTGTCACATTGTATAATCAACATGGTGTTATCATACTCATATTTTGGGACTTATTCTTTATTATGTTTGGATGGATATTGGTCAAAAGGCCGAGAACCAATCATCCACACTTAAAACAGAGAAAAAGGGAAGTAGTTTTGATCCTTGGTGATATTTACTGTGCAGCTGATTCTCATTATTATCCAGCCATTATTATCTGATTTTCTACTCATTCTTGAACATTAAAAACGTTCATATATGTATATATGAGGTGTAAAGATCAGATGTTTACATATGAGCAAGACTACACCACATGGACTAACCAAAACACTCTTAGATGACATATTGGCAAGGAGTTGCATACTTGGCAGCCATGATGGCATATATTTTGGTTTTTGGAGCTCAAATCCTGAGATTTAGTCATCTATCATCCATTCCAAGCTGTTGAACGGGTTGAGCAAAAGGTGGAGGAAGAAGTGGCCATTCAAACCACTTGAACTTTTCTGAAAATTCCTACATAAATTTCAGCACTTGACATGGACCAATCATGCTTCTTGAAAGTTACAACTAAGCAAGGTGGTGAGGTGGTCTTCCAATCAAATGAAGACAAGTGAGATCGATGATATTGATGATAACATGTGGGCATCCTAATACACAAAAGGCTGCTCACACCCATAAATAAAAGAGGAGTTGAAGAAGGAAGACAACCCTTGAAGCTATCTTCTTTCTTTCTTCTTCTTCTTCTCCTCTCTTGTTTTTTATACTTGTAGCTGATGCTATAGACGTTTTTGTTGTTATTTTGCTGCTTAAGGTGTTGTAATCAAATCTTGATTAAGGTTGTGTATAACCCAAGAATCAAGTACTTTGTAAGTTGTAAGGTGTTATTTCTATAGTGAAAATCTAAAGAAAGGTGTTCCTTAGGACTGGAGCAGGTCACATTGACCGAACCAGGATAATTTTTGGTGTCTTTGTCTTCTTTACCTTTCTGCCTTATTTTTCCAGTTTTTACAGTGAAATTCTAAAATCTGGTAAAAATAGAACCAAAAACTTTAGACTGTTAACTTTCGTTTGCAATAACAATCACTTGATTTGAGCAAAGAATAGTTTGTCAAACAGTCGTTGCAAGTTAGTTGCACAAATCTGCCAGCAAAACTGACCTGTCTTCAAAGTTTTGCAATTCTGTATTACTTGGCTAGGTACTTGGCCAGGGCATTTTGAAAAAATAAACTAGACTTCCTAAGCTTTGTTTTGACATAAAGATCACACCTTTTGAATAAGTATACAAGGAGTTCTAGCTTTTCAACATTGAACAACTTTTCCGTCCTCTTCTGAAAAATCTATGAGACTAAAAGTTTTTACCTTTTTGAAGAATCAAATGACTTTGGCTTTCTCTCAAATTTTTTCAGGAGTTAAAAATTATCTTGAAGTTTGTTTTTGGTAATTTTCAAAGGTTTTGAAGTTCTACACAAAGAGAAACAATTTTTTTAAAGGGCAGACTGATTCTGAAACTTATAGAATCAGTTCTGAGGGAAGTTTTAAGAAGAGTTTTTGATGATGTAATTTTCGCAAATTACTATTCACTCCCTCTCTAGTGGTGTTTTTTTACAGGTGTTATGGTCCAGCAAGAGCTCGAAGAAATATAAGTCAATCAGAGGGGCACGTCTTGATATCACACTTATAACCAAAGAATGTTAAGGAAGCCTTATGTGATATATTTTGAATAGATGTCATGCATGAAGAATGAAATAAATTTACAAGAAATGATGTGTTGGATTTAGTGCAAAGTCCAGAAAGTAAATCTGTAATAGGTACAAAGTGGGTATTTGGAAATAAAATGGACGAACAAGGTAATACCACACAAAATAAGGCTAGACTAGTTGCATAAGGATATAATAAAGAGGAAGGGATAGATTATGAAGAAACTTTTGCACCTGTAGCACGTTCAGAAGTTATAAGATTATTACTTACTATTGCGAGTCTAAGTAACATTAAACTCTTTCAAATGGATGTTAAGAGTGCTTTTTTAAATGGATTCATCCAAGAAGAGGTTTTTGTTAAACAACCCCTTGGATTTGAAGATCCAAGATACCTTAATCATGTGTACAAACTTAAAAAAGCTTTATATGGGTTGAAACAAGCGCGATGAGCTTGGTATGATAGATTTGCAAACTTTCTTATTGCAAATCATTATCGAAGGGGAATTACAGACAACACTTTGTTTTTTTGAAAAACGATAATAATTACTAATAGTCCAAATATTTGTAGATAACATAATTTTTGATTCAACCAATTCTACCCCAGAAAAAGACTTCGAAGAGTATATGAAGTCTGAATTTGAGATGTCTATGCTGGGAGAGTTTAACTATTTCTTAGGATTACAAATTAAACAAACCCTTCTAGGAATCTATATTAGTCAACTTAAGTACACAAATGATGTGATTAAGAAGTTTGAATTTCAAGAGTTGAAACCTACAACCACCCCCATGAGTGTCAGTACCAAGTTAGACAAAGATGAAAATTGAAAACATTTAGATGACACACTATATAGGTCAATGATCGGATCACTATTGTACATAACCGCATCAAAGCCAGATATAATATTTAGTGTGTGCATGTGTACTAGGTTTAATCTTGTCCTAAGGTGTCCCACTATAATACGATGAAAGAGATATTTAGGTATATCTAACATACACTTCATTTAGGACTTTGGTACGATAGGAACTCTAAATTAGAGTTAGATGACTATAGTGATGCTGATTACGGTGGATGTAAAGTAGATAGAAAATCCACTAATGGAACGTGTCAATTCATAGGAACTAATCTAATATCTTGGTTTTCTAAGAAACAAGCTAGTGTAACCCTTTCTACCACTGAAGCAGAATATATAACCTTAAGCCTTTGTACCATACATACTTTGGCTAAAACAACAACTTAGTGATTTTTGCATTATAATGAACCATATTCCAATTTTCTGCTATAGCACAAGTGCGATCAATCTTTCACGGACTCCGGTACATCATTCTAAAGCAAAACACATAGAAGTTAGATATCATTTTTTATAATACCATGTCCAAAATGGGAATATAACCATAGACCATGTAAGAACTAATGACCAAGTTTCTGACATTTTTACCAAACCTCTAAGTCAAGCCAGCATCGAAGTCTTATGAGACAAATTAGGAATGTTGTCATATGAAACCATAGCATGATTTTTTCTTTCGCATGATGTGCAAAAAAAAGAGGGAGAGAGATAAGTCATGATTATATAAGGTGTATACAAATTTCATAAGTGTATAAAAGTTTCATAATGCATATACAAGTGGATTTTATAAGGTGTATACAAATTTCATAAGTGTATACAAGTTTCATAAGGTACATACAAGTGGTTTGGAGCATAGGTTAAAGAGGAGTAAAGGCTAAGGGGGAGAACATATGTTGTGCATATGTTCAGGGGGAGAACATTCTAAAAGCAATTGGTACAATCAGTATCGTGAAGAGTTATTTTGAAAATCATTCAAAAGGGGAATAAATTTGAGAATATGTTTGAATAATATTCAAAAACATGATTTTAAGTGTTAAGATATTCAAGGAATACCAAGTTGTATTATAAAAATGCTAAAAAGTTAAAATAAATCAAACAAATGAAAAAATGACATCGATTTCTCATGTTGAGGCACGTCGATCGATCAATATTTATCATCCTCCAACATCGATGAATCCATATATGGCAAAATATAACCAAAACCTTAGTGTGAGACATCGATCTCTAAATGTGAGACACATCGATCAATCGATATACATCAATCTCTCACATCAAACGCTTGATGCTAGACAGAAGAAAAAACAAAACCTCACTGTGAGACAACGATCTTTCAAATAGAGGACGTCGATCAATCGATGTTAATATAATTTTGAAAAATTTCTTTAAAATGTAATAAAATAAAAGTTATCATTGATATAAAAGTGCTTAATGTTCCATACATGTTTACTATGATCTTGTTACTTGAACATGATGAGTACAAATATGTTTTGTGATTAACATCCCATGGAAGTTTGTATAAATTATGATAAAACAACACTTAAAGCCCTTATTTTACACATCACAATGAAGAAACAATCGCATACTTTCATTTCTCAGCAATGCCAAGATATGTACATAGTTTGGGCAACAAGTACTTTGGCCTTGACAACAACAACCAACGGCTAGTTTTGGATGGGTAGAAACAAATGGATAATTCATTGTCAATCATCAAAATGATGATTATCTTGTAGTCTTATGATCAAATAACACTTATGTACAATCAAATGAGAATTTTGACTAAACACCAGAGAAAAATAGGCTGATATATAGGTGTTCGACGAATTAATAGAACTGCTCGATGAAATGCCTGAATGAGAGCTACGACAGCTGTCTTTACTTGGTTCCACCCTTTATTCTTGGTCTGGTTCTTTTCCTGGTATACTTGGTATTCCAACACTCCCCACAAGCGAGGGTTGTATATTGTGATACAACCTAGCTTGTCTGGTAAATCTTTGAACACTTAAACACTCACTCATTTGGTTAGAACATCAGCAATTTGGTCCTTTGATCGGATAAAGTGCAGTTGTAGTGACTTGTCTTCTAGCTTTTTTCACAAAAAGTGTCCGTCAATCTCAATATGTTGGGATTTTCATGCTGCACTGGATTCTCAATCACATGAATAGCTGAAATGTTGTCACAATATACATGGATAGGCAGTCGAACATCAATTTTCAAATCCTTCATTACTCTTTTGATCCATATACCCTCACATACACCATGAGATAAAGACCTCAGTTCAGCCTCAGCGCTGCTTCTTGATACAATATGCTGCTTCTTGCTTAGACATGTAACCAAATTTCCCTAAACTTTGATATCACAATCTTGAGTTCTTTTGAAGGGTAGTCCCTGACCCGGAGAAGACTTCAAATACCTCAGCATTCTCAAGGCATCGTATAGTGTCCAGCGTTGGGATTATGCATAGATTGACTAATAAAACTTACTCCATAATAGATGTCTGGTCTAGTGTGGAAAAGATAGATTAACTTACCTGTTAACCTCTGATACATGTGCTTGTCCCCTACATCCTTTAGTCTGAATCCTGGCTCAACAGGGGTACTTGCTGGCTTACAATTGATCATCCATGTGTCTTGCAGTAAATCTAACACATACTTTTTTGGTAGATATATATGCCACTAAATGATCTAAGTACCTCCATGTCTTGAAAGTACTTGATCTGCCCAAAGTCTTTTTCCTCAAATGAATCAGATAATAGGTTCTTTGTTTTCAATATACTCTTGTAGTGATTTCTAGTAAGAATAATATCATCAAGATATACAATAATGATGACATAGCTATCATTATTCACATTAATAAACAAGGTATGATCACCTAGACACTGAAATAAGCCTAGAGATGATACAACAGAGTTAATAAGTTCAAATCATGATCTTTAGGACTATTTTAGTCCATAGAGGGACTTCTTCAGCTTACATACCAAATTCTTATTATCCTCATAAGTAAATCCAGGGGGAATATGCATGTAAACCTCCTCTTCCATACCATTTAGAAAATCATTCTTAATATCTAATTGGAAGAATGACAAGTCAAGGTTAGCAGCAAGGGAGATAAGTATTCTTACTGTATTTAGTTTTGCCACAAGTGCAAATGTTTCTTCATAGTCAATTCCAAAGGTTTGGGTAAATCCCTTGGCAACTAGCCTTATCTTGTGCCTGTTCTGATACGTGCAAGAATGGACCTTTATTAACTCTAAAACTTCTCCTCCAAATATGGTTTAGGCACAATGAAGATAGCTTCACCTTGCTGCCAAATAAGTTGAAGAAAACCTTTCGAACATAAGTCCTCCAATGAGTTCTACATAACCCAAGCAAGATACCTCCCTCTTGGATGTTTCCCTCCCCGGAATTGGACAACTCTCACAAGGATGTTCAAGCCTTGAAAGATTCTAGCCTTGATTTTGAATATGAACCAAGAAAAAAACAAGAATTACTTTTGAAGATCAAGAAATTTTCATTGAAGGTGTGTGATTACAAGGCTTCTCTTATGTGCCTTTTATAGGCAAAAATATCATAAGACAACAAACTATATTACAAATTGAAATAATGATTGAAAAGACTACACACTTCTAAAACCTATCCATGTAGGCTCCATGAAAACTAGTCTTGCAAGTCTTGAATGATGATTTTCAAAGTAGGTCCCTCAAGTACTATTCATGGAAGACTTTAAGGATTTGTCTTCGACTTGAAATCTTTTCTGGTTTGTGACTGATTTGTGGACATCTTCTAATCCGAGCTAGGCCTGGCTCTTTCTTAAATAATTGTAGCCCATTCAGTGTAAAAAATAAGCATATAAAGTTCTTTGCATTTGGCCCAACCATTGAGGAGATACATCCAAATTACTGAATGTATGTCACAGAATTCGTTAAAAACAGTACTTCCATTTGCATGCTCCTTTTGGCTATCATTACGACCGAGTTTGGAGAATTACAAAACATGAAAGTTGTATATCTTTGTCTTAGCTTTCCAATGCATCTTACAACTCCTACTTTGTCCTTATGGTTGGAGAGATGCGTTAATCTACCAAAACTGGTCCTGCAGAAACTCACAATCCGAGATGGGCCTAAACTAATACAACATAAACATTTAAAAAGAAAAATAAAGAACGCATTCTATTTTAATGATATTTTACAATGGTTCTAAAAATTCTTATAAATCATGTTATAGGTTCAATAAGGTGAACCCAATGTATAAATTCCCTTGGTTCATCTTGCACATGTTTAAATAGGAAGGCCCCCGCTTCATGTATCAGTTTCTTATTTTTACTTCTTGTTAAGGGTCCTTGATCTTGCATTTTTGTAACATTATATGCATTCTAAATTATCTTGACATGGATGAGGGTTATGGACCTCATCATTCCCCCCTCTTCAAAAGGATTCGACCTCGAATCTAAATCATCACCAAAAGGGGTAAGATCAGCAATGTGAAAAGTATGAGAAATTGAACCATACTTACTCTTTGGAAGGTCAAAAATGTAAGCATTATCTCCAACCTTTTGAAGTACTTTGAAAGGGCCATCTCCTCTTAGCATGAGCTTAGATTTCCTTTCTCTAAGAAACCTTTATTTCCTTAAATGAAGCCAAACAAGATCACCTGGTTCAAGCAAAACTTTCTTGTGTCCTTTGTTAGCTTGTTTTGCATACTATTTGTTTTTCTTTTCAAATTGTAGCTTTACCTTAGCATGCAATTTCCTAATCAGTTTAGCCTTATTCTCACCATCAATACTTGCACGTTCATGCACAGGAATAGGCACAAGATCAAGTGGAGATAAAGGATTGAAACCATATACAACTTCAAATAGTGAATGTGTGGTGCCACTGTGAACACTTCTATCATAAGCAAATTCAATATATGGCAAGCAGTCTTCCCAATTCTTAAGGTTCTCTTTATAGCACACAATAATTGACACAAAGTTCTATTCACAACTTAGTTTGACCATCTGTTGGGGGTGAGTAGTAGTAGAAAATAATAGTTTTATTCCAAGTTTACCCCACAACATACGCCAAAAGTGACTTAAGAACTTAGTTTCTCTATCACTAACAATGGTTCTAGGCATGCCATGTAGACGTACAACTCCCTGAAAGAACACGTCTTCGACGTGAGATGCATCATCAACCTTTTTACAAGATATGAAGTGTGCCATTTTAGAAAATCCGTCAACGACAACAAACACACTATCACTTCCATTTTTTGATCTAGGTAATCCCAAGACAAAGTCCATAGATATATCAATCCAAGGTGACATAGAGAGAGGTAATGGAGTGTACAAACCATGCTGATGTGATGTAGATTTAGCTTTCTTGCAAGTTATACAACTTCGACAAACCTTCTCTACATCAACTCACATATGGGTCCAAAAGAGACGTTCCTTTAACATATCTAATGTCTTAAAGATGCCAAAGTGGCCCATTTAACCTCCACCATTTGCTTCTTTGACAAGTATCTCTCTGATAGAACACTTAGGTACGCACAATTTTTTTGTTTAAAAAAATATCCATCATGTAAATAATACTTACCAAATGGAGAATCGGCACATGCATCAAATATTGACCGAAAGTCAGGATCATATGAATACAATTCTTTGATGCACTCAAATCCAAACAAATGAGATGACAATGTAGTAATCAAAGAATATCTCCTAGATAATGCATTAGCTACAATGTTATCTTTTCCTTGCTTATATTTTATCACATAAGGAAATTGTTCAATGAATTCAACCCATTTTGCATGCCTCTTGTTTAACTTTCCTTGGCGTTTAAGGAACTTAAGACTTTCATGATCAGTATGAACCACAAACTCCTTATGTTGCAAATAATGTTGCCAAGTCTGCAATGATCTAACCAGTGCATACAATTCTTTGTCATAGGTTGAATAATTGAATTGCTCACTAAAATAAGCAATCGATCGTTTAGACTGAGATAGTACAGCTCCTATACCAACACCACGAGCATCGCATTCAATATCAAATGTTTCATCAAAGCTAGGTAGTCTTAGAATAGGTGCAGAAGCTAACCTTGCTTGAAGTTCATCAAAGGGTTTCTGTTGTGACTCTCCCCACTGAAATCCTACGTCTTTTTTAACAATCTCATTCAAAGGTGCAGCAATAGTGAAAAAATCCTTAACAAATCTTCTATAGAAACTAGCCAATCCATGAAAGCTTCTCACCTCTCCAACAGTTGTGGGAATTGGCCATTCTAAAATTGAGTTCACCTTATCTTGGTCCATTTCAATTCCATTTGCACTAACAACAAATCCTAGAAAAACATTTTTTTTCCATAGAAAAAGAACATTTCTTGAAATTTGCATAAAATTGTTCTTTCTTCAACGCTTCAAAAACACTTCTTAAGTGGCCTATGTGTTCATGCAAAGTCTTAGAGTAAATCAAGATAACATCAAAGTACATAACAACAAATTTTCAATGATTGCATGTAAGACTTCATTCATTAATCTCATGAAAGTACTAGGTGCATTAGTTAAACCAAATGGCATGACTAACCACTCTTACAATCAAAACTTAGTCTTAAATGCAGTTTTCCATTCATCACCTTCTCTAATCCATACTTGAAAGTAACCGCTTTCAAGATCAATCTTGGTAAAATACTTAGCACCGTGCAATTCATCAAACATATCATCAAGTCTAGGAATAGGGTACCTGTATTTTACAATTATCTTGTTGATGGCTCTACAATCAGTACACATTCTCCATGTACCATCTTTCTTTGGAACAACGGTCACAGGAATAGCACAAGAACTCATGCTTTCCCTCACTTTTCCTTTGGCCAAGAGTTCTTCTACTTGGCATTGAATTTCTTTCGTTTCAGCATTGTTTGCTCTATAGGTTGGCCTCTTAGGCAGGTCAGCACCAGGTATGAAGTCTATTTGGTGCTCAATTCCTCTTAAAACCGGCAAACCAGAAGGTTCTTCTTCAGGAAACAACCCTAAAAACTCATCAAACAAAGATACAACTCCACTAGACAAAGTGTAGGGTAAGTCACTCGTAGAAAACAGAGACTCCTTAAACATCAAAACATAAACAATTTTCTTTGAGTTTATGGCATGTGACTCTTCATTTGGTTTAGCAAAGAAAGAAAATTTCTTTCGAGATTTATCTTCATCAATGTTTACTATCTGTTTGCCTTTAGACTCATTTTTCTTTCTTTTACCACACTCCATAAATTTTTTTCCCTGCCTCTTCCTTAGGATCATTCATGTTCTTACACATTCTCTTTTGATCTTCAAATACCTTGTGTGGGGGTAATGCATGTAGCATAAACAACTTATTGTTAAACCTGAATGAATAACTATTCAAGTATCCATCATAAGTAACTTTCTTATCAAACTGCCATGGTCTACCTAAAAGGATATGACTTGCATGCATAGGAGCTACATCACATAAGATATCATCTATATACCCACCAATAGACAATGAGATCAAAACTTATTTACTAACACTCACTTATCCACAATCATTCAACCAAGATAGTTTATAAGGGTGTGGGTGGTTAAGTAATGGCAAATCAAGTTTTCTAATGAGTTCAACACTTGCCACATTAGTACATGATCCAGAGTCAATAATCAAAGTACAATCTTTTCCTTTAACCATGCAATGGATATAAAAAATGTTGTCTCTGTGTTGATCTTGCTCATTAATCTTAACATGTGCATTAAGAGCTCTTCTAACAACTAAAAAAATTTTTTGATGCAAGCTCTTCATCGTCACTCACACTTTACTCATTTTCCTCAACATTAACATATCATCATAATAATATTCATTAGACTCTTCAATGAACATGATATGTTTAGGGTTGGGACATTGATTTGCAAAATGACCTTTACCTAAACATTTAAAGCATTGAATGCCTCTAAATCTAGTAATGGAATTAGAAATGTTACCATGTTACCTTCAACCTTGTTTTTCCCTTTAATCCAAATTTTGTTAAGTTGGTTGAGGTGGTCTTTGATTTGGTTAAGTCTTGCCTTGGAACCCACGGCCTTGAGGTGCAGTTGGCCTAAAACTTATGCCTTGATTTGTCCTAGGCGGCATTTTTGGATAGGATGAAGAATTAGCTCGAAAAGATAAACTAGATTGAAAGGGTTTTACCTTGAGTTGTCTCTCAATCTTTTCAGCTTTATGAACCATAGAAGTCGTATCAATATATGTGGTAAGTTTAGCTCAGTTTGCAATTTCCTTGTTCAATCCAGCTATGAATCTAGCCATGGTAGCTTCCTATGGTTCTTCAATGTTAGCTCTTATCAATAAGATCTTTAACTCTTTGAAATACTCATCTACACTACGGCTTCCTTGAGTGAGTTTTTGCAAGTTTTGGTAGATGGTTCTTTCATAGCCTGAAGGAATGAATTTTTTTTCATCTCAATTCTCATTTCTTCCCAAGTAGAGATTGGTGCTTGTCTGGTTCTTCTCCTTACATTGTGTAATTAAGGCATATCTGCAAACTCTATAGCTGCATAGCGCACTTCAGTCAAATCAGTATAATTTGTACAAGACTATATGAGATCTACCTTTTTCTCCCATTCAAAATATGCCTCAGCATCATTCTTTCCATGGAATGTGAGGATGTTCATTTTTTGATGAATTCATCTTCTTGTGGGTTATTCTTTTGATTCCCATGGTTTTGGAACTGGTTGTACTCTTCCTCAATGTTATAGTCATCAAACCACTGGTTTGGTTCTTCTTCTCTTTCATCAAAGGTTCTCATAGATATGAAATCCCTATTAAGACCTCTTCCTCTGCCTCTGCCTCTTCCTCTTTCCGGAGCAAAAGACCCACGGCTTTCAAGCCTATATTCCGGTACATGTGATGTTTGTCCTTCATGTAAAGGATTTTCTGGATGAGATTGTGACTGTTTTTCTAGGCCCTCTACACGGCTACTCATCAATTTCATTTCCCACAATATCTTTTGCATTAGTTGCGCTAAATCGTCCATGTTTGTGGGTAATCTTTCTCCTTCTTTGTTAAGGCCCATGGTACTCTCAGTTGTCTTATCCATGGTACAATTACCTGAAATTGAACAAGAAAAAAAACAAAAAAAAAAATTGAAAACTAACACAAAGACAAAAGAAACTTGATTATGTTAGTGGAAAACAAAAAAACAAATGTTTTTTCCTCTCTCTCACTTTTTGTAGTTCACACAATCTTGTGTTTCCTTGAACAATCTAAGGCTAAAACAATTCAAAGTAAACTTGCCAAGTGAGTATCAATTCCAATAACTTCAATCATGTAAAGTAAACTTTCTTCACAAGTCTCCCACCAATTCACTCACAATTCCAATGTTATAAACAACAAACTTGGACTGCACTAAGATTGAAAGAGAACTGAAACCAAATTTGATGTAATAGGCTGAGTTAACTTAATCTTAAGCTTTATGCAAGCTAGATGCAAGTATGAATGAACTAGAAGCACTCAAGTGTCCAAAAGTAAAACAAATGGATACTTTGGGTTTATGAAGGAAACAAGACCAGTTCTTTTGCTCTTTACACTTTCGACTATTTTGTGCAAACTTTTCTTTGAAATAAGCTTCTCTTTCTTTTTTTCATTTTTTCCTTGTTCAAAGCTAAGCAAAGTGTATATATCTTGGTAAAATTGATTGGTAAGGTTTTATGTGTTTGTTTTGGATGGATATATTGATGTTTTTGTGAGTAGTAGGCTGTCAAGTTGTTCAAGATGAACAAATTGATTTTCTTTCTTGTCAAGGCTGCCAAATCAGATATTGAACATAAGAAAATGCAACTAAGCTCACCACACAATACACTAAACAAACACAAAGTCTAAAACAAATTAAGAGCTTCGATAACAACAAGAATATATGATAGACCAAGGTAGATATATAATCAATGGACTGAATATAAGTAATGCAGAAAAGCTTCTAAACAAAGAACTTAAAATCCAAGAAATTGTCTAAACATAGAGAAATTGAAATCCAACCAAATGAAATAAACAAACCATAAATCATCACAAAGAAATAATCTTTAAGTGTTTTATGATATGTTTGTCTTTAGTCCTTTCCAATTTCATATAGGTCCAGCGTTACGGTAATTCCTCAAAATCCAATCCAACCTTATATCACCAATTTCATGTAGGTCCAGTGTTACGGTAATTTTCCAAAGTCCAATTCAACCTTATATCACCAATTTTATACAGGTCCAGCGTTACGATAATTTTCCAGAGTCCAATCCAACTTTATATCACCAAATGATATGGTAATCTTGTATATCGATTTGAATGAGTTTTTTTTGCTTGTTGAACCGGAAGAAACAAAGAAACTTGATAAACAACAAGATGACATTTTTTTGAATGATTGACAACAAAGAAAACAAGATGTAATAGAAAAAGAAGTGAATATCAAACTTTTTTAATAGACAAAACAATGAACTATAAAGTACACGGATAAACTGTTTTGGTTTTGGTTTCTTTTTGTTTCTGAATTATACACCCCAGTGATAGCTTTTGCTGTCGTTGGGAAATATTGGGTTCGATTGATTGATTGATTAATTGATTGTTTCTGAATTATACAATTCAAAAAAGAAGAAGACACTAGACCAAATAGAATTCAACCTTCTAAGAAGATGGTTGAATGGTGGATGAAGAGAAGAACGAAAGAAAAGAAAATTTGACACAAAGAAATGATCAGTTGAGTTAAAGAAAGACCTTCGCTCTGATACCACTTTGATATGTTCAAGAATGGACCTTGATTTAACTCTAAAGCTTCTCTTGCAAATATGGTCTAGGCACAATGAAGATAGCTTCACCTTGCTTCCAAATAAGTTGAAGAAAACCTTTTGAACATAAGTCCTCCAATGAGTTCTACATAACCCAATCAAGATGCCTCCCTCTTGGATATTTCCCTCCCCGGAATTGGACAACTCTCACAAGGATGTTCAAGCATTGAAAATATCACAAGACAATAAACTATCTTACACATTGAAATAATGATTGAAAAGACTACACACTTCTTAAAACTATTCAGGTAGGCTCCATAAAAACTAGTCTTGCAAGTCTTGAATGATGATTTTTAAAGTAGGTCCCTCAAGTAATATTCATGGAAGATTTTAAGCAGTTGTCTTCGACTTGAAATCTTTTCATGTTTGTGACTGAATTTTGGACATCTTCCAATCCAAACTAGGCCTTGCTCTTTCATAGAGAATTGTAGCCAATTGAGTGTAGAAATAAGCATATAAAGTTCTTTGCATTTGGCCTAATCATTGAGGATATACATCCAAATTACTGAAGGTATGTCACAGAATTCAGTAGAAATAGTACCTCCATTTGCATGCTCTGTTTGGCTATCAAGACGACCGAGTTTGGAAAAGTACAAAACATGAAAGTTGTAGATCTTTGTCTTAAATTTCATAACGCATCTTGAAACTTCTAATTTGGCCTTCTGGTTGGTGAAATACATCAATTCTACCAAAACTGGTCCTGCAGAAACTCACAATCCGAGATGGGCCTAAGCTAATACAACATAAACATTTAAAAAGCAAAATAAAGAACACATTCTATCTTAATGATATTTTACAATGGTTCTAAAAATTCTCATAAATCATGTTATAGGTTCAATAAAGTGATCCCAATGTATAAATTCCCTTGGTTCATCTTGCACATGTTTAAATAGGAAGGCCCCCATTTCATGCATTAGTTTCTTAGTTTTACTTCTTATTAAGGGTCCTTGATCTTGCATTTTTGTCACATTATGTGCATTCTTATTATCTTTACATGGATGAGGGTTATGGACCTCATCATGTTCATGGATCCATGTGAATAGTATTTGATGGAAAAGATCCGTTTACATCCTACTAGTTTCATCCCATCCTTTGTTGGCACAACATCCCATGTATCATTTTTGATTAAGGTATCCATCTCATTAGTCATAGCTTTCTTCCATTCTGGCCTGGTTAAGGCTTCCGAATAGTCTTTGGGACCTGCAAATTGTCAAGAGATGAAACAAATACCTTACTGTTTCCCAGAAGACACCTATATGATACATAGTTCCCACTGGGATATAGTTTCTTCACACAGGTTCTAACTCTTTTTCCGATGTCTATTGGTGTATCATCTACTGGAATAATCTCTCTGAAGGTTGATGATTCACTTTCTGATTCTTCAGTCCTTCTGGGGTTAGGTTCATGATGTTCAGACTCAATTTGGCGTCTCTGTGGTGTAAGGCTGACTCTCCCCCTCAATGATCTACTCCATTCTTTTCTAGTGGCTATGCTAGGTAGATCAACAATATAGCAAGTGTTACATTCATTTCTTGTTCAGACTCAGAAACACCTCTACCATAGAACGCATTATATTCATGAAATACAACATCTAGACATACATACATTTTCCTGATTGTGGGTGAGTAGCATTCGTATCTTTTCTGGGTAATAGAATACCTAAGAAAAAATACACCTCTCAACTCTCACATCTAACTTTCTTCTAAATTGTTTTGGAATGTGCCTATACACAACACATCCAAAAACTTTCATAGACAGTTCTAAGAAGAAATTAGAATGAGGAAAATATTGAGACATAGCATTCTTAGGAGTGACATAGTTTAACACCTTAGAAGGCATCATGTTTATAAGATGTGTAGCTGTAAGTACACCCTCACGCCAGTAGTGCCTATGCACTTTCATAAACATTATAATGGCCCTTATAACTTTAAGGAGATGCCTATTCTTTTTCAATCTGCAACTCCATTTTGCTGTGGAGTTTATATACAGAAAGTCTGATGATGGATTCCTCTAGCATTAAGATATTCTCTTACTGATGATTCAAGATATTCCAGTCCATTGTCAGTTTTTAAGGTTTTAACGACAGTGTTAAACTGTGTTTGAACCATACATATGAATTTCTTAAGGATGTCAACTACCTCATACTTGTGCTTCAATAGGTACATCCAGGTAAGCATGGTGTGGTTATCAACAAAGGTAACAAACCACTTAGCACCATTTATATTGGATATTTTTGATGGTTCCCATACATCCATGTGAATTAGGCTAAAAAGAGCACTGCTTATATGATTTCTTTTTGGATAATTAGTTCTACAGCTCTTAGCAAACAAACAATCTTCACAACACAAGTCTGATTGATTTACATTGACAAACAAGGCAGGCATAAGCCTTTTGAGATACAAGAAGTTAAGATGTCCTAATCTCTTATGTCATAGCAAAATACGCCCAGTATTCCTACTAGCAACAATACATGATCCTATACTAGTTTGACTACTAAGAGGAGTTGACTCTTCAGTTTGAAGCAGGAAGAGACAATTGACCTTTATTAGCATTGACAATTATCTTCTTGGAGATAATCTCCTGAAAATAACATTTAGAGGGTGATAATTTATTTCACAGAAGTTATCCTCAGCATGTTTACTGACAGAGATCAGATTAAAGCTTAATTCAAGTGTATTAAGGACTTTTTCCAGCTTTAGATTCATAGAAATTTCTACATTTCCACACCTTAGTATACTAAGCCCTGCTCCGATAGCTACCTTGACTTTAGTGGGAATATGGAAAATCATGTAATTAGTTATCTTTTCTTTGTTCCATGTCATGTGATGAGTAGCACCAGAATCAAAAATCCATATAGAAACAAGTTTGGAATTCTTACCATAGTTAGCCAGTGTAGCCTGAATAGCTTCTTGTTTGGCGTCAAGAGGTAGCTTTGATGACTGAAGTTGCTTCATAAACCAGAAGATTGCATCCAGTTGACTTTGTAGTGGGACATTAGTTGGTCCTATAACTGTAGCGCCCTGCTCCCGAACCCTAACATCGGGAACAATACGCCCGCCGTATCTCACTAAGGAGAATTCAAAGCGTCGAATCAATTTCCAACATGTCCGAAAATACGTAGAAATTTTTCTCGCGGAAACGAATTACCATAACATTAAATTACCCGAATAAAGAAATCATCCATAAAACACTAAATCCATAAATGACAATAAGGTCACTGCGCCAACCTCTAACTGCTATCAGTCTAAACAGGGTAGTGTCTGATGAAACCACAATAAAATAACAACAGATAGCCGCAAGGTCTCCTCGTATCCTAGGTGCGACCGTCAGTGTGCCCATACTACCGTGTCAGCCCCGTCCTCAGCAAATATATAGTCGTTCGCTTCCTCGTGCTCACCTGGTGGGGGGAGGGGAAGCAGGGGTGAGTGACGGGAAATCACCCAGTAGGCACCTGCCTCCAACTCGTACAAGACTAGCATACTAAAATGATATAACACATAACACATAAAACATGATATCACATAAGCATATGAAAGACTGCGGAAAGTAATTCACTCTAGATAAAGAATGCGCAACATCGTGATGCATGTCCTACTATGCATGTCACACGCAACAAAGTCATGTCACACAGAATGCCGATATCTCCACCGTGCAATGCATGAACTCGGGTCCAACTGAGTGGCTGCAGGTCGTACACCCCACAGTCACCATACTGAGTGTGCGTGGGCGCGCCACCACACACCATCCTGAGTGTCGTGGCCCCGCCACCGTACACCATCCTGAGCGCCCGTGACCTGTACGTCACGACCCTCCATCATGCAATGCACGTGCCATGAATGCAAAAACACAAACGCCTGAGGCCCCTGGCCCATCCTCACCATCCTCTGGCACTCAATTCTAGGTTCACTTATTATCGAGTACTTATTCAGTGTTGTTCGGAGTCAACTCCATTTTCCCACTTTTCGTATACATTCATCGGGCTTTTTCCATATTTCTCCTTATTTTTCTCCTATTTATTTCTATTTATTTCCTAATTATCTAAATTAGATAAACTATCACAATTACCGAATTTTAATGAAAATAACCCAGTTTCATCAATTTATAATTTTTGGAATTTATATATACTTTTCCGATTTTATTTACATTTTTCCTATAATTATTACTATTTAAAATTAATTAAATAACATTTATAGAATTTCTAGAAATTCAGAATTATATTATTTTTTATTATATATTTTTTTCCGTTTAATTGGGCCAGCCAACTGGGGCCCGGTCTGTTGGCCATTCGGCCGCCCCACGGTCGGCTCAGTAGATTATTTTATTTTATTGTATTTTATATATATTAAGTAAATGAGCCAGGCCTGCGCACAATTGGCCCGCTACACAGAAATTTGATGAAAATCTTTTAATTTCAGTATTTTATAATTTCTAGAATTTATTTATGATTTTCTGATATTTACTTATATTTTTTCTATATTTAATACTATTTTTAATCAGTTAAATAAAATTAATACATTAAATCCTAGAAATTCTTTTGATATCAAATTCATCCCTAACTTCAAATCTGCACGCATCGCTTAGACCGCAGCATTACACAAACTCAAAACGCATGCGCAAAGCTTATACTATTTTGATTATCAAATTTTTCCCTAAAATCAAAACGAAGGCAGTTTTACTATTTTGATTATCAAAGTTTTTCCCTAAAATCAAAACCAAGGCAGTTTCACTATATTGATTATCAAATTTTTCCCTAAAATCAAATCCTGTCCACGCAAAACAGTATACGCATTCCACAGTAATCAAAACTCATGCTTTTCACAGATCAAGCAACATAGTATAGATTTCAACAATTAAAAACAATAAACACATAATATATCACCAAAGCATGCTGGAATTTGTACCAATTGGAGGGGGAAAAAGGGAACCTACCTCGATTGTAGACTATTTACACAAGTATGCGAACTAGGGCGTAGATTGAGACACCCGGCTTCCTCTTTTTCTTCTCTTCTTCTTCTTCTCTCTTTCTCCTTTTCCTTCTCTTTCCTTTACTGCCGTCGCTGGCCTCAGCACTCGAACTCTCTCTCTCTCTCTCTGTTTTCTTGCACCTTGGTTTTCTATCCCTTTGGCCTCCACAAGGAGAGGTTATAAACTATAAAGAGGAAATGAGAGAATTCGTATCACATAACTCATTCCACGATCAGCACTTCTTTTCTATTATTTTTCTTTCCTATTATTCAATGTGACTACTTAACTGCCCACCCATTGCCAATTTATCCATTCAGTTAGGCGAAAGTTTGGGGGCAGTTATTGCCTCCCATATATCACGTCCCTTATATCTTTTTTTTTTGAATTTATTAATTTTCTTTTTTTCCACATAATATCCTCACCGCCCCCCCTTTTGTTTGTTTAACTATTATTCATATTATTATTTTTATATACTTTGTGTTTTCTATTTTCTTTTCTTATTTACTCGTCTTTTATTTTTAATAAATATATATATCCTATCATGAGTTACGAAACTACTTGTGTATAAATAGTACATTACCGTTAATTAAATGCTAAGGGTCATAACACTCACGACTACGTTAGTTTAAATTAATGTATCAAAGCTAATTCGAAGTTTCTGGGTGTAACATCCGACCCACCTTACAAGAAGTTTCGTCCTTGAAACTTGACATACTTTATTCAAAGAGGTACAGGTAGCGGTCGCGCATCTGATCCTCTAGCTTCCATGTCGCTTCATTTCCCTTATGAGTGCTCCATTGTACTTTGACGTACGAAATGATTCTCCTCCTCAGCTCTTGCTATTTGCGGTCGATGATCCGAGCAAGAGTCTCTTCCTATGATGTGTCCGGTCTGATCTTCAGAGGCTGGGCTTCTAATACATGACCTGGATTAGAAACGTACCCTCTCAGCTGAGAGACATGGAACGCGTTGTACACTTGGGCTATCGCTGGGGTAACGCCAATCGGTAAGCTAAACGAGCCATTCCTTTCGAGCACCTCGTAGGGGCCGATACAATGGGGCCTCAGCTTACCCTTCGGACCAAAATGTGCAATGCCCTTCATAAGCGATACCTTCAGGTAAACCTTTTCTCCGACAGTAAACTCCAGAGGATGCTTCTATGAAACTGCCCATCTCTGACGTCTGTCTTGAGCAACCTTAAGTCTTTCTCGAGTCAACCTACTTATTGGTCTGTTCAACCAATTCTGGACGAGTAATAACGGGCTCTCCAACTTCGTCCTAATGGATATAGGATCTGCACTTACACCCATAGAGTGTCTCACATGATGCCCTTCTGATGGCGTTATGATGACTGTTGTTATAGGAGAACTCAATCAACTTGGTCATACCATCTCAGTTTCCCCTTGAAGTTTAATATGTGTTGTCGTTTTAGTAGTTAAGTTGTTAAACCTGTTTGATATAGACATATAGTATGTTGTGTATCCTTATTTTAAACGCATGTATGACTTATGTATCATATGTAGCTCATGAATTCACAATCCTTATCTGCATTTTGTTACATTTATTATATTTATATTATTTGTTAGTTGAATTTTAAACGGTACACACGTTATGCACGTTCAGCTTAGTCTTTGTTTATCGTGATCTCTCTTTTGTACTTATGTTAGAAGTTAATATTTATATGTATTCTATATTTTTTTTGTACTAGCTTGTCTTATTGCTGTATAATTGTCTTCATATATCATTCAGAAGAAAATGCATAAATGCATAGATTTTACTGGAATTTAGATATATAATTTATTTGGGTGTTCAAGTATGATAATAAACATTTTTTATATATATATATGTCATGTTATGAAGTTATTTACACTCTAATCCATTACTATGTTGCCATGCAATGCTATGCCATCCCTAACTCGTAATTAGCATGCTTTACATCAATTGTGTATGTTAATGATTTGTTTTAAAACTTGTAAATGTCTTATCTATATCATAACTCACATCTTGTATGAAAAGTATTTGTATTACTTATTTTGTGTAATCGTGTTATTCATTGTCGTTATATATTATGATGTTTATCATTTTTTTGTTGTACTAGTTATGTCGTGGTGTTATTAATACAATTGTGTGTATACTTGAGCATATTTACTTAGAATCATTTAATTGCTTATGTTTCGTGTATCTATTTGTATGTTTTCTTAGATTGACTTATTTACGTTATATCATTCATGGTGTAACAAATTGTGAGCAGCCATATGCTTCTTTATTGTTGCAAGCAATTGAGCTTTTTTTTTGTAATTATGTATTACTCTATGGATTAGTAACCCAGGAATTATATTAACAGCATAACGTTTATTAATTTATAAGTTGGTTATTCTTTTTCTTCTCTCTTTTCTTTCGTAGTGGTTATTTAGCAAATATAGTTTTGATTTATCATATTTTTTTATATGTTCACTACTCCTACGTTGTTATCGTATTCTATGTATAGTGTGAGCTTTTACCTATTACTTTGTATGCATATGCATATATATGTGTATATACATTGTTGATTTAGGTTGCGGTATATTCATAGTTTATTATGTTATGTGATACTTTTTTAGTACTGTGTTATGTTTCTTTGTGTAATTGTGCTGGATTTGTATGTTGATGTTCTAATACGTGTTTGATATGTGGTAATAGGTTGTTAAGGTATGTTGTATTGATCAGTGTGGTAATACGTGTTTGTGTTTAAGGTTTTTTTTGGTTCAACGAGCCTTGCTGATATCAACGGTTAACTCAAATTTCGCCTTATTCTTCTTTCGTCTGCTCCAGGATACCAATATTGATGAAAATCCTTTAACAAATTTCATGTAGCAGCTGGTCAAACCAATAAAATTCCTTACTTCAGTCACCTTGGTCGGTCAGTGCTACCCAGTGATATCCTTAATCTTCTCCGAATCCATTTAGATTCATCCGTCTGAACTTACGTGACCCAAGAAAGCCAAGCTTCCGCTACGCCACTCTGATCATTTATCACTGACTAACATCATCTGTACCGATGATGAGTCATTGTGACCCAGTCACCGATGGTTGAACTCTGCCACGACGTCGCCTGCCTCCCTGATGTCTGCATCAGTCATTACGTGGATGTGGACAATCATCCTTTCTTCCCTTTATGTTTTACCTGATTCTGTTATGGTGGTGGCATCGGCCTCTGCTCAGTGTCTTCTCTCGTAAAACGTCCCGATTGTCGCGCTGATACTTGCATAATCCCCCCACAAGGACCTTAGTGTGGCATCCATATTGAGCAAGTTAACCAATGCCCAGAAAAGAAAGTCGCCCCCGTCATCTTTGGAGATGGAAATCTTCGATCTTGATACCCGAATTAAAAGGAAAGCTCGAACTTCTAAATTCGAATAACATACATAATATCGTTCATTTTTCCTTCAGTGCAGCCTACAGTTGCTGTTGTGCCAAAGTGGTGGCCATGGTGTCGACCAATGCTTGAAGGATGACCACCTGATCCTGATGGTTGTTACCATAACCATCATTGCCTCCTTTGCCAGATTTTTTTTACGACACGACGACATTTTCTTGGGTTTCGCACAAACCTCGACGAGAATTTAGATTGACGGGAGTAACAGAGGGATTTGAGCATTTAGGGTGCTCACGCAAATGTTCAGGGGTACAACGGTAATGAAATAGAGAAAGCTCTCCAACGGCACACACCCCCCTTAACCCAATCATAACTTAGGTCTACTCATTTATTAGGGGTATATTTGTCATTTCTAGGAAGAGATCATAGCTTACGTCTAGGTGATCTAGTTAATCCTGCGTTCTTGAGGCGGATCTGAAGCCTCGGCTCTGATACCACCTGTAGCGCCCCGCTCCCGAACCCTAACATCGGGAACAGTACGCCCGCTGTATCTCACTAAGGAGAATACAAAGCGTCGAATCAATTTCCAACATGTCCGAAAATACGTAGAAATTTTTCTCGCAGAAACGAATTACCATAACATTAAATTACCCGAATAAAGAAATCATCCATAAAACACTAAACCCATAAATGACAATAAGGTCACTGCGTTAACCTCTAACTGCTATCAGTCAAAACAGGGTAGTGTCTGATGAAACCCCAATAAAATAACAATAGACAGCCGCAAGGTCTCCTCGTATCCTAGGTGCGACCATCAGTGTGCCAATACTACCGTGTCAGCCCCGTCCTCAGCAAAGCTTCCTCGTGCTCACCTGGTGGGGGGGGGGAAGCAGGGGTGAATGACGGGAAATCACCCAGTAGGCACCTGCCTCCAACTCGTACAAGACTAGAATACTAAAATGATATAACACATAACACATAAAACATGATATCACATAAGCATATGAAAGACTGCGGAAAGTAATTCACTCCAGATAAAGAATGCGCAACATCGTGATGCATGTCCTACTATGCATGTCACACGCAACAAAGTCATGTCACACAGAATGCCGATATCTCCACCGTGCAATGCATGAACTCGGGTCCTACTGAGTGGCTGCAGGTCGTACACCCCACAGTCACCATACTGAGTGTGCGTGGGCGCGCCACCACACACCATCCTGAGTGTCGTGGCCCCGCCACCGTACACCATCTTGAGCGCCTGTGACCCGTACGTCACGACCCGCCATCATGCAATGCACGTGCCATGAATGCAAAAACACAAACGCCTGAGGCCCCTGGCCCATCCTCACCATCCTCCGGCACTCAATTCTAGGTTCACTTATTATCGAGTACTGATTCAGCATTGTTCGGAGTCAACTCCATTTTCCCACTTTTCGTATACATTCATCGGGCTTTTTCCATATTTCTCCTTATTTTTCTCCTATTTATTTCTATTTATTTCCTAATTATCTAAATTAGATAAACTATCACAATTACCGAATTTTAATGAAAATAACCTAGTTTCATCAATTTATAATTTTTGGAATTTATATATACTTTTCCGATTTTATTTACATTTTTCCTATAATTATTACTATTTAAAATTAATTAAATAACATTTATAGAATTTCCAGAAATTCAGAATTATATTATTTTTATTATATATTTTTTCCGTTTAATTGGGCCAGCCAACTGGGGCCCGGTCACGGTCGGCTTAGTAGATTATTTTATTTTATTCTATTTTATATATATTAAGTAAATGAGTCAGGCCTGCACACAATTGGCCCGCTACATAGAAATTTGATGAAAATCATTTAATTTCAGTATTTTATAATTTCTAGTATTTATTTATGATTTTCTGATATTTACTTATATTTTTCCTATATTTAATACTATTTTTAATCAATTAAATAACATTAATAAATTAAATCCTAGAAATTCTTTTGATATCAAATTCATCCCTAACTTCAAATCTGCACGCATCGCTTAGACCGCAGCATTCCACAAACTCAAAACGCATGCGCAAAGCTTATACTATTTTGATTATCAAATTTTTCCCTAAAATCAAAACGAAGGCAGTTTTACTATTTTGATTATCAAAGTTTTTCCCTAAAATCAAAACCAAGGCAGTTTTACTATATTGATTATCAAATTTTTCCCTAAAATCAAATCCAGTCCATGCAAAACAGTATACGCATTCCACAGTAATCAAAACTCATGCTTTTCACAGATCAAGCAACATAGTATAGATTTCAACATTTAAAAACAATAAACACATAATATATCACCAAAGCATACAGAATTTGTACCAATTGGAGGGGGAAAAAGGGAACCTACCTCGATTGTAGACTATTTACACAAGTATACGAACTAGCGCGTAGATTGAGACACCCGGCTTCCTCTTTTTCTTCTCCTCTTCTTCTTCTCTCTTTCTCCTTTTCCTTCTCTTTCCTTTACTGCCGCCGCTGGCCTCAGCACTCCAACTCTCTCTCTGTTTTCTTGCACCTTGGTTTTCTATCCTTTTGGCCTCCACAAGGAGAGGTTATAAACTATAAAGAGGAAATGAGATAATTTGTACCACATAACTCATTCCACGATCAACACTTCTTTTCTATTATTTTTCTTTCCTATTATTCAATGTGACTACTTAACTGCCCACCCATTGCCAATTTATCCATTCAGTTAGGCGAAAGTTTGGGGCAGTTATTGCCTCCCATATATCACATCCCTTATCTTTTTTTTTTTGAATTTATTAATTTTCTTTTTTTTTCACATAATATCCTCACCGCCCCCCTTTTGTTTGTTTAACTATTATTCATATTATTATTTTTATATACTTTGTGTTTTCTATTTTCTTTACTTATTTACTTGTCTTTTATTTTTAATAAATATATATATCCTATCATGAGTTACGAAACTACTTGTGTATAAATAGTACATTGCCGTTAATTAAATTCTAAGGGTCATAACACTCACGACTACGTTAGTTTAAATTAATGTATCAAAGCTAATTCGAAGTTTCTGGGTGTAACAATAACACAGTTACTGGTTGCATTGGATGTGGTTCCTCTCTAATGTCCAGCATTGGCAGCTTGAGATCTCCATGGCTCAGCATTCCTCCACAGGTCATTGAACTTGGCTGGTGGTCTACCATGCTTGGAAAAGCACCTTTCTTCAGTATGTCCAGGTTCCTTACAGAATTTGAAGAAAACTTTTGAGTCTCCACTCCTTCGGTTATTATGCTGGGGAGGCATGTACCTCCTAGTTAGTATGTTGGCTACAATGTGATCTTGAGTATCCCTTGGTGCATGGACACACATTGCAGTACCTTCAGTACTTGAAGAAGAGCTCATCATAAGTTTGATTCTGCTTTCTTCTTGCCTGATTTTTGAGAATACATTATTCATTGAAGGAAGGGGTTTGGTTCCAAGGATTCTTCCCATCACATCATCAAACTCTTTGTTTAATCCATCCAAGAATTTAAAAATTCTCATGGTTTTAGTAATGTATTTGTACAGCTTGTCTTCCTCTTGATTAGGCCTTTTATATGAGTCATAGACATCAAACTGTTGCCAGATCCATTTTAACTGTCAAAATATACATTAACATGAGAGTCTCCCTGTTTAATGTCATGAAGCATGACATCCAGCTCATAAAACTCAGAGATATTGTCAAGTTTTGAATACATATCTTGAGCTGCCTTCTAGATTTCAACAGCTGAATCATACAAGATAAAAATGTCACTTATATCTGTGGTCATTGATCCAATTAGCCATAATATGATCATGCAATTTTCAGCATTCCATGTTTTGAATTGCACATCACTCTCATTAGGAACCTCATAGTCAAGCTTGAGGTAATGTTCCTTGCCTTTTCTTGTGATAAACATTTTGACAGCTCTGGACCACTCCAGGTAACTGTTTCCATTCATTTATGATGGGTTATTGTTATAGTGGTGGTATCAACACTATGACTGCAGCTTACTTCAGTTGAATTCGCAGGACCAACAGCGGGATTGGGAGAGATGGTGCTTCACTTCCAACTGACTCCATATTTTTCTTTAGTTAACTGTTAATCAAGATAGAAGAATGATGAAGAAGAAGATGAGTAGCAGAAATTTGAATTTCAATCTCTCGTAGAGAGCTTCAGCTCTGATACCATATAGATAAAACAACACTTAAAACACTTATTTAAAACAACACAATGAAGAAACAATCACATACTTTCATTTCTCAACAATGCCAAGATATATACACAATTCGGGCAACTGCTACTTTGGCCTTGATAACGACAACCAACTTCTAGGTTTGGTCGGGTAGAAACTAATGGATAATTCTATCGTTAATCATCAAAATGATGATTATCTTGTAGTCATATGTTTAAATAACACTTATATACAATCAAATAAGAATTTTGAATAAAGACCAGAAAAAAATAGGCTGATACATAGGTGTTCGACAAATTAACAGAACAATACCTGAATGAAAGTGGTAGCAGCTGACTTTACTTGGTTCCACCCTTTATTCTTGGTCTGGTTCTTTTCCTGATATACTTGGTATCCCAACATAACTTACCAAAAATGATAAGAGTGGTATTTTGAGTTTTATAGGTACATGACACAAGAAATTCACTCAATGACTTTTACAAAGGAATCCTTATGATAATCTCCGGACGACAAAGATATTCTCACAATTTTCTATCTTCAAGAGTATTTTCGTCATTTCATCCTCCAAGGGCATTATGGTCATTTTATTCGAGCTTATAATTTTGAGTATATTATTATCATCATTATGGAGCTTCTATATTATAATCTTGAAGATTGTCTTGTGACTACATTTTCTATTCATTCAAAGTTGAATACATTGTCGGTATCGTCTAAATATGTGATGGTTTTCTTGTCACATCATATTTTTATCTTGGGCATACTTATATATATTATTATTGGAGCTTCTCATCTACATTGATGCAGAGGTTTTGAGGGCATTCTTGGAACAAAATTTGCCACAACCTACAAGGAGACAAATGTGGAAATTTTGAATTATTTGTGGACTAAGTCATGTCAACTATTTCTATTTATTTCTCTTCATCAAATCTGAGTGTCTACGCATATGTACACATGGAAAATGTTCTCTTATATGTGTTAATGATGTTCCATTCATTTTTTTGACTTGTGTACAAGAATATGCCACATGGACCAGCAAAACACAACTAGGTGGCAAAATTTGCCAACACGGATATCCAAGGTTTAGGAAATGGCTACAAGGCTGTTAAAGAAGCCAATTTGAATTCAAAATATGCAGCTCTCACATGTCCTATGTTGGTGCAAGGAGTTGATATAAACTTGGGAAGAATATGCCATCTTATTCTCTTTATATTATCTTCATTTTTTTTCTCACAATTTCCAAGTCATTTCCAGATGAAAGTTTCGGCAAACTTGGTTGGCATAGGTTGACAAATCATGTTGCTTGAAGATGCCAGGTGTGCAAGGTGCTAAGATGGAAATCCAACGAAATGAACACCATGAAGCTTTGCTGATGTTGAAGGTGATAAAATGGCAATATTATCTTCAAGGGGGTGCCTCAAACTATAAATAATACCATTAGTGAAGAGAAGAAGAACAAACCTCTTGCTCTCTTCTTCTATCTTCTCTATTCTCCTCTATTGCTTTTGTGTAGCTAAAGTGCTTTTTGGGTGATTGTCTAGAGCTACATAAAACACCTGTTATGTTGAATTTGTAAGTGTTTTAGCCATTTTTATAAGACAAATCAATAAGTGTTTGAGGTGTCGCTACATAAGTTGTATAGAGGTGATAAACCTTCTTAATTAAGGTTGGTGTATAACCCTAGGATCAAGTTTGGTATCTGTTGTACCGGTGATCATTCATAGTGAAAATCCAAGGAAAGGTGTTCATTGGGACTGGAATAGGTCACATTGACCGAACCAGGATAAATTCCTTGTGTCTTTGTTCTTATACTATTCTGCCCTTTTTTTACTGTTTTCACAATCTAATTTACACAACTGATTAAAATAGAAAAATGTTTTCAAAATTATTGCTTTTAGGTGGAGATAAACTTCAGACGATTAGCTTTCATTTGAAACAAGAATAATTTGATTTGAGCAAAAAAAAGTTAATCTTTTAGTCTTTGGAAGATTATTGCTTCATTTTGGGAACAATCTGACCAGTTTCAAAGCAACGTGCATTTTCATTTTATGAAGCATAGTTTCGGGTCAAGGCCTTTTTGAAATACAAACTAGACATCTTAAAGAGTATTTGGACCCAAAAAACCTTTTTGACATAGTATATAAAAAGTTATAGCCTTTCAAAGTTTGCTAACTTTATGTTCAAAACAGTTTAGACTGGCCATCTGAAACTTTGTATTTGTTTGAAGGGCCAATGATTTTATTTTTAGCTCATTTTTGGGCACAGTAAACTTAGGTCTTTAAAGTTTATTTTTGTCAAGTTTCATAATTTTTGGAGTTATACTAACATTTTTAAATTTTACAAAAATGTTTATTGGCTTTGAAAACTTTCAGAATCAGTTTTAAGGGAAAATTTTCAAAGGGTTTAAGATAGTGCTATTTCTGCTAACGACTAATCACCCCAAACCCTCTAGTGGTTTTTATTGTAGGTGTTATGGTCCAATATCTGATAGGTGGCTCATTTCTTTTTCATCCCAAATGGCCTGATGACGTAGCCATAGGTGCCGATCTCTGTGATGAAGGAGGTTTTATCTAGGTCTTCTTTAAACATGACTATTTGATGATATCCTTTGAAAGCGAATAAGAAAGTCGAAGACCTCGTGCTCAATTGTTGAATCTACAAATCTATAGAATTTAGGCAGTGGATAACAATCTTCTGAACATGCTTTATTCAGGTTGATGTAGTCTACCTACTTTCTCCAATTATTATAAGGTTTTGACACCATCATGGGATTAGCTGGACTAGCAATCCAGATTAGATGGAGGACTACTATAATAAATTTGGCACCAAGGAAGTTGCCGACTTCTTCTGTGATTACGCTATTTCTCTCAAGAGCAAGATTTCTATCCTTATGCTTAACCACTTTCACTTTTGTGTTCACTCCTTATGCTCCATTAAAGTTGTTGTGATTCATGCATGTGCTCTACCATTGAAACAAAGATAACCACAAATTGAATAGATTCTGGAGTTGGTCTAATAGCTCAGCTCATATCCAAGTTCCAATCTTGCTTGTCTTGTTTGGCTATTATGGATCTAAGATTAAATCTTACACCGCATCATCCTGGTGTAGCTTTTCCTTGTTTGGGACATAATCTCATCAAGACTGACCTGCTGCATGAGCAATTTTCCTTTGACCGCAACTGCGTAGTGAGTTTGCGCCACTTGTAAATTGCCATGCATGGTTGCCACATTGGATTGGGTTGGGAATTTTAGGCTGATGGGAAATGGGATACAACCGCCTATAACTCAATTAGGATTGGCCTTCTGAGAAGAATGCTGCAGGCGACCCTTCCTTAAAAGCGACAAAATCAACCCACAAGATCCGCTACCTTAGGTATTCGCCAAAGTAACTAACAGCATAACCTGACATGTTGGATGAAATTCCATTCCTGAAAACCCAAATAGTGTAGCCTATATGAGACACAGTGAGTTGTCCTACAAACATAGTGTTCGGTAAACATTGTGGTACATGATGTTGGTCACACTACCTTTATCAACTTAAACTTGACGCACCTTCATGGTGTTGTCTGGAGCAAGATTCGTGAGAATGTCAATTATAAGGCCCTTATTATCGTATCCCATAAGAATCGGATCTTCATGTACAAAGATTAATTCTTACAATAACTTGACATTCTTTTGAGATGATTTGTCCAAACACTCTGAATCTACCAAGGTCTTTAGTGATATATGTTGCCCCAGGGCCTTTCTTTTGATCCGTTTGACCAAAGCTTGAAACACGCGCATAGTTTAAGCAATATATTGCACATCTTTTATGTGTTCTTTATGGATGACTCCTGGGTTTTGGTTATCGCGACCAACCTGTTCATAAAAATCGTGTTTTAAAAAACGCTTGGTACCCCTATTTCTATGATGGTGAGAGGACTCCACACCTTCACGTTGATTGATTTTACCCATTTTGGATAGTGTTATGTATATTTTTGTAAGAAACGTATGCAACTAAAGGCCAAGTTGCTCTTCTTTAGTGCCAAAATGTAAAGTTATGTCCGCCTTTTAGGCCAAAAGATGATCCGGATAGAAAATATGTATAAAAACTTTTACTGAAAACTTGCAAGAATCATCAATGCTAGAGGATCTGGAATTATTACTCTAGATAAAACCCTCCGATACTCAAGTTGGTTGTGAGTTATTCCATGTTTGGCATATAGTTTATGTTGAAATTTGGAGAAACCTGTTTCTTTGTGAGAATAGTGTGTTCCACGAGGAATGTCTCTGAGTTGTCTAAATATTTGCTCAAACTTGTGTTTTGTCACTGGCAAAAATGCTTTTGCAGTCGTTGACTGGACCATTGCATTCTTGGGACTGCCACGCATTGCCTAGTGTCTGGTCTTGCTTGTGCAAGTTGACCAAGTATCAAGATAGTGGTGCTACGTGTTGCGATGCTAGGTGAAATTGTCTGCATAGCGAAGGATGCCTTCGCTGAGCTGAGCTGAGTTTACTTCTCACATTGGAAGCCTATGAAGGTGACTTTGCTTGGCTCGAGTTTGGTTCCTGTAGGTATGCTAGCATGCTAATCTGTTGGTTGAGGCTGACCTCAAATGGTGCAAAGGTCAGTGGAACGTCGTGCGTCTGTGCGTTTGCGCTGATCTGAATGGACGTTAAGTTAGTGTGTCTTAACTGAACCTAGGATGTGCTGCATCCTAGTAAGGTCTATTGATGCTGACTCTGTCAAGACCGACCTGGTTATATTTGCCGTTTCTATAAGTTTGTTGATTTTTTCCTCATTAACAATTAACGAAATTATTCTATGGATATTGATTATTCTATGGACGATTATATATATTCTGTAGACATTGATTAGCGACAAAACGAATATTTTATACTATCCTTCAACACTTTGTAGCCTTTTCATGTGGCGTAGATCCGTCTTACCGTTGGTATTATTTTAATTCAGCAAATGAGATGAGTAATCCTTTGTATTATTTTAATTCAGAAAGCGAGATGAGTAATCCTTTCCATATTGCAAGTCATTTATACTTTTTTATATGCTTTAAACTATTTATACATTTACCTATCATTCCGTGTTTTTGTCCTCATTGATCAAAATTGCTAAAAAAGAACAAAAAGCGGAATAACGAGGAAACATATAACAAAAGCTTATACAAAAATTATACAAGCTGAACAGAAGTATATTGCTGAATTGAAAAATACTCCCATCTCACCTGCTGATATGAAAATTATTTTATCAGTTTGATCTTCATATAACCATGACCTAACGAACAAAATACTAATTTCGAAAATATTATAAAATTTGCCAATAACTTTGCTAATGACATGTATGGCGAGTCTGACCACTCCTAAAGGCCTTTGTCAGTTTCATCTGTATATGGGATATGGGTTTGACCAAACACACAAGTAACACTTGGCCATCCTAAAATCCTAATGGCATATTTGGCGAGCCCGTTAGTATGCATGTGCATACATGTGTGTTGTGGTGTGTGTATATGTGTCTGTAATTTTTAGTTCAATACTTAGACTTAGAAATTACATATATACGATTGTAGCAGACTAGTGGTTGAAAGCCCAAGAATTTATTCACTTGTATAACCAGTTAAGCTTATTTTCTTCCTTTTCCTTATCATGTTAAGTTTGGTGGAACTGAATTCAACAGCCGAGCTGAGCCGCTGTGCTTAACTTAAGCCAACTTGATTAGAACTTGGAGAAGTAAACTACTGCCGAGCTCAGCTGGATAGTGCCGAGCTGAGCTGAGCTACACAACAAAGGGTATCTTGGAATAGAAGCATTGCCGTGCCGAGCTGGATAGCAGCGATGCCGAGCAGAGCTAGACAACAGAGCACTGATCTCAGCTCGGCAGTGTATCAGAAGTTTACAGGATGGAATATTCCTTGATTGGAGATTTGATTGAAGAGAATCATGTTCTGAATCAAACTCTCCATATTTATCTTTTTATAAGGAATATTTGATAGAGTCCTATTAATGTAATGTAGTGATGCAAAAGGAGAATTCCATAAATCATGTCGATCATTCATTCCCTATAAAATCCCCT
Organism: Eustoma russellianum; assembly: GCA_036186865.1. Lineage (NCBI taxonomy): Eukaryota > Viridiplantae > Streptophyta > Magnoliopsida > Gentianales > Gentianaceae > Eustoma > Eustoma russellianum. The sequence goes on along the minus strand of AP025063.1, from coordinate 14,610,570 downwards.
ATTTGATGCAGAATTGATGTAACCAAAATCTTAGTTGGTTGATAGTGAATTTCTTGGCTTGCCGCCGCCGTGGGTTTTTCTTCCCTTTGAGGGTTTTCCCACGTAAAAAAATCGTGTGTTCTTCGTTTATTACTTTCTTTGATTATTGTTCGTTACGTTTGTATAGCAATAGCATGACTGTGCATTCTTGTTAACAATCGTTGTGGTTGTTTCTGCTATTCTGCAAACCAAACAACTGGTATCAGATCGAGGTTCTTTGTTCAAGTGAGAGCAATGGCCGATGATGGCAAATCAAGGATTGAGAGATTTGATGGATGAAACTTCAGTTTCTGGAAGATGCAAGTTGAAGACTATCTATATCAGAGAGATCTATATCTGCCTCTTGAAGGGGAGGAGGTAAAGCCTACTTACATGACGGATCGAGAATGGGATATTCTAGATCGTAAAGCACTGGGTGCCATTAGGTTGTCCCTGACACAAACCGTAGCATTCAATATCTCAAAAGAGAAGACCACAAAGGACGTGATGTATGAAAAGCTGTCTGCCTTTAATAAAGTGTATCTGATGAAAGGACTTTTCAACATGAAGAAAACTGAGAGCAAAATGATGCAGGAACATTTAGTGAGTTCAACACGATTACTAGCCAATTTGAGTCGGTTGGGAATGTCTTTGACAATGAGGTCCTAGTCTTCCTAACAGTTGGGATGGAGTTGTCATGGCTGTGAGCAACTCATTCGGAGAAGGTACCTTGAAATTTGAGAATATGGTAGATGTGCTGCTTGATGAAGATTCAAGGAGGAGAAACAGTGGAAGCGCTGAAAGTACTGGAGCCGCACTGAACACATAAGAGCGTGACAGATCTGCCAAGAACGGCAATGACAGAGGAAGTGGGAGATCTCAGTCAAGGAAGATCAAGTCAAAAGGCTCAAATCTGGTATGCTGGAATTGCAAAAAGAAGGGTCACCTCAAGTGCCATTGCATAGTCAAGAAGAAGGCTGATCAGATTGACAAGAATGGAAATAAAATTCATTTCTCTCAAGCGTGCGGGTCTGACAGTGATAGCCTGATCTTGAGTTGTTAAAGTCAAACTAACGCTCTTTGGATCTTCGACACTGGGGCCTCTTTTCATGCCACATCCAACTGAGAATATTTCACAAATTAAAAAAGTTGCAATTTTGGAAAGATATATCCGGGGATGATGACTCCTGTGATATCATTGGCAAAGAGGATATCATATTGACTCTACCAGATGGAAGGCAGCTGAAGCTGCTGCAAGAAAGACACATACCTCGGCTGACCAAGAACCTGATCTCAATAACACAGCTGCCTGATGACTCCGACTTGGAAGCAAGATTCAACAAAACACATTGGAAGTTAGCAAGGGATCCTTAATTGTGGCACAGGGATTGAGAGCTGGGACCTTTTACAAATTCTCGAATAAGATCTTGGTGAATGCAGTCACCTCAGCAAGTGACGCCGAGCTCTGGCACCAAAGACTTGGACACATGAGTGTCAAGGGGATGAGGGTAATGGCGTCCAATTGGAAGCTGGAAGATCGATCAAATATTGATATGCTATTGTGTGAATCTTGTGTGCCTGGAAAACAGAAAGCTGCTAGTTTTTCTAAGCACAAGAGAAGTCTCAGAGCTGAAAAGTTAGAGCTTGTACACACATATGTTAGGGGGCCTTTAGATGTGCCTTCACTGAATGGTTGTCATTATTATGTTACTTTCATTGATGACTCAACTAGGAAGCTATGGGTATACTTTATTAAGCACAAGCCTGACATATTTGAAGTCTTTAAAAGATGGAAGAGTCTTGTTGAGAACGAAACAGGGCTAAAGCTAAAGTGCTTGAGGTCATAAAATAGTGGAGAGTACCGCAGCAAGAAGTTTGAGGGCTATTGGGCCGAGAATGGGATCAGAAGGGAGAAGACTATGCCAAAAACACCTCAACATAATGGTGTTGCTGAAAGGATGAACAAAACCATCTGTGAAAGAGAAAAAAGTATGAGGATACAAACAGATCTGCCGAAATCCTTTTGGGCCAAGTTGGTGAACACTACCATTTATCTGATCAACAGGGGTTCGTCTACCGCAATCGACTGTAAACTTCCCGAAGAAGAGTGGACTGGCAAGGAGATTTCATTTGCCCATGTCAAAGTATTCGGCTGCACTACTTATGCACCGCTGAAGCCGGAGGAGAGAATAAAATTTGACCCCAAGTCCAAAGTATGCTCTCTAATTGGCTATGGTGGTGACAATTTTGATTATAGACTGTAAGATCACGTAGGAAAGAAGGTGATCAGAAGCAAGGATGTGGTTTTCAATGAAAACATGCTTTATAAGGTTAGAGTAAAGGAAGAGAAGCAACATGTGAAGCCCAAATACTTTGAGAAAAGTGACGTTGGTCATGCCGAGCTGAGCAAACATACAGATCAGACTGCTGAGGTGCCCACTGCAGGAGATGAAGCTCCGGACAAGCAAGTAACATCACCTATTATTGTTCGGAGAGAGAGGATAACCATTTGCCCCCACCATGTTCTCACCCTCACTTTATTATTTGCTTCTTATTGACTGTGACGAGCCGAGCTGCTATAAAGAAGCAATAAGCTCTGACAAAAGTGAAGACTTGAGGGCTACCATGGAAGATGAGATGAACTCTCTACAGAGCAATTTCACCTGGGATCTTGTAAAGAAGCCACCAGGGAAGAAAGCAATTAAAAACAAATGGGTGTACAGGTTGAAGCAAGAAGCTGGCGGCACTCAAATATACAAAATAAGGCTTGTTGTGAAAGTCTTTTAACAGAAAGCCGAGGTTGACTCCATTGAAATCTTTTCACCAGTTGTCATGCTGTCAACCATCAGAACCATCATGACTCCATTGATGTTAAAACAGCCTTTCTTCACGGAGATCTAGAAGAAGATATTTACATGATGCAACCATAGGGCTATGAAGTACCTGGTAAAGAAGACCTAGTATGTAAATTGCAAAAGGGCTTGTACGGTTTGAAACAAGCTCTGAGTTAGTGGTATAAGAAGTTTGACAACTTCATGACAGAGGTTGGCTACAAGCGTTGTCATGGTGACCACTACTGTTACTTCAAAAGGTTTGAAAGGTCATATATTATCCTGCTACTCTATGTAGATGACATGCTAATAGCAGGAGAAAGCACTGATGAGATCAAGAAGCTGAAGGAACAATTGGCCAAGAAATTCTCCATGAAGGACCTTGGTCTGGCAAAGAAAATACTGGGACTCAGTATTGAAAGACATAGAAAGAATCAAGTGCTGAAGCTTAGCCAAAGAGACTATATCTCTAAAGTGCTGAAAAGATTCAATATGGAGAATGTAAAATCGGTGTCAGCACCTCTGGCAGGGTATTTTCAAAAATTTATCAAGGAACCATTGTCCTAAGATGAAGGATGAGCTTGAACGGATAAAGAAGGTACCCACGCCTCAGTCGTGGGTAGCTTGATGTATGTCATGGTGTGCACCTGACCAGACATATCCCATACAGTGGGAGTTGTGAGCAGATTTATGTCTAATCCAGGTCCTGAGCATTGGGCTGCAGTGGAGTGGATACTAAGGTGCTTAGTTGGAATGTAAGACTTGACACTGCAGTTCGTCAACGATGACCTAATCCTACTCAGCTTTATAGACTCTGACATGGCTGGAGACATTAATGAATGCAAGAGTACTATTGGGTATGTTTTCATGCTTGGCAGTGCTGCAATCACCTGGGTAACAAGATTGCAAAAGATTGTAGCACCGTCAACAACTAAAGCTGAGTACGTGGCAACAGTTGAAGCTACCAAGGAACTGGTGTGGTTGAAGAGTTTACTAAACGAGTTGTGGCACCCATAGATCGGCTGCAAACTATTTAGTGACAGTCAGGGTGCAATACACTTGGCTAGAAACTCCGTTTATCATGCAAGATCGAAGCATATCGACATCAGATATCACTACATAATGGATATGCTTGAAGGAAGACAGTTCGACTTGGAGAAGATTCATACCACCCAGGATCCAGCAGACATGATGATGAAGATTGTTCCGAAAGAGAAGTTTGAACTCTTCAAAGCTTCTCTGGGCCTTGTTACTTGATGATAGTGCTAAGGGGCGGTAGTTGGAAAAGAAGAACTTTAAAAATGTGTCAAAGTTAAGGTCAGTTCCAAGTGGGAGATTTTGTTAAGTTTGGAGGAACTAAAGTCAGCAGCTGAGCTAAGCTGATGTGCTGAACATAAGCCAACCTGGATAGAACTTGAAGAGGTAAACTACTGCCGAGCTCAGCTGGATAGTGCAGAGCTAAGCTGAACTGCACAACAAAGGTTATCTTGGAACAGAAGCATTGTCGTGCCGAGCTGGACTGCAGCGATGTCCAGCAGAGCTGGACAATAGAGCATTGATCTTAGCTCGGCAGTGTATCAGATGTTTACGAGATGGAATATTCCTTAATTGGAGATTTGATTGAAGAGAATCCTATTCTGAATCAAACTCTCCATATTTATCTTTTCATAAGGAATATCTGATAGAGTCCTATTCATGGTAATGTAGCGGTGCAAAAGGAGAATTCCATAAATCATGTTGATCCTTTAGTCCCTAAAATCCCCTGTTAGACGCATAAATGATGTAATCAAAATCTTAGTTGGTTGTTAGTGAATTTCTTGGCTTGCCACCGCTGTGGGTTTTTTTCCCTTGAGGGTTTTTCCCACGTAAGAAATTTTGAGAAATAGGAAAGAAATTAATATTGGGACAAGTTTCAAACTGTGGTTAGCAACATAATTTGAGCTAATATTATGATTAGTTTCACTAGTGATAAGTGAAAACTAATGAGTCTTTAATTATCTATGTGACGAGTAGATAATTATAGGCTTTTGAATCACTCGATTCAGATATCGAGTAAATGAGAAATTAATGCTTAAAGTAGACGGATAAATACAGCTCAGCTCAGTCGTACCTGGGCGTGGGCTCAGGTAGCAGACTGAGTTGCGCACCTGATGGGTTCATGTTGTGGACTGGGCTACAGGCCGCGCTGCAGACTGCAGGCCAGGTCCTGTAGCACCAGGTCGGATCTTGTCATTCGAGATATAAGTTGTTTCAGTTAAAACTCTCCAGGTTTTTAAGATAAGATAAGGTTAAATTTTGAAAAAGTTGTTCAGATTTCACCAGCCGAGCAGACCTGAATTTGTTATGATCTGACGGTTCAGATTGAATAGTTAGTTGATCTGACGGTTGAGGGCAGACCTGGCACGGTTATTTGATCCAATGGTTCAGGCCGAGCTGGTATCTGATCCTACGGCTGAGATTGGACTGACTGTAACAAACTGACCTCAGAATTTCCCTATAAATAGTGGCCGAAGGTGACCTCTGTGTACACACACTTAGAACAATTCAAAAGTTCCTCTCTTCTCTTCAAGTTCCCTCGCTGCATTTTCATTCTCTTTCTTATACAACTGCATCAGCATGCCGAGAAGTTCAGGACATCCAACAAGTTCATAGAGTTCAATGCTGCAGTGCCATTCGTCTGAACTGATCTCCGTTGTATCCTAGGAAAGGGTTGCTCCTCTAGCTGGGCACAGTATATCGGAGCAATAACGTCTTAAGGACAGAGTCCTGGACTCAACTTGGATCTTTGCTCAGTAAAGCTATGAAGGTGATTGCCGAGCTAAGCTCTGCTTTATGCTGAGCTTTGCTACCTGGCTGAGGATATTCGTTGTTCTGCAGCACTACCGTGCTGAGCTCTGCTCGGCCGAGCACAACTGTTGATTGTAGTGCTGAAGTGTCGAGGTCGGCATGTTGGTGATCAGTCCAAAACGCAAATATAATTATGCTGACTGGACTGATCTAATCTGTCTGATCAGTCTGACAGTAGCTAAGCTCGGCTGGAAGGCTGATAGCACAAAACCACTGTTCAGAGGTGCTTTTCAGTTTAGGCCAGCAGGTCAGCTGACAGTTCAGAACGCAAACTCAATTGCTCTATCTGAACTGTCTTGACTTTGCGGATCTGTTCAGCCTAACCTGAGCTCGGCAGGTCGGACATTACTGTACAGAAGTCAATTTGTTTGACTTGAATTATTTCCAACAAAAAATCGTGTGTTCTTCATTTAATACTTTCTTTGGTTATTGTTCGTTACGTTTGTATCACAATAGCGTAATTGTGCGTTCTTGTTAACAATTATTGTGGTTGTTTTGTGCTGTTCCGCAAAACCAACAAAATCTGATATGTTATACTTACAAGTTTTGTCGAAGGCCATCTTTTCTTTCGGCAGGGCAAGTGATCTTTAAATTTTGCGTTATTTGTGAAATACTATAGAAAAGTTTTTTGTTAAAGAAATATTGTACACATTGTTATAGGAAGATACAAATGTAATACAGACTGTTAAAGAAGATGCAAAAAAAAACCCACGAAGTAAGCACCCCCTTGGAATCCTCAGGAAAAAAGAAATAAAAAAAAAATAATCAATTGCTAAACTCATCAAGCCTCAATATCTTTATTCTTTAACTCATCTGTCATGTCCCGGCCTGTATAATAATAATAATAAAAAAAAAGATGATAAACTCCTAATCTATTTAGAAGTTGAAAATTAGGATAAGTCTTAAATCAAATACAATAAGATAGAATGTAGGTAGGAGATATACTTTATATAAATCCTAAACCTAATTGGTATATACCTTAACCTAAACTAATACACACAGACCCCTCATATCAAACCTGCCGCCTCCCCTTGCTGGAAGAAAGCAAACACCTTGCTGGAAGAAAACTTCACAACCTATAGCCACAATCTTTCAGCAACCACAACAAACACTTTTGTTTGTTTTGCACAATCTCTCGGCCCAAATCAGCAAGAAGGAAAAAAATGACAAGAAAAAAAAAGATTGCAATTTCTTTGTGCCTTTCAAGCCGGGGCATCTTAGGGGGGAAAAGAATAATTTTTGTTCAACCCCAGGCCAAATTCAATCGTACGGTAATTTATACGTGAATCAAGTAAGTAATCTCTCTATACTTGCTATGTTTTGCGAAAAATCTATACGTTATTTTGGTATGAACTTTGGATCATGCATTCGTATATGTGTTTGAATAGATGAATGTAGATACATATTCATAAGTAACTTTACTATACTTTCTATGTTCTATAAAACTTATGAATTATGTTGATAATAAATTGGATCATGTATATATATTGTTGTCTTCATAGATGTTGAAATATATATATATATATATATATATATATATATATATAAATGTATTAAATCTGTGGAAAAGATCCCGAATGCGCTCTGACGGCCAGCTTCTGCGGCGGCAGTAGCCGCCGCCGTTTCTTCCTCGTATAGTCACTGCCGGTTGCTGCGATCACTCTCCATTTCTCCCTTTCCCCACATTCTTCACAAAAGTTCCATTCTTTTATCCCTTTTCTTGGAAGCGGACATGGCGGCTGTGCCATCTTTTGCCGCAGTTGTTGCCGGGCACTCGACACCGCCGATCACCATTGCTCCGAAGGTGGTAACTCGTCACAAAGGTATCCCATTGGTTCCTTTTCTTGATTCGGAAATAGATGCCCTTGCTGCTCCTTTTCGATATTCTCTTGTTGGAACGTTTTGGTATGGTCGTCCCCCGCTAAAGGTTATCTGGGATGTTTTTGAGAAGATTGGTTTTCATCAGGACCTTCAGATAACGCTCATTGATCAATCCCATATCTTGCTGAATTTTCGAAATGAAGCGGATTACCTACGTTGTTTTTATCGTCGTTCTTGGCATATTTCTGGTTGTCATATGAGAGTTACGAAATGGACAGTGGATTTTGACCCTTCGTCCGATGCTCCAATTGTGCCGGTTTGGGTGGCTCTTCCGGGGCTGCCGGTACATTTCCACCAGCAGGAAGCCTTATTCGAAATCGTATGTGCCATTGGATTGCCCATTAAGCTTGATACTGCAACTACGCAGGGACTTCGGCCTTCCGTGGCTAGAGTGTGTGTTGAACTTGACGTCTCTCAGGACTTGCCCCAAAAACTATACCTCCAGGCAAAGGGACGCTTGATATTGCAAAACATAGTTTATGAGGACCTCCCGTTGTTCTGCAATGACTGCCGCCGTTTGGGGCATGCATCTGGTAATTGCTCCTCCACCGCCGCCACTCCTATCCCTCCCCCGCCGCCGCCACCTCCTATTTCTCGACCGGCCAAGACCCGTTGGACGCCTGTTAAGCGTAAGTCCACTGTGCCTCCCCCAGCCCAGGATGGTGCCGCAGAAGCCGATACTCTTATGGATTCCCCCTCCAGTGAAGATATCCCGGTATATGATCATGCACAGCAGCCATCTGTGACTGGTGTACCAACCATGCCAACTCCGGCTGGCACTGAATCCATGCCAAACCTAATGACTTCGCAGCCGTCTGCTCCCCCATCTGAACCTCCTTCGCATGAAGTTTTTAGTGATGCCGCAGACTTTCCAGCCACGGAGGAGGCTGCCCAATTTGATTTCGGACATGTTTCCGACAATGATCTGCCTGCCGACTCGGCAGTTCAAGAAATCCCTATGGTATCTGCTGACGTGGCACATCGCATGCAGCTCATGCAGCCGTCTCCGAATGATGACTTGTTGATCTCGCGATTGCAAGGCCCTACTTCGGACGGCCCATTTATTCTAGTGGTACCACGTCGCAAGCGTCGATCCCGCAAGGATCTTCCTCCTCTGCAACCTTCAACAGGGTTGACACGTAGCGCATCGCATATTATCCAGGGAAGTGTTTCTACCTTAACTCAATGAATATTTTAATATGGAATATACGGGGCATGAGTGCCTCGCTACCACGGTTACGTAATTTGATCCGCGAACATAAGTTACACCTTCTAGCTTTGATTGAGCCCAAGCATCCCCCATCACATATATTGAGATATGGGTTACGTTTAGGTTTCTCACAGAATTTTGTATCACAGTCAGAACGAATTTGGTTTTTTTGGAGAGATCATGAATTTCCGATTGATCATAGATGTATTTTATATATGTTGTACCATTTGTATACGTGAAACATTTTTATATATGTGTAGATTTCTCATGGTTTTTCTGGGTCGCGGCCGTGACCCATTTTTATGAGTTTTCAAAATTTGGGTGTGCATTATTGACGAATATGTACACAGGGGCATGATATTTCTAATATGTGTGTTAAAATCTTTACTTTGGTCTGCGTGTGTCATTTAGTGGGTGTGTGCTGACAGTGGGCGTGTCTGATGAAGGCATGGCCGAGTGGCCACTGCAAGTTAGGTGTCATCTACATATTAAATTATCAATATGAAATATATTGGTTATACTTGCATGTGTGACGTTTATATAATATATTTATATATATATATATATATATATATATGATTATGTAGGCATTTACATGAAAATTGTATACGTGATACTTGTATTGTTCGAATTGAGGAAGTGGCCCGAGGGAGTTACGTGTATATATATACGTGTATATGCACATGTATGGGCATGAACATATATACGTGTATGCATACACAGCTGAGATGATGATGGTTTTGGTATTTTAGATATTTTTGGTATTTTTGGATTTTTGTTTGGAATTAGGTGTTATTTGGAGAGTATTTTGGTAAATTTGACATTTTGGCCCAACTTGGTAATTTTCACTAACTTTGGTACTTGAAAAATGGTTTTGAAAAGTTGCACTTGCATATTTTTTTTTTGGAAATTCACCCTTACAAAGGAAACATATCGATAAGCCGGGTTGATTCCTATTTTTGTTATTGAGCGCTACAGATGTAATACCTCGTCAGGGACAGGGTTTCTGTATGTCTATTTGGATTGCTGCAGATATAACTACCTCGTCAGGGACAGGGCTTCTGTATGCGTATTTTGGGCCTGAGCGTAACTACCTAGTCTGGGACAGGGTGCAAAGGCAATTGTATTTGGTGTTATAGACGTAACGACCTAGTCTGGGACAGGGTGTTTATAGTATATTTGGTTTTGGGGGAATCAATTCGTAAGTCTTACGGTATAAGTCACTTGTAAGGAAAGTGCTATAGCCATTGCATTTGATTTTGGAGTTTGGACTGATTAAACCGGATTTGGTTATTTGGATTTTTGGATCGGTTTAATCAGATATGGACATTGGATTTGGACATTGGACATTGATATTGGAAACATTAGTTTTGAGATAAGGAGAGCATTGGCATTGCATTGCTTTGAAAAATTGCATCACGTTTTAGCTTGGACTAACCTTTGCTTGGCTGTCGTTTGGTTTGACTTGGTCATCGGTCTATTTGTTTAATTTGTTACGTACTTAATTGGACTTTATTTTGTACTTTGTTGGGTCTATTTGCTCTATTTGCTTTTGGATGTTAGGGGCAGAGTTGTAAATTTACTTGCGAAGAGAAGCATGATATTATTTTATGTTGCTATATATCGTTATCACACTTGCTTCTCCGTGTATGATCCCATGGTAAGTATAGTGGGATTACTTGCTGAGCGACTTGTCGCTCATACCACGCTTTAACATATTTTGCAGACAGACAGGTGATTGAGTTAGCATACCGAGGATGACCAAGAGTGGAGATATTGAGGTCGATGACATTCCAATGAGACTTTCGAGGGCTTAGTTGAGATAATGATTTTTGATACTCGAGGTTTATGTACTTTAGACATTTAGTTATATCTACATTTGACATTTGTATCGGATTTAGATTTGCCTAGACATTGATATTTATGATGGTGATTATTTCGAGGTTTTAAATTTTGACTTCCGCTGACATGTATCTATTTTGATTTGACGCTTCAATTCTTCTTAGTGAGATACGGCGGGTGCACTGTTCCCGATGTTAGGGCTCGGGAGCGGGGTGCTACAGGTGGTATCAGAGCATGGCTCTAGATCCATGGCGGAAGCGTAGATTTAGGCTATGATCTTAGAAATTAAGTTACGACTTTGCCCCTAAGCCACGATCTTAGACATAAGTGACAAATTTTGATTAAGAGTTGATCTGAACACTAGACGATGATTTGAACATAAGTATTGACCTTAGTCATAAGCGATGATTATATACTAAGAATGATTTTAGAATTAAGACATGATCTTAGACCTGAGAAATAATGATACTAAGAACGACCTTAGAAATAAATGGTGAATATGGACTTAAGGAGACGATCGGTTAAAGGACACGTATACTTGGGGTATACCATACGATTTACTTACATGCCTTACTTAAGTTTTGATCATAACATTTGCTCATTCCCTTAGCCGTGATTTTAGTAACTGTAAGTGAATAATGTATAATTAAATTGTATAAATTGCAATGTTTACCAAGATGCCATACCACAGGCAGCGGTTGATGCATTAATCTAGATGGACCGACAGTTACTAGGACTACTTTCTCCTAGCAGAAGCATAAGACCCTGTATCATTAGGGCAACTCAAAAGGGTTTATGTCTCTACTTTGATAGTTGTGTCGAAACCCGACTAGGTCTAAGTTGAGATCGTAGTACTAAGGAATGATAGAAATTAAGTAACGATTTATAAGCATTACGATCAGTAAAGTATAGAGAAAGATATCGTACGAAGGAATTTATATTATAAGGTTAAGATGTCGAATGTAGTGTTATCAAAATAAGACGACGATATGATTTCCCATTAGAGATATTAATCGATAGTGATGGGTGAGAATCGGCTATAGTGAGTGCATTGGAATGATGAATCGTCCCAAAATCTTTAGTTAAGTGTTGATATGTAGAAAACATTGAATTACTTGGCTTGGATCTAGTAGGCTTAAATTGAGATAGAGTAAGCATGACCAAGTAGGGATGGCTTTTCATGTGAGACTGAACTAGGTTAAAAAAAATTTAGCAGTTGAGATAACCAAGTAGAGAAGTTTGGTGGACCAGAGTGGCACGCGGAAGCATGGTGAATTAGAATACCTTAAGCAATCAATATTTGGTGCGCCATGATAGGATTGGTCAATTTAAGTTAAGGATTTTATCATAATGGATGGAAGTTAGACTTACAAGAAACGGTACATAGGCAGATTTTTCGTTGACAGTAAGGGGTAACTTAGAAAAATTATATGAAGTATGGACAAAAATTTTTCAAGTAGTTAAATGTTCTCATATAAGAATGTATACCAAGATATATTCTCTATTTTGAAGGTTTTTCAAAGATTTTCGCTTCTATGTATTCCAACTAGTTTCATTTCTTTGTATGGTCTATTAATCTTACAAGGCTATATTTTCTTCCGTATTTGTATATCAACATAATGGGATTTCAGTTCCCTGACAACTTTGAAAAAAAGATAGACATATTTCTTTAATGTCAATGTTTTCGAGAGCGATATGTTACATATTTCTTATACAATATTTCAAATTTCGTTTTGTTACAACAGTTTTAGCAAAATAAATTTTTTTTTGGAACATTGAAGTTGCAAGCATTTACGAATTAAATGTTTCTGAAGTTATTAACGCTAGCAATGAATTTTCTTATTTTTGCGAAATAAAAGTAGCTTTCAAAATGTATATTTCTTGTGGAAAGAAAAAGACACCATGTTCAAATCCTTTACGGAAAGAAATTTTTATGATTGTTGTGTCTCAATTGTTTTAAAGTGGTTTACTTGTAATACTTTTACAAATGAGTATATCATTATTTTTATAACTAGTTTCAAAATTACATACTTCTATTAAAACAAGAGAGGTATCGTATTCAACTTGTTTTATAAAACATAATATTATTGAGTTTCAACTATTTTAATGTGATTGCACCGTGATACTTTTTGCGAACAAGTTATGCCATTGTTTGTTAAGAAGTCAATTGAGAAACCGCTTTGTAAAAACAAATGTATAACCCTTTGGTTCTCGTGTTTACAAAAATGGGAAAGAAGGATATACTTTAAATTATTATAACTACATGAACTTTTTTTATTTGTTTGCAACTTAACGAAAAATAAGTCCATACACGTACTTCGTATATTAGGCTGTTGATGATATCTCTGCAAAAGTAAAGACCTGATCATATAGCTAGCTTGTAAGTGTATAAGAATTGATTTTGAGGACTTAAAAGACATTTGAGTTTAGTTCTCTGCCTAAGTAATTGATCACATATGATTAGTTTTAAGAATTCAGAACTGTAGATTACAATTATATAAGTGAATGATATACATTAAGTGGCATAAGTAAATTGAAGGCATAACAACCTAAACGTGAGGTTGACATGATGATACTCGTGACTTATACTAGGTGAATAGATTGAGTAGAACTACACTAAGTTATTGATTACGTAATACACAAGTTTCGAGGACGAAACTTTTTGTAAGGGGGGAGGTCTGTTATGTCCCGGCCTGTAGAAAAATAATAATAATAATAATAATAATAATAATAATAATAATAATAATAATAATAATAATTATAATAAATAAAAAAAGATGATAAACTCCTAATCTATTTAGAAGTTGAAAATTTGGATACGTCTTAAATCAAATACAATAAGATAGAATCTAGGTAGGAGATATACTTTATATAAATCCTAAACCTAATTGGTATATACCTTAACCTAAACTAATACACACAGACCCCTCATATCAAACCTGCCGCCTCCCCTTGCTGGAAGAAAACAAACACCTTGCTGGAAGAAAACTTCACAACCTGTAGCTACTATCCTTCAGCAACCACAACAAACACTTTTGTTTGTTTTGCACAATCTCTCGGCCCAAAGCAGCAAGAAGGAAAAAATGACAAGAAAAAAAAAGATTGCAGTTTCTTTGTGCCTTTCAAGCCGGGGCATCTTAGGGGGGAAAAGAATAATTTTTGTTCAACCCCAAGCCAAATTCAATCGTACGGTAATTTATACGTGAATCAAGTAAGTAATCTCTCTATACTTGCTATGTTTTGCGAAAAATCTATACGTTATTTTGGTATGAACTTTGGATCATGCATTCGTATATGTGTTTGAATAGATGAATGTATATACATATTCATAAGTAACTTTACTATACTTTCTATGTTCTATAAAACTTATGAATTATGTTGATAATAAATTGGATCATGCATATATATTGTTGTCTTCATAGATGTTGAAATATATATATATATATATATATAAATGTATTAAATCTATATTACATATATATAATATGTACGTATCGACCGTTGTATACAGAAAGGATACAAACATTATATTCCAAATCTATGATCAATTTGTATACAGAAATGATCAAACTGGATATGCCAAAATCTTTGCTCAAATGTTAGAAGGCTGTGTGCAACCGATGTGGTACACACTTTATTTTCTAAATTGATGCCAAAGTATATAATGTAATAAACTCTGCACCGTGCATATTCACACACATATATATGGATTGTATTGATTTCGAATTCTAAATATGTATGCATGCGACTTATGGCTGTGGATGTATAAGTAATCTTGGTGTATTTACTATGATTTTTGGCAAATTATATGTTTATATTTTCGGTACTAACTTGAATCATGTATTAGTATTTGTGAATTGTATAGATGTATTTTATATATGTTCTACCATTTGTATACGTGAAACATTTTTATATATGTGTAGATTTCTCATGGTTTTTCTGGGTCGCTGCCGTGACCCATTTTTATGAGTTTTCAAAATTTGGTTGTGCATTATTGACGAATATGTACACAGGGGCATGATATTTCTAATATGTGTGTCAAAAGCTTTACTTTGGTGTGCGTGTGTCATTTAGTGGGTGTGTGCTGACAGTGGGCATGTCTGATTAAGGCATGGCCGAATGGCCACTGCAAGTTAGGTGTCATCTACATATTAAATTATCAATATGAAATATATTGGTTATACTTGCATGTGTGATGTTTATATATATATATATATATATATATATATATATATATATGATTATGTAGGCATTTACATGAAAATAGTATACGTGATACTTGTATTGTTCGAATTGAGGAAGTGGCCCGAGGGAGTTACGTGTATATATATACGTGTATATGCACATGTATGGGCATGAACATATATACGTGTATGCATACACAGCTGAGATGATGATGGTTTTGGTATTTTAGATATTTTTGGTATTTTTGGATTTTTGTTTGGAATTAGGTGCTATTTTGAGAGTATTTTGGTAAATTTGACATTTTGGCCCAACTTGGTAATTTTCACTAACTTTGGTACTTGAAAAATGGTTTTGAAAAGTTGCACTTGCGTATTTTTTTTGGAAATTCACCCTTACAAAGGAAATATATCGATAAGCCGGGTTGATTCCTATTTTTGTTATTGAGCGCTACAGATGTAACTACCTCATCAGGGACAGGGTTTTTTTACGCCTATTTGGATTGCTGCAGATATAACTACCTCCTCAGGGACAGGTCTTCTGTATGCGTATTTTGGACCTGAGCGTAACTACCTAGTCTGGGGCAGTGTGCAAAGGCAATTGTATTTGGTGCTATAGACGTAACGACCTAGTCTGAGACAGGGTGTCTATAGCATATTTGGTTTTAGGGGAATCAATTCGTAAGTCTTACGGTATAAGTCACTTGTGGGGAAAGTGCTATAGCCATTGCATTTTATTTTGGACTTTGGACCTATTAAACTGGATTTGGTTATTTGGATTTTTGGATCGGTTTAATCAGATATGGACATTGGATTTGGACATTGGACATTGATATTGGAAACATTAGTTTTGAGATAAGGAGAGCATTGGCATTGTATTGCTCTGAAAAATTGCATCACGTTTTAGCTTTGACTAACCTTTGCTTGGCTGTCGTTTGGTTTGACTTGGTCATCGGTCTATTTGTTGACTTTGTTATGTACTTAATTGGACTTTATTTTGTACTTTGTTGAGTCTATTTGCTCTATTTGCTTTTGGATGTTAGGGGCAGAGTTGTAAATTTACTTGCGAAGAGAAGCATGATATTATTTTATGTTGCTATATATCGTTATCACACTTGCTTCTCCGTGTATGATCCTATGGTAAGTATAGTGAGATTACTTACTGAGCGACTTGTCGCTCATACCACGCTTTAACATATTTTGCAGACAGACAGGTGATTGAGTTAGCATACCAAGGATGACCAAGAGTGGAGATATTGAGGTCGATGACATTCCAATGAGACTTTCGAGGGCTTAGTTGAGATAATGATTTTCGATACTCGAGGTTTATGTACTTTAGACATTTAGTTATATCTACATTTGACATTTGTATCGGATTTAGATTTGCCTATTATTTATGATGATGATTATTTCGAGGTTTTAAATTTTGACTTCCACTGACATGTATCTATTTTGATTTGACGCTTTGTATTCTCTTTAGTGAGATACGGCGGGTGCACTGTTCCCGATGTTAGGACTCGGGAGCGGGGCGCTACATCATCAGCCCTCAACTCTCACCCAACTAAATTGCAGTTACCGGTAAAATGAAGCAACTAAAGTGAAGTTTTGATTTATTGGTGAGGTTAACTAAATAAGTAGTTCAGCTCTTCCAGCATGAAGCAGCAACAATAGGCTTTGATTTCCAACCAAGAAGCAAACATCCTTTCTCTTCCACAATGGTGTATCGTTCACACACATTAACATCTGCAAGCTACTGTTTAGCAACACCAATCATCTTAATTGGCGCAGCCGAAAAACGAGTCCTACTCATCCTTCTCCTCCACTGATCCACCTTCTCATGCCTTTCCAACCTTGCACTTCCTTCACAGCTCACCATGTTCTTTATCTCCTCTGCAAAGTAGAAATGCTCTATCTTTGCACGCCTTGTGTCGTATTTAGGCAGCATCGTGTCTAAGGAGTCGAAAAAGGAAGCGTAATAATGCAATGCTTCCATGAATATACCAAGAAAGAAAGGGCCATTGTGGCTTGCATCCTGTTCCAGTATGACAAGAACCTTGGGGGATAGCTCATGAATTGTCTTCAAAACAGAGTTCAATGCGCCGCGGCTTTCTTTCACCGCACAGTGTAGCTGGAAGATGTTGTTACCCACAAGGACTTCGTTCTCATTCACTTTGACATCCTCTAGCTTCAGGTTCTCTTAGTTGCTCTCAACAAATGAAAATTCTAACTTAATCCCAGCAATATCTGCATAGGCCTTAAGCTCTTCACCTATGACTTGGAATCTTTCAACACATAGGCCTACCACAGTAATCCTTAGGCGGCGAGGAGGCTGATGAAACAATTTAGGAAAAAATTGTTTTTCTGTTTCATTGATTTTGATCGTACAACTGAGTCCTGTTTATGCTTGTGTATAAGCCTCTATACAAGGTAACAAATCATCTACATAATTTCCTAATCAATCAACATAAATGACCTAAATCAGTCATCATAAATGGTCTAACTATGGTATGATTTGACTAAATTATCTTTGGTAAGTGAATATTCTAACACTCCCCCTCAAGTTGAACAGTAGGATCTCTAATGTTCAACCTGTACAATGTTTCTGAGAAGATTCGTCCATTGACTTCTTTAGTCAGTATGTCTGCAAGTTGATCCTCAGACCGGACGAACGGTAAGATGATAACACCACTATCGAGCTTTTCCTTGATGAAATATCGATCTACCTCGATGTTCTTGGTTCGGGCATGTTGAACTGGATTCTCTGAAATGATGATTGACGCCTTGTTGTCACAATTCAAACGTGTCGGACCCTTCATTAGTAGGCCAATTTCCATCATGAGCTTTCTTAGCCACAATATTTCAGTGATGCCTCTCACAATCCCTCGAAACTCTGCTTCGGCATTGGAAAACGCAACTACTGACTGCTTCTTACTCTGCCACATCACTAGATTTCCTCTGACACCATTGTGAAATATCCTGATGTAGAGCGTCTGTCTAACACATTGCCGGCCCAATCTGCATCTGTATATGCCTCGATGTCGAGATGACCATGATTTTGGAACAGAATACCTCTTCCGGGTGTGCCTTTGAGATATCGTAGAATTCTGAACACTGCTTCAAGATGTTGTTTCTGAGGATTATGCATAAATTGACTTACAACACCAGCTGTATGGGCAATGTCTGGACGAGTGTGGGCTAAGTAGATCGGCTAAGTAGATCAGTTTTCCGACCAGTCTCTGATATTGTTCTCGTTCCACCAGCGGAGCTCCCTGAACTATCTTCAATCTTTGATTCTGGATCATGGGAGTATCAACAGGTTTTGTATCCAGCAGTCCCACTTCAGCTAACAGGTCCAAGATATACTTGTGCTGCGAAATGTAGATGCCTTTTGATGACCTCAACACCTCAATTCCCAAGAAGTATCCCAGGCCTCCAAGATCCTTCATCTCGAACTGAGTAAACAAATGGTTCCTAAGACGTGAAATTTCATTAGTATCATTTCCTGCAATAATCATATCATCAACATAAATGATAAGACATGTAATAAAACTTCCCTGTCTCTTGAAGAAGAGAGTGTGGTCGGCATTGCTCTGTTTGTATCCGTCTTTCTTCATGACAGCAGTGAACCGTCTGAACCAGGCTCGAGGTGATTGTTTAAGTCCATACAATTCTTTATTTAGTCTACACACGTGATTGGGCTTAAACTCATATGAAAAAACTGGTGGAGGCTCCATATATACTTCCTCATTGAGTTCACCATGTAAGAATGCATTCTTCACATCATACTACTGTAAAGGTCAGTCCTTATTTGCTGTAATAGAAAATAGTACCCGGATAGTGTCAATTCTGGCTACAGGAGAGAATGTCTCGGAGTAGTCAATGCCGTAGGTCTGTGTATACCCCTTTGCAACCAGTCTGGCTTTATGTCTTTCGATACTTCCATCTGCCTTGTATTTGATGGTAAACACCCATCGGCATCCTACTGTCTTCTTTCCAACGGGCAACTGACACATTTCCCATGTTTGATTCTTCTTTAGAGCATCCATTTCTGTCTCCATGGCCTCTTTCCACTGTGGTTGTTTGCATGCTTCTTCTACGGTGTGTGGAATGTTTTCATTACACAGTGTCACAAGAAAGCTCTGGTCCAGTTCTGGTACGCTCATCTTGACCAGGTATTTTGACGCTTGGGCTACCTTGATGGGAGAGTACCGTTCAGGAGGTACCCCCTTGTTTTTTCTGGCCGGCAATACACGTGCCTGTGTTTCTAAAAAAGAGTGGTTTTCTTGGGGAATGGGAGAATGAGTTTCAATTTCAATGAGACAATCAGGTGAGTCATTATCCGAATCAGATAAGCTATTAACAGGACTAGATGCAGTATCATATTCATGTATACTACCTTTTACTTGTTGCTGGTCATTCACTTGGGGAACTTCATTAGGTGGTACTGAAATGGGACCACCTGTATCATGGGTAGCTGCTGTGCGGTCGACGTCATCTACTTGCCGTGTTGGTCTAGTCGTCGACCAGTATGGTACTGACAGCCAATCAAGAGTATCATCACTTTCTATCTTCCCCTGAGACTGAGATTGGGTGGCAAAGAAGGATTCGGTTTCAAGGAAGACACAATTCACGGTGGTGTGTATGCGGTGAGTCTAGGGGTTATAACATCGGTATCCCTTTTGGTTTGGTGAATAGGCGACAAAGGCACATTTCTCAGCACAGGGGTCAAATTTGTCTCGTTGTGTTTTTGGGACATGGACGAAAACAGTACATCCAAAGACTTTAGGAGGTAAGGTCAAGAGAGATGGGATGTGTGCTTGGGTGGCTAATACTTGCAGAGGAGTTTGATGATTTAGTATAGCAATAGGTAATCTGTTACTAAGATAATTGGCAGTTGACACCGCCTCCAGCCAGAAGCTTCGAGGAACACTAGCGTCTATCATCATGGCTCGTGTCATTTGAAGAATTGTGCGATTTTTTCTTTCGGCTACTCCGTTTTGTTCAGGAGTGCCGGGACAGGATGTTTGATGGAGTATGCCTTTTTCATTGAGGAATTGTTTTAGTGCCCCATCAAGATATTCCCCACCATTATCGGAACGAAGAATTTGAATAGATGTTTGGAACTGTGTCTGAATCATTTTATGGAATTCAATAAACTTTATAGTCACATCAGATTTGTGCTTGAGTAAATATAACCATGTCATCCGAGAGAAATCATCGATAAAAATGACAAAATATCGAAAACCCAAAGACGTAGGATGTGGAGAGGGACCCCACACATCTGAATGTACTAATGAAAACATTTTGTCAACACGAGTTTTATTTGACGCATATGTTGCTCGAGGCTTTTTGGCCTGGAGGCAAGTGCTACATGTTAAGTTATCTAAGTGGTTTATTTTAGTAAACAGCTCTGGAAAAAGAAATTTTAGATAGTCAAATGATGAATGTCCTAACCGGCAGTTCCAGAGCCATAACTGTCGAGTAACTGATCCGGTGGCAAGATTAGACCGGCCCTGTCGCTCTACTGCATCCACATAATAGAGGCCACCACTTTCAGTACCACGTCCAATTATGTTCCCCGTATGAATGTCATGCAATATGCAAAAAGAATGATACATGAGAACGACACATTCTAATTCCTTTGTTAATTGGCTAATGGATAATAATTTTGTAAAAAGAGAAGGAACATATAGGCAATGTGATAAAGTGATATCTGGTGTAATAGTGATGGCTCCATCTCCCCGAACAGGAATAGTTTCTCCACTAGCGGTTTTAACATGGGATTTTGAGGGAGGTGAGGATTTGATAAAATCAGTAGGATCGAAGGACATAGTGTCAGTGGCACCGCAGTCAAATATCCATTTGGTAGTGTCACGTGAGGATGGTCCACTAGTGTTATAGGCAAGTTGTGGGTCAGTTTGTAGCTGAGGATGAAATTGAGGGGTTTTAGTGGATTCTCCAGAAGTGGAGGGACTTAAGTGGGCTGGCCCAAAAGTTTTAGGGGGCTGGTCATGATTATCGGGAATTTGAGGCATCAATACTGAATTTTAGACAAATGGTGGACCTGGACTCATTTTTCCTGAAACTTCAGGGACGCAATTGTCATATTCAGATAAACCAGGGGGTATTGGGTCAATTTGTTTATATAAAAAGGAAGGGGGGCTAGGGTTTTTCACCCGCCCCCTTTTACCTCCTCCTACGGCGAAACCTAAAGCTTTCTCCTTTCCTTCGCTGCTGGTTTGGTGGCCTTCTGGCTGATTGCTGCCGTCCTCCGCCGGAGGAATAATGGTGGCTCCAGTTCCTGCTGCCCCTGTTCTGCCAAATCCTGTGTTGGTTCGTTTTCCTTCCCACCAGACAGGATATCCGACTAGATGGAAGCATTTGTCTCTTGTGTGGCCTTTCCGTTTGCAATGAATGCTGCTCAGGTGACTTTTATCCTCCCTTTCTTCCCGCGATGACGGAGTTGAGCGAGAGAAAGGAGTTTTCTGACCCCCTTTTCCTCGTCCTTTTCCCGTTACTTATGCCTTGCCTGCAAGGCCCTGTCCTACCCCCAATGAGGAACCATCGTCTGAGGGGGGATGTCCTCTCAGAACATTGTTCCTTGCTTCTGCTTTGCGGATCTCGGAGAAGTCCGCCTCTACCGAAGGCAGGGGATCCCTCTTTACAATCTTCTTTTTTTCTTGTTCGAACTGGTCCCCAATAGCCAATAAAAACTGGTACAGTCGTGATTCTTGAATTTTTCTATTGTAGATACCGATGTCTATTGAGCACTGCATTGGATTTGGGTCCTTTGTATCAATTGAGACCCAGACATCTTACAGTTTGTTCCAAACGTCCTCTACGCTACCTGTCCCTTGTCTGATGGTGCTTGCCCGTTTGTGGAGATCAAATATCTGTAAGCCATCTCCACCCATGCCATAGGTAAGAGCAAGGCCTTCCCATAAGGCCCTTGCTGTGGGATATCGAGTAATATTGCTAATCATGGTGGGTTCTACATTCTGCAAGATCCAGGTAAAGACCTTGTTGTCATCTTGTTCCCACTTGACATATTGAGGTTCAGTGGGCTGTGGAGGCTGGGGATGACCCGTAAGGTGGGAAATTTTCCCTTGGCCAAGAATGGCCCTGTATATAATAGTGGACCATAATGAATAGTTTCCACTGTTTAATTTAACCGAAATATGAAGAGTTTCTGGTGCAGGCACAGATATGACTGATTGTGATGATGATGGCGGGTGGAGGCTTTCCCTGAGAATCTGGGCAACCTGAAATGCCCATTCTCCTGGGTGGTTGTTGGTAGTTTGGGTTTGGGGTGTGGTGGTGGTGGTTGCTTCGAACTTGCCTGTGTCTGACATGTTTTTCTGGGTAATTTTTGCAGGACAGAATGTTGGATCTGAGAACGCAACACAGTTTTTAGACTGTGATGGTGGATTCAATCAACAGCCGTTTGGCTGAGAAAGGGTATAAGGCAATGATGAGATTGTTCTGAGCCTAATCTCACCCAAGTAATTTCAGAGAGGAATTTTTTCCTGCTCTGATACCATGAAACGATTTAGGAAAAAATTGTTTTTCTATTTCATTGATTTTGATCGTACAGCTGAGTCCTATTTATGCTTGTGTATAAGCCTCTATACAAGGTAACAAATCATCTACATAATTCCTAATCAATCAACATAAATGACCTAAATCAATCATCATAAATGGTCTAACTATGGTATGATTTGACTAAATTATCTTTGGTAAGTGAATATTCTAACAGCTGACCGGGGCGACTGGATAGGCTATGGATTAGGTGACGCCATTGGTGCCCAAATGGAAGACCAAGGCTCATCCCAAGGTCCAGAACATGGACAAAACTCTCTCCCTCAAAGGCTTCCATTATCAAAGAATTGGCGACGAAGTGGCCAAATTGAATATAAGGACAAATTTCATATACAAGGCTCAATGCCTCCAATCCCTCGTCCGAAGCAAAGTCCACTATATTCATGTTTGGAGCAAAAGAGCCAACTCTTCCATGTGGCTGAACCTGAGCCATCCTTTCAGCGAGTCCCTGGACGAAACAAGATGCTAAACGTTGAAAGGACGTGCCTAAGACTAACGCTTTATCATTAAGTTCAGACATCAGGCGCGAAGCGTGTGGCTTGTCATGACAAGCTACAGCTTCCGCACATGAAATTAGCAGCTGAACCAATTTCATCCCATCCCCGTCATCCTCTTCTTGTAATCCAACTGCTTCTTCTGAACCAATATTGCGCATGGCTGCCTCTTTTAATGCTTCAGCCGAGCGGTATCGCTGTGTGTACCTCCAAACATGTCCACGGAAATTCGACGCAGACAAGGTGTTTACACTAGTGCTACAAGAACGTGGAATGCTTTGAATGCTTGAGCTTGAAAAGCTGCTGCTATCATTGTAGATGTTGCTACAATTGTTCTCCAGCGAATCGCCCCCAATGCTTGTGGCTGTCTTTCTCCTCTTCAGGTCCCTTGTTTCATCAGATAATGTGGGATACCATGTTGTAGCAGAGGAATCATCACTAAGAATAGTATCAAAATGGGGGTCATAGCTAAACCATGATACAAGATTAGAGTCGAGAACGCTTGAAGTGAAATCAAAGTTTTCTTCAGCAGAATATGAGTAAGGGGGCCAAAAGCCAGAGTCCATGATATATATTCACTCAAATATTTCTTCTCAAGTATAACATACAAGTCTCTTAAGTACCCATTAGGCTACAATTTTAGTTTATATAGGTAATGAAAAGTGCAGGAGCCATAATAATAAATTGAAATAATATGCTGACGCACGATCTAGTACCTTTGTCGCCAGAATATTTAATTAAAAACAACTGCCTGGATATCTGTTTCCTATCGCCCCCTTTTGGTCGTTTGTCTTTGAATGTATCATTGTTGAGTTGGGTCATTGAAGTTCTTTGTTTCATGTGTCAAAGAAGTTCTCATCACCACATCATGCAGGCGCTGAATTGTTTCTATTCTATGATCAAATTTGAACATTTCAACTGTATGAGTTTTCATATTAATGGTTGGACAAGATGTGTTATCGATGTGAAAAACATATCCTATTAATTAACATTTTGTAACATTCTAATAGTTTCTATTCTATGATTTTAATAGTTTCTGAATTGTTTCTATTCCATGATTTAATAGTTAACATTTCGTAGATCTCAAAGATTTCAGTTCGAATCCTTCTTTTCATTCAAAGAATATAGTTACGGATATGATTAAATTCCATAACATTGAATTTTAATAATGCAAAGACGAATGTACTTATAAGAAATCGGATTCATGGTATACCATGCAAATTAGACGAATTGGTGTGGAAGCATAGCAACTTTGTTGTAAAGATAAGGCGATGGCTGAGACCTTGAGATCACGGGTTCGAGCAGCAAAAACAGCATCTTGCATAAAGTGTAAGCTAAGACTGCGTATATTCAATCACAGAAGTGATTCGTCCCCTTCCCAAATACTACGCAAAGACGGGAGGTTAGTACACATGAAACGTCCTTTTTATGGTTAGGTTTTTTAAACCCATTGCACGGCCTTGTTTACAACCACAAATGTGTAATAGATTATTGAAATCATAGTTTCGTTAATGGCAAACAAAGTTACCCAGCGGAGAACGTAATGATTTTTTCAATTCCATTTTCAGTCAAAACACACACGGTTGCAATGGAACTATATGTTCTTTGCTTAATAATTAATTTGTTTTTGGTACTTCATTATTCTTACACCCCGAGAAAGGGAGAAGCTTATTTTCTTTAGTTAGAGTTGGCAACCGACGAGTTCAACGGATTTTTGCACAACCCAAAACCTCTAAATTTTCTTTAGTTAGGGTTGGCAACCGACGAGTTCAACGGATTTTTGCATAACCCAAAACCGTCTCAATTTTCCATTGAGATTTCACACGTATCTAACCGCTCCCTACATCGACACAAATATATATACATACATATATATACACACACACACACATATGTATACATACATATATATATATATATATTTGAAGAAAGATACATTTTATTAATGCCTCACTTATGGCAGAGGAAAAACCATATTACAAACTTCAGTTACAAGCGGCTAAAGTCATCGTATGAGAATAAGTAAACTAAAGTGCATATAATGTCGTATCTCCAGTCGTATATGATATGCCGCATTAAAATCTTGCCCAATAAAACCACCATTATAGATAAAACCTGGATGAATGAAAAAACGTACATATTTATATGACTGTCACAGATACTAAAACAAGAAAGTGTTGAACGCTGTGAAGAAGGATAAAAATCGCGAGTGAGCTGGATGAATCGTCTTTGTCTTGGTGCTGTCGGTGCAGCCTCCAAGTCATCCTGGCTACCAAGCCAAGGCGACAGCAGATAATGGTTTGCGTCGAGTATGGTGCTCCTAACAAAACCGTTGGAGCTCATGAAGTACTTCACCATTGATGTTCTCCTCAGCCGCATAATGTGTGGTAGTGGAAAACATAACAAAATGATCAAAGATATTAGCGTAAGAAACAGACATTTGATGCAAGATGCACATAGCGAAATAATTGTAGAAAGCAAACGCACCAGTGTTGCCTGCGTACAAAGACACAGGCAACAACTATTAAATAGCGCCAATGTACCAGCCATCAATGACGAAAATTTGGTAGTTGGAGGTCCATGATTAAAGCTCCACGAACTTCACATGGTAGGTCTTGATTTGTTTGATATACTCTTAATCCCTGCATGTGAAAACCATAGTGTGCTAACCTGTGGGCAAATATATTCGCTTCCCTGGGGCAGTATTGGAGTAATGAATTTTTGAGTCCAAGGAAAAGCTTAGCCCTGGCCACTTCCTGAGCTAAGGAACCTGTGATCGAATGTTGGTTCTCTAAAAGTGAGAGCATCACTTGGCAGTCAGTTTCCAAGAGCAAGGCATCATATTGTAGTGCAAAGTAAAGAAGTGCATATGTCATGGCTTGTAGTTCCGCTCTCAACGGAGGTACCAATGGTAGAGCAAAGCAAATAGCAGAGATGAAGCGTCCTTCAGAGTTTTGCAATATGGCAGCACCTGCTGTAAATCTCTTACCCACCGACGAATCAATATTTAGTTTGAGTTTCCCAGAGGGTGGTAGCCGCCAACGGATCAAATTTGCTCATTTGGTTTTGAGTGCCGGTGAGTAATGCTGCTGAATAAGATGAGGGATAGACGTTGCATATTTTTTATCTTTGACTGTAGTACACCAAGTATATATGTGGACTTCACCCGGTCATGAAGTCTATGTCGATAGAAGCTTTCATCGCCAAATCTCCAGGCTGCATAGATCTTCCATATCTCCCAAGTCACTATTGATGGAACAATGGCTCTTAGTTGTCCGTGCATAGTGTTTGATGAAGAAGTATTCCACCAACGTAGCAGATGAGCTTTGATTGTTCTTGAGTGTGGTAATGGGCCTGAAAATGTTAGTGCTATTTCCACCCAAAGAGGTCGAGTCTCAGAGCAATGTAGGAATATGTGATCTTGATGTTCATGCTGCTGCCGACAGAAAATACATTGCGATGGGTGTGAGACAATCCAGCCACATAAGTTGTTAACCAAGGGTAATGAGCTATTCCATAATCTCCATAGGAAAATTTGCTGTCCTGGATAGGCTGTGTTCCACCATATGTAGCGTGCTTCCGTGATTTTCGAACCATGTTCTGCGATGATAGAGTAGGCTGATCGGATTGAGCATTGCCCATGTGCATCTGGCGTCCAATTAAGCATATCACGTGTACCAGTGGTGTGTAGCTCCATATAGCTGTTGATTTTACATATTCGCTTCCATGTTGATGAGTCATAGATGTGAGAATATATGGAAGTGCGTCGCCCATATTTGGCTCTGATGTATGTTGCCCACAGGTTATCAGAATGAAAGAATTTCCACCATAGTTGACAGTCATATGACTTTTGAACCTTAGCCAAACTTCTAATTCCTAGGCCCCCATAATCAATTCCACGATAGACTGAGGCCCAAGATTGCAAATGATGTCCTCCCTTCCAAAGAAAATTAGCCATTTTACGATTAAGAGTATTGATGACACTCTTTGGTAGCTTGGATCTAGCTATGCGGTGTGTTGGAATGGTGCTGAGAACATGTTTGATTAAGACTATACGGCCTGACATTGAAAGCATTTTTGTAGTCCAGGCCGCTAGTTTGTTATCGAAATGAGCTAGCAAGGGGGAACACTACCTGGCTCGATTGATCCCTTTATACAAGTATGAGCTCAAGTATTTAAGCGGGAGTGAAGTAGATCGCATACCAAGGGTGTGCAGCGCATTGTTCAGTGGCGATCCTTGACTCATGACGAACTGAATCTTGTTATAGTTCACTAGTTGACCAGATGCCTTCTGATATGCGTCTAAGAAAGTGCAAAAATTGTGTAGATTACACGCAGCACCATTTAAGAAGATTAGTAAATCACCTGCAAAGCCCAGATGAGAAACCCCCTCCACACGGCCTGTTTTGAAGCCCTTGATGTTTCCCATTTGAAATAATTGTTTAAGGCCTCTTGAGAAGCCTTCTGATGATAGAATGAAAAGCAGGGGTGATAAAGGATCGCCCTGCTTAACTCCTCGTCCAAGCGTAAAAGATTCCGTCAATGTACCGTTGAGAAGAATTGAACAGTTTGTGGCACTCAAGTTGTTTATGATGATTCGAACCAATCGATCTGCCATGGCCATTTTTCTTAATAATTGTTGCAAATATTGCCAACTTACACGATCGAAAGCTTTAGCCATGTCAAGCTTAACAATAATTTGGCCTCCTCTTGTATGTTTGTCCATAACATGAACCATTTCTTGTGCAAGTAGCACTTGTTCCGTGATCCCACGCCCCTTCATGAATCCTACCTGCTCTGGAGAGATCAGTTTCGGAAGGAGAATAGCAAGTCTTGATGCAAACAGTCTTGTGATGACTTTGGAGATAAAATTTGTAAGGCTTATAGGCCTGTAATCCGCAAATGTCTGCGGATTGGCCATTTTTGGTATGAGAATGAGTGTAGCCGCTGCGATAGGCTTGGGCATTCGGATGCCTATATAAAATTCTTGGACAGCCTTGTGGAGGTCATGTTGTATGATAGTCCAGAATTTTCTGTAAAAAGAGCCTGGGTATCCATCTGGACCCGCTGCACTTGTGGGGCTAAGATCCCATACCGTCGCTTTAACCTCTGCTAATGATGGAATGGACGCAAGCATGTTATTATCCTCTGAATCAATCAAAGTAGGTATATATTTTAATATAGCATCACAGTCTGTGATGGGCTCTTCTGCAAATAATGTCGAAAAATATTGAACGGCCTCCACTACTATTGTTTGTGGTTCTGTACATTCCACGCCATCAAATGTCAAAATGCGTCGGATGTTCTGCCTCATTCGTTTGTCTTTAACTGTCTGATGAAAAAAGGAAGTGTTGACGTCTCCTTCTTTCCACCACTTAATATTTGCCTTCTGCTTCCAAAAGAGACAGGCCTGGTTTTGCGCTAGTTTAAGTTTTGCCATACGTTGATTATAAATGGAGCGATTGGTGTCTGTTGGTATCGAATCATACTGAAATTCTACATATTTTGCTTCCAAAAGAGACAGGCCTTGTTCCACTGTTTTAAATCACGCCTCAGCATGGATAATTTTTGATGTAGCCCCCACATCCCCCACCTGTCGGATATGACTGCCATCGATGTGACACATAATCGATGAAATCAGAATGAGTTTCCCAAACATCAAGATAGTTGAAAACTGATGGACCTCGGACACTATCAATATCACTGGACAAAAGTAGTGGTGCGTGATCCGAAGTTGCTCGCGATAAATGTTGGACTGATGTGATTGGAAATAAGTCCGAGTATGATGTTGAAGTCAGAAAACGATCTAATTGTCGCCAGACTCGACCTAGACCTCTACCATCTGACCATGTAAATCTAGAAACTTGATAAGGAACTTCTTGTAGATGGAAATTGAAATCTTGAAGAGTACGCAAAGAGGGTTGTGATCTTCCACGATGTTCATCTAATGTTCTAAATGTATTGAAGTCTCCGCCAATTAACCATGGAAGAGGTTTTGCGCATGAAATTGTTCTAGTTCTGCCCATAGTATTTTGCGCTCCAATATTGAGTGTCGGCCATACACAGCCGTCATCCAAAAGTTTTCTCCTGATGCTAGCCACTGAAATTTGATTGAATGATGTTGCTGGCCAATCTGATCCGTTTCATATCTTAAGACAGATTCCTTCCAAAAAACCCACATTTGATCATTACAGACTGATTTAGATTTTGAGAAACCCAGTTGTAATTGAAAAGAAAATAATGACGAGGGTCGTAGTTTTGGTTCAATAATTAATAATGCATGCACATTATACTTGCGTGATATTGACAACAAACGGCTGAATGATGTACGAATACCACGAACATTCCATAAGAGTATCTTCATTACGAAATATCATCAGAAAAGTTATAGAGGTGGGCAGCACGTAACCTTGTGACATATGGGGACGATGGTTTGTCTGCATTCCGACGAAGTATCTGTGGCCCATGCGAGGGTGGGTTAGGCAGAATGATCTGCTCGTGTTGCACCGATTGAGCGTCTACATATGTAGCTTCCAACATATGACCTATGTTTGCAGCGCAATTTTGATCCAAAGCATATAGTATGGCCCCTTGTTGTAGGGGCTCTATTTCATTGTCCGAGTGGGAGGCCGAAAGTATTTTTTCCGGGATATCCCCCAACATACAATCATCCACTCCTTTCAGCCTGGAGACGTCTTGTGAGTCTGGAATTTGTAAGGCAACCATGTCTGGAGATGGCGGGATATCATGCATGGCTGCCATGATCTGAGATTGCAGGAGTTCAACATCATCGTGCTGAGTAGGGTTGTCAATTTGCGGCGGCTCAACAAAAGGGGCCATCTTTTTCGGTGTACAATGCTGTTTTGTAGGTTTTTCTGCGAGAACTGGCTTTGAAGGTTCATGGGACTTGGTAACAGTGGTGTTCTGGGTAGGGTTTCCATCACAATCAGCAGATATATGTCCCAAACGAAAACACTTTTCACAATATTTTGGCAAATCTTCATATTTCACATTTTGCATGATAAGGCGTGATGAGTTTGAATGAACACTCGATGAGGTAGCTCTTTGGAAACGTCCAATTCAATGCATACTCGGGCAACCGATGGGCTATTCATTGTGGCGGTGGAAATATCGAGCTTTAGTTGTTCTCCCAACATGGCTGCTACTTGAAAGAGAGCATCTTTACGATGCATATGCAGTGGGAGGCCGGGGAAGGAGACCCATATTGGAACAATTGGCACTTCAATCGTTGGATCATAATCCGGGGTCCATTTCGTTATTCGCATTTGCTTTCCAGAGATGATCCAGCCTCTACGAGCAAAGCAGCGGATGTAATCTTGTTCTTGATCAAAGTGAAGAACAATGTGTGTCGAATCTAAAAGTCCCACCCTTACTAATCCGAAAAAGCCGATTCTTTCAATGGTGGAACGGATTGTTGCTAAGGGTGGACGGCCATACCAAAAGGTGCCCACTAGGGTAAACCGATATGGGGCTGCTAGCGATTGGATTTGATCATCAGAGAAGGAGATCATGGGACTTCCTTTATATTTTTGGATTTCTTTAGTTTTGATCGGGTTTGTAGTTTGGAATAAGGAGGCAAAGGAGCGTTTTGGTGAAGACGTAATGACTGGGGCTGCTACCGGTGCGACGGCTGAGGAAGATGCCATGGTGTGGCGGTGGTTGGCAGGTCTGACGGAGGTTGTAAGTGGTGACCGCAGCGGCTATGCCGAACGCCATTGGAGAGAACACGCTAGGGTTATCATATCAGAATTTTAGCACATACATATACATACATATACATACATACATACATATATATATATATATATATATTTATGTAAAGCACTTTTATTCAAAAGCCTCTCTTATGGTGGAGGGAAACCATATTACATCAAAAGCAAGTGTCATCGTAAGAGAAAAGCGAATATACATACATACACACACACACACACACACATATATATATATATAAACATAGCGCTTCTCCCTCTAGCCTGCATGCCCTGGCGGCTGCGGTAGACTGCCGCCTTCCGCTGCGTCTTCCGTCTTCCCTCCTCCCCTTTCCTCGATGCGATTCGGCCTTCTACCTTCATTCCCTTTTCCTACCGAATCTATAGCCATAACAGGCATGCCATCACCAAACCATACGGCTATGCCTCCATCTGCAGCATCGGCGAAACCGAAGACTTATGCATCCCTCTTTGCGTCGACGTCCACAGCCAGGGAAGCCCAACGGTTTCATTTACGGAAGAGGAAATTCAATCTCTGGCTGCTCCATACCGCTTTAGATTGGTGGGAGCTTTCTGGTATGGCCGCCCACCACTAGCAACAATCCGATCCGCCATTGACCGCATTGGTTTGACTAGAGCCGTCAAAGTCGGCTTGCTCGACCCAGTGCATGTTTTACTACACTTTGATCAAGAGCAATACTATTTTCGTAGTTTTTCTTGTCACAGTTGGATGATTTCTGTCAAACATATGAGAATCACCAAGTGGACGCCGGATTATGATCCGGCCAAAGAAGTTCTCGTCGTTCCGATCTGGGTCTCATTTCCTGGTCTACCAATTCACTTTCACAAGAAAGATGCCCTTTTTCAAATAGCCAGATGGTGGGAACACCTTTGAAGTTAGACGTGGCCACCACGGCTGCCAACTTCCCATCGGTCACCCGTATCTGTGTTCAATTAGATGTATCTAAGGAGTTGCCACAATAGGTTTACATTCAAGCTTCATCGAGGATAATTATGCATCCAGTAGAGTATGAAGATTTGCTGCCTATTGTTCAGGATGCTTTCGTCTAGGGCATACTCACGCCGATTGTGGCAAATTGACGTCGGACAAACCGACTGAACGAGAGCCACCGCACAAACAGGGTACAATAGATGACAAGGGGCCGAAGCACCAGGATAAAGGCAAAAATCAACGTTGGACGCTGAAAAACATTTTCCTGTCACAGCCCCAGTAACTGACACAAACGGTGCTAAAACCAGTCCCTAACCTGTCGATGATAATTTACAACCTCCACCAATTTTAGAAGTTCCGCCACCATCGTCAAGCATGGATGCTTTGCATGCGATCTCGAAAATTCAAGATATTTCGCGCTTAAGAGGAGTCGATGATTGTATCTTGGGAGACCTCCCTAGTGCATAAAGCAGATTCTGCCCTCTCAGATAGTGAGTTGATCCTCCTGCTAAATGTTAGTCAGCTGGATGCGTACGGTCGTGACATTTATGATGCTATGTCCAATCTTTTTGAAGCCACATATTTAGATACAAGTCGATCAGTAGCACCACAGGAGTCAGCCGATGACCCCAACTCTTCTGTGGCTCCGAGATTGATACGTCATACTCACCATGCGGCCCCTACTTTGCCGGGTTGTGCACCTCTCTAACTCTTTTGGTTCTTTATTGTAATGAATATAATAATATGGAATGTTAGAGGTATCCGTACCTCAATGAATCATTTGCTTTCACTTGTTCATTGTCATCATCTACATATACTAATTGTCATAGAACCTAAAGCTAGGGCTTCATTGTTATTGTCATATAGATTGCAATTCAGTTTCTCAAAAGCTTTGTCTGCCTATGATGATCATATTTGGTTTTTTTGGAAAGATTCTATCCTGTCACAGGATGAGGAGCGGCCCAGACATTAGAACTTCTCTGTAAAGTTCAATTGGTTAGCATCTGGTTGTTAGATTTTGGCTTACCCCGGTTTATGGACCTCACTTAGTATCTGCTAGATGGCCTTTGTGGGCAGATTTGTAGTTGTTCCATTCTTCGATCACCTTACCATGGTTGGTTGGTGGAGATTTTAACACGTTTTGCTCTTTGAATGAGCATCGCGGAAGGTCGGCGCCAACGTTGCTTTCATTACAAGATTTTAATGACTGTATATCAGCCTGCGGCTTGCAAGAGATATCATTTCAAGGGTCTTTATATACATTGGTGTGATGGACGAGGCTTAGGCCGTGTGTGGCGATGTCTAGATCGCTTCTTGTGCTCTCCGTCATTTTTGGATATGTTTTCTATTACACAGATACAACATCTCGCTTGGGCTACCTCGGATCATGATCCACTTTATTTGACATGCAATATCGACAGTCCAAGGGCTCCTACTGCCTTTAGATATCTTGATGTCTGGACTACACATCCAGATTTTGATGCGTTGGTTCAGCACCATTGGAGGTCCTTTCTAACAGTAGGAGGCATGTGGGGGTTTTTCCGATAAGCTTCGCCATTTACGGACTCAATTAAAACAATGGACTAAGGAGGTCTTTGGCAACATCTTCGATGCGGTCACTGTTCGGGAACGTGAATTTGATTCTGATCTCACTCTGTCTATATGCGAAAGATATCATCACAGCGTTGCACAGTTAAAGCTCGTGCAGACACGAGCATTCCTTTACTGGAAGCAGAAGGACAATATTAAATGGCTCAAGGGAGGGGATGCTAATGCTTCATTCTATCACCAAACAGTCAGGATAAAATGAGAAGACAATCTATTAACAGAATCTTGCGTCCGGATGGTACAGAATGTGTCCTTCATTCAGATATCGAAGCGGAAGCCGGCGCTATTACTCAACTCTCTTTGCAGCGGAGCCGGTAGAGGATTGCGAGACTATTCTTCGGCACATTCCGGTGATATTGACATTGGATGATAATAGTATGCTGCTAGATATGCCGACTTTGCAGGAGGTTAAGCAGGCAGTGTGGGATCTTAGCCCATCTAGTGCTGCGGGTCTAGATAGATATCCAGGTTCATTCTACAGACATTTTTGGCAGGTCATATAGAAAGATGTGCTTAAGGCGGTCCAAGAATTTTATTTAGGTGTATTGATGCCAAAGACAGTGGCTGCAGCTACAATAATATTGATTCCTAAAGTACAGAATCCTCATACATTCGCAGATTTCAGACCTATCTGTTTGACAAATTTTGTATCCAAAGTTATGACGCGGTTGATTCCTACTAGACTGGGCCAATTGCTACAACGACTCATTTCACCGGAGCAGGCAGGATTTATGAAAGGACAAGGAATCACGGAACAAATACTTCTAGCCCAGGAAATGGTGCATGTATTGGATAGGCGGTCTAGGGGGCCACGTGATGGTCACGCTGGATATGGCCAAGGCGTTTGATCATGTCAGTTGGCGATATATAGAACTTCTACTTCAGAGATTTTGTTTTGACACCAGGTTGGTTTGTATCTTGAAAAATAACTTGCGAGCTACACGTTGTTCGATTCTTATAAATGGCAAACAGGCAGGATTCTTTTCAGTAGGATGAGGTGTAAAGCAAGGTGATCCATTATCACCCTTATTGTTTATCCTTTCCTCAGAAGGTTTCTCCCGTGGATTGAATGCATTGATGCAGGTGGGAATTATAAAGGGATTTGTTGCAGGTCGTGTGCCGCGTGTTTCGCATTTGGGCTTTGAGGATGACTTGTTGATATTCTTAAAAGGCTCAACCCGAAATCTAGGGAGGTTTCATTATTTTTCGGCTTCATATCAGCAGGCATCAGGCCAGCTTGTAAATTACCATAAGAGTCAAATCGTTGTAGGCAGGAGGGTCTCTGGCAAGCATCGAATGCTTTGGGTACGCGGTTATCATGCTTACCTATTAAATATCTTGGCTCGTTTCTTTATAAAGGCATAAACAGGTCTAGGTATTGCACATCCCTTTTCCTGGTCGACTAAGTTGTTGTCAATGGATGGACGACTAGTCTTACTAAAGCATGTATTGAGCTCCATGCCTACACATATTATCATGAGTTCACGATTGCCAAAGAGTGTAATTGATGTCCTGCATCGAAAAATGGCGGCTTTCCTATAGAAAGATATGCATTATTGGAGATTATGGCCTTAATTATGCCTTGCTATAGAGGCGGATGGTTTGGGAAAACGTAATCTTGTGGATATTCAGATCCTGTTTTGCAATATTTGGAAAACTACGTTACAGGCCTTCAAAAATTCTGACATTTGGAGAGATTGTAGTCTCAGATGTTCTGAGTATCTCCTTAAAATTTTAGATCAAAATTCAACCTTTAACCCTTTGAAAAATCATTTGTGGTCATATTATGCAAATCTGCAATAAACAGTAGTCTGATTTGAAAATTTTATTCCGATTAATCCGTGGCTCCAAATGGTATGAAACTTTAATAAAAAACTCCTTACTATATGTATTCAATTGGGTTGAAATATTTTTGAAAAATTCCTTTAGGAAGTATGTCAAATACGTTCAAGTTCTCAACCTTTGCAAGTCTAAAAATCAGATTGCACTAGTCTCAGAACTATAAACGTTTGAATGACTTATACTTGTCCGAAAGGG
This sequence comes from Eustoma russellianum, assembly GCA_036186865.1. NCBI lineage: Eukaryota > Viridiplantae > Streptophyta > Magnoliopsida > Gentianales > Gentianaceae > Eustoma > Eustoma russellianum. The sequence continues at coordinate 14,575,340 of AP025063.1, read as the reverse complement.
TTGAAACTTGTGCCAAATGAAACTTAGAAGATGTAGCTATGTTTATGAACAATTTTAAAATTTTTGAAGTTTGTTTACTATTTTTAAGATTGCCACAAAATGGATGCAAAGTGCAAGAAACTGAAAATACTGTGCAGAAAAGTAAAGAATATAAGGAATTTTATACTGGTTTGGTTAAATCAACCTACTACAGTCCTCGAGGACACCTTCCTCGGTTATCACTAAACAAAATAACACCTTACCATAAGGGTTGTTGCAGTAACACACCAACTCCAACCCTTTACAATTGAAACAAGCAATCACAATGATTACGAACACCACCATCGAGCGGATGAAGATTTGATCACACCTTGATCAACCTTTTACAACAATAAGACGTGTATTGTGCTATGAATGAAGCCTATAAATATTTTTGAATATAGATACAATAGGCTTGAGAAGAAGAAGAATGAAATGTGGAAGAAGAAAGTAGAGAGTCTTTTTGCACTTTAGAACTTGTATGACTTGTCTTGCATTTTTGTTTGCTCTTCGTCTCCTTTTTATTTGAGGTTGGCCACAAAATCTAGGGCTTCATCCCATCTTGGAAATTCTCTTTTAAGTCTTGGAATAATGCCTAGTATAGATGTGACATCAACTTGCTTACTTGGCACAACTTGATTGGATGATTGTTTTGGCCTTGCTTACTTGGCACTCCTTAATTGGATGAGACTTGTCATCACTTGATGACTGTAAAAACCTTAGAATAACACTTAAAACATGTGCCAAAATAGTAGTAAAAACCTTGCCAAAATATCATACAATTAATCCCACTTATTTTGCAAGGTAAATTGGTCTCAATTATGACCAAGAATTCGGCCACTCCTTTGTCTCACATGCTGAAATTTTTAGCATGTACTAAATTTCAAGATCTTCAAATTATTACCATATTATTATCACATCAATCTCTTAAAAATGGATAAGCAAATTTGTTACAATTAAGACTCAAATTTCGGCCCACCCTTAACTTATACGTGCTGAATTTTCAGCATGTGTTACATTTGTAACATAGTTTGAAATATTACCTTGTGTAGGTCCCTCCATTTAGTCACTAAGCTTGTGTAGTCCATTTTTCACCAATCAAGATGCCAACTAAGCTCCACATAGGCTCCATCAAGCTGCATTAGGCGTGTGAAGTAAGATTTGCCATGTGTTGAATTTCATTTTTGTGAACTTTGTAAAATAGTGCACAATAATTATACACATATGGTATATTCCAATCAGCCCTAATTTGAATATTCTAGAACACTTTAGTATGTATTGAATATGTAAAAAGTGTCTAGATATATGTTACATGCCATGCCAAAAAAAACGTTCCATGTGTCGTGTTCGTAGAAAACCGAATTTTTGACTTTTGTCGATTACGCAATTGTTCTCCGATTAAATTCCAACTTTTTGCACATGTTATATATATATATATTATGTGACACGTAATATAAATAATGTAAGTTTATTATTCATCTCTAATGGCTGATTAAAGTGGTGCCCCATGGGACAAAAATATTGAATTTGAAATCTCCACAATTGGGCCTTAATTGATGGTGATTTGTGTGTGCCAATATAGAATGATTTTATGGCTGAATATACCATGTAAGACACAAAATTTGTGGCCATTTTTGAAGTGTAGGGGCTGGCCATCTAGATATGGCAATTACGTGACACGTTAGCGAAGTTTCGGTGGTCACCCGACACGACAATTTTTGGTTTAGAACCTTTTAATGTGTTGTAATAATTTTGTCATCACCATGGCTTATATCATTTAATTAAGTATTTCACTTAATTAACTAGTTTAGTTCATCAATGGTGGAACCTGAAAATAGTTCAAACACAACAAATGTTTGCCATTTGATGTGAGCTTTGAAGCTTCATGGCTTGTTAGTACGGCAACATTATATATAAAGTATATAAGGCAAGTTTGTCACAAAAACGTGTCAAGTCATAAAATATGTCATGCATTTCTTTAGCACACATTATTTGAATCATGCATTTCTATGAATCTCTCAAACCCTTTTTCTCAACAATCTCCCCCTTTTGATGATTTATAAAATAATCTTAGTACATGATTTAAATTTAATCGCTCCCCCTCCAATCGTGCACAAATTCAAACTTCGAATTTCAAATTTCGAATTTTGAATTTTCTCCCCCTTGATTTTTGCAATCAATCTCTCTCGCTCCACTTTAAATCATTCACTCTCTCCCCCTTTATTTTGGAAAGAAAATCAAAAGTGCACGTAAAGATAGAAAGAAATATCAAATCAAATCAGCAGAAATCATGTCTAATTTAGAGCAGGGATTTTCATACGTGGCTTGATTTAGTGCCTTAGTGAATTTGTTGGCTACTTGTGCCTCAGTACGTACATGATCTATAACAATATCATCATTATTCACGTGATCACGAGGAAAGTGATATCGTACTTCTATATGCTTTGCCTTAGAGTATAGCACAGGGTTCTTAGACAAGTTTATAGCACTTATACTATCACAATAGATTGGAATATGATTTACCGTGATACCGAAATCAGAAAGTTGTTGTTTTAACCATAGTAATTGTGTGCAACAAAGACTAAGTGCCATGTATTCATCTTTGGTAATAAATAAGGCCACAGTTGCTTGCTTTTTCGAAAACCATGAAATTAGTGAATTTCCTATAAATTGACAAGTGCCACTTGTGCTTTTTCTATCGATTTTACATCCACCATAATATGCATCAATATAAGCATGAAAATCAAATTCACAATCTTTATCATACCAAATTCCTAAAGTGGGGTGTGCTTAAGATATCAAAATATTCTTTTCACGGCATTATAATGAGACACTTTAGGTAGACTTTGAAAACGTGCACACATACACACACTAAACATGATATCAGGTCTACTTGCAGTAAGATAAAACAAAGAACCAATCACAGACCTATATAAAGCATTATCAAAGTCTTTTCCATGTTCATCTTCATTTAGTTTAGTGGTGACACTCATAGGGGTGGGAGATGGTTTTAGGTTCGCAAAATTGAACTTTTTAATCATGTCATTCACATATTTAACTTGACTTATGTGCATACCTTTACTCGTTTGTTTAATTTGCAAGCCAAGAAAGTAATTCAATTCACCAACCATAGACATTTCAAACTCGGATTTCATGCAAGTTTCAAATTCTTCAACAAGTTTATGAGATGTAGAACCAAAAATGATGTCATCAACATAAATTTGAATGACTAGTAAATCCGATTTATCTTGTTTCAAGAACAAAGTGCTATCTGTGATGCCTCTTTTAAATCCGTTTTCTAAAAGAAAAGTAGCAAAATGATTATACCAAGCCCTAGGAGCTTGTTTTAAGCCATACAGTGCCTTCTTTAATTTGTACACGTGATCGGGGTATTTCAAATCTTCAAAACCGGGTGGTTGCTTTACGTATACTTCTTATTGTATAAAACCATTTAAAAATGCACTTTTTACGTCCATTTGATAGAGTTTAAAACCTTTCATGCAAGCAATAACAAGTAAAAGTCGTATGGCTTCTAAACGTGCTATGGGTGCAAATGTTTCGTCGTAGTCTATTCTTTCTTCTTGATTATATCCTTGTGCTACAAGTCTAACCTTGTTTCTAACAACTTTACCTTCTTCATCCATTTTATTTCTAAGCACCCACTTTGTGCCTAATATAGTCTTATCTTGTAGTCGTGGCACTAAATCACATACATCATTTCTTACAAATTGATTTAATTCATCATGCATAGCATCAATCCAAGAAGAATCAATCAAAGCATCAAAAACGTTTTTAGGTTCAATTTCGGATATCATAGCATGAAATTGGTTTATTTCATCCAGATTTATTCTTCTACGTGGTCAAACACCATGAGTAATATCACCTATAATGAGATCGTGTGGGTGATCCCTATGCCATCTTGGTTGATTATTCTCTAAGTTCGCATGCATTTCTAAGTGATCATGCATTTCTAGTGTGTTCAATTCATCATGCACGCCATCATCCTCTACATCATCAAACACGGGCTTGAGTTCAAAATCATCGTCATATTCTTTATCTTTTTCAACCTCCCCAAATTCATTAAACTTCACATGAATGGATTCTAAAATTTTTTTAGTGATGGGATCATAACATCTATATGCTTTAGGATTCATAGAATATCCAACATAATTACATTCAATTGATTTAGATTCAAATTTATCTAAATTATCTTTTGTATTTAAAACAAAGCATTTGCAGCCAAACGCACGAAAGTAATCAGTTTTAGGCATCCGATCATTTACTATCTCATAAGGAGTTTTATTTATTTTCTTTCTAATGGTCAAACAATTAACTATATAACATGCACAATTTACGGCTTCCGTCTGCAGAAATCTAGGCAATTTATTTTCACACAACATGGTTCTAGCGATTTCTTTTAGTGTCCTATTCTTTCTTTCTACTACTCCATTTAGTTGTGGAGTTCTATGTGGCAAAAACTCGTGTTTGATTCTTTTTCTTTGCAAAATGCAATCATGTCCTTGTTTTTAAATTCACTGTCTCTATCGCTTGTAATCTTTTTCACATTTATTCCATATTAATTTTCAAGTTGTTTTATTAGTTTCGCAATCTCAATGGCACTATCATCTTTATTTGCAAGAAATAAAGTCCAAGGATAGCGAGAAAAATCATCATAGATAACACATGCATAATGACGTCCACCGACAGTCTTAGTACGACTAGGACCAAACAAATCAATGTGTAGTAATTCTAAAACTCTAGACGTGCTAATTTCATTTTTGGGTTTACGTGACTCGTGTGTTTGTTTGCCTTTAATACAAGATTCACACAACTGAAAGTTGCCTAAATCAAGTTTAGGCAATCCTCATATTACGTTCCTTCATTGAAGTTTTTCAAGTGTAGAAATGCCAATGTGTCCTAAACGTCTATGCCACAAATTAACATTGGGTTCATTTGATATAAGGCACTTAACCTTAGCCTCTAACATGTCATCCATAGAAAAGCGTAAAAAATATTTCCTTCTTTTTTCCTTTTAATAATGTTTCTCCATTTTTATTTATTATGTTGCAATATGGATGAGTGAAACACACATCAAAACCGTTGTCAATCAATTATGAGATGCTAAGTAGATTATAAGATAGATTACTTACCAGGAAGACGTTGGAGATTTGAAGGGTACTTGGGCTTCCGATTGTACTTTTTCCAATGATTCTTCCTTCATTGTTGTCTCCAAAGGTCACTGATCCGCCTTTTGTGACCTTCTTTAACTTTGAGAACAAGCTCAGGTCGCCCGTCATGTGCCTTGAGCAAACACTGTCAAGAAACCACTTGATAGATGTGTCTTTTGATGTATGGGTTCCCTGCAATGTAGAACAATGATTTAGGTACCCTTTTAATTTGGGTCCTTACGAGTTAGTTATTCACCTCTTTGTAAAAGTACCTTTCGGTACCCATACTTGGGTGATCCTTCTCGGTCTAGCAAATGGTAAGAATGTAGATGAAGGAGCAACATAGTAGACATGGGGTGAGAAAGCACTAGGCCTTTGGCCGAGAATCCCCTTATGCACATCATATGGTGTGCGTTTTTGATATGTTCTAGTGTTAGTTTGCATAGTGCGTGATCTAGATGCATGGAATGAATGTCGTGTATGTGTCAATGGTTTCTTCTCAAATCTATACGGCACATAATTATATCTTGTATGATATGAAGAAGTAGCATGACGAGATGAAGGGAGAGGAGGCCTAGGCGTCTTCTTAGGCGCCATATGTGTCTTAGGTGTTTCTATTTTCTTAGACAAAATGAATTTGGTTGGTTTAATTGATATTTTGATTTTCTCAATGTAGCCTAATCCGGTTTTATTACGATTATGCTTTTGTGATAAAATGATGCAATCTAGCATGTTAGTTCCTGTGTCAAATTGTTTCATCATTTTCTCTAAATCCGTATTCCTTGATTTCAAAATTGAAATCTTGGATTTTATTTCATTATTATGTGTAGTTAATGATGAGATCTCTGATTTTAATGCATTGATTATGCATGACGACTCTTCTTTTGAATCGTTTAATTGAGAAACAAGATTTATGTTAGAAGATTCTAACAACTTCTTGTCTTCAACTAATTGTTTCTTTTCTTTTGCGAGAGTCTTGGTGAATTTGTGCAATTATAAATATTACTGAAAAGATCATCATATGAAGTTTCAGAATCAGAGTTAGAATCGGAAGATACCTCGTTTGATGCTTTGGATACAAAACATACTTCGACCGTCTCTTCTTCGGTATCGGTCTCAGAGTCAGATGTGTCACTCCAAGTGAAGGCGTTGAGAGCTCTTCTCCTTTGTTTATGTTCTGAGACGAGTCTAGTTTTGGTCCGATCCTTGTCAAGATGTTTGTTTGTTTGTCCTTGTTAAGGCATTCATAAGATAAATGTCCAAGTTTCCCGCATTCATAACACTTCACGTTCTTGTCATTTGTTTTATTTTTATTTCTTTTAGTGGAAGTAGCCTTAGGCTTGTTTTTAAATGACTTTCTCATGAATTTTCCCAAACCTTTAGCCAATAGTATTAAGTCATCATTGTCTGATTCGGAATCACTGTCATATACGTGATCGGAAGAAGTAGAGGCATATTCATTTGATTTAAAAGCAATAGTCTTACCTTGTATTGACGTTGATTCCGATTTCCTTAAAGTAAGTTTGTTTTCGTATACCTTTAGCGATCCAATTAGTTCCTCCATTTTTATTGATTTGGTTTCTTTTGTTTCATCTATTGCTGTCACTTTAGGGTCCCATTCGGATGGAAGGCTTCGTAGTACCTTTTGGACCTTTTCCTGCGTAGAGAAAGCTTTGCCAAGAGACTGAAGAGAATTATATATGTTAGTCAATCGTAGATCCATATCAACAATAGACTCATTTGACCATAATTTGAAAGACTAAAATCTGGACATAAGCATATTAATCTCGGACTCCTATACTTGGCTAGTCCCTTCATGTTTCATCTCAAGAATTCTCCACATCTCTTGACCACTAGAGCAATTAGATACGTAGCTAGATTCACTTTTACCTAACCTATTTAAGAGTAATTGCATGGCTCTAGCATTCATACTTAGTCGCTTTTTGTCATCACTAGTGTACTCTTGTTTTGGTTTTACAACCTCTAGTGTGACACCATCTACAGTAGATAATTTAGAGGGAACAAATAGACCGTCTTCTATGATAGACCATAGATCAATATCAATATCCATAAGAAAAATTTTTATTCTTAGTTTCCATTGAATAAAGGGACTCACCATCAAAAAGAGGAGGCCTTTGACTGGACATACCTTCTTGTTTTGGTTTTGAAACTAGTGGTTGCCATCTCACTTAGATCGTTGGATCTTCTAGTTGTGAGTGTTCCTGCACTCCGATACCAGTTGTAGGACCTGTAAGACACCACTAGAAGGGTGGGTTGAATAGTGGGTGCGGAACATTTGCTTTTTTTAAAATGCTTTGACCCAAAAACCTAACTTCTGAAAACAGTTTTTGTTTTAAGGTCCTATTTTGCAATGTTTGAAAAACTAGGTTACAGGCCTTCAAAAATTCTGAAATTTGGAGAGATTGTAGTCTCAAATTTCAGATCAAAATTCAACGTTTAACCCTTTGAAAAATCGTTTGTGGTCAGATTGCGCAAATCTTCCAGAAACAGTAGTCTGATTTAAAAATTTTATTCCGATTAGTCCGTGGCTCCAAATGGTCTGAAAATTTAATGAAAAACTCCTTACTATATTTCTTTAATTGGGTTGAAACAATTTTGAAAAATTCATTTAGGAAGTATGTCAAATACGTTCAAGTTCTCAACCTTTGCAAGTCTAAAAATCAGATTGCACTAGTCTCAGAACTATAAACGTTTGAATGACTTATACTTGTCGAAAAGGGTTGAAACTTGTGCCAAATGAACCTTAGGAGATGTGGCTATGTTTGTGAAAATTTTTATAATTTTTGAAGTTTGTTTGCTATTTTTAAGATTGCAACAAAATGGATGCAAAGTGCAAGAAACTGAAAATACTGTGTAAAAAAGTAAAGAATACAAGGAATTTTATACTGGTTTGGTTAAATCAACCTACTCCAGTCCTCGAGGACACCTTCCTCGGTTATCACTAAACAAAATAACACCTTACCGCAATGGTTGCGGCAGTAACACACCAACTCCAACCCTTTACAATCGAAACAAGCAATCACAATGATCACGAACACCACCACCGAGCGGATGAAGGTTTGATCACACCTTAATCAACCTTTTACAACAATAAGGCGTGTATGGTGGTATGAATGAAGCCTATACAATATGTTTGAATATTGATACAATAAGCTTGAAAGAAAAGAAGAAGAAAGAAATGTGGAAGAAGAAATAGAGAGTCTTTTGCACTTTAGAACTTGTAAGACTTGTCTTGCATTTTTGTTTGCTCTTCTTGTCCTTTTTATTTGAGGTTGGCCGCCAAACCTAGGGCTTCATCCCATCATGGAAATTCTCTTTTAAGTCTTGGTAGAATGCCTTGTATAGATGTGACATCAACTTGCTTACTTGGCACAACTTGATTAGATGATTGTCTTGGCCTTGCTTACTTGGCAATCCTTTATTGGATGAGATTTATCATCACTTGATGACTGTAAAAATCTGAGAATAACACTTAAAACATTTTCCAAAATAGTAGGCAAAACCTTTCCAAATATCATACAATTAATCCCACTTAATTCGCAAGGTAAATTGGTCTCAATTATGACCAAGAATTCGGCCACTCCTTTGTCTAACATGCTGAAATTTTCAACATGTGCTAAATCTCAAGATCTTCAGATTATTACCATATTATTATCACATCAATCCCTTGAAAATGAAGAAGCGAATTTGTTACAATTAAGACTCAAATTCCGGCCCACCCTTAGCTTACACATGCTGAATTTTCAGCATGTGTTACATTTGTAACATAGTTTGAAATATTACGTTGTGTAGCTACCTCCATTTAGTCACTAACCTTGTGTAGTTCATTCTTCACCAATCAAGACGCCAACTAAGCTCCACATAGGCTCCATCAAGCTGTATTAGGCGTGTGAAGTAGGTTTTGCCATGTGCTGAATTTTATTTTTGTAAACTTTGTAAAATAGTGCACAATAATTATACACATATGGTATATTCCAATCAGCCCTAATTTGAATATTCTAGAACACTTTAGTATGTATTGAATATGTAAAAAGTGTCTAGATACATGTTACATGTCATACCAAAAAAACGTTCCATGTGTCGTGTTCGTAGAAAACCAAATTTTTGACTTTTGTGGATTACGCGATTTTTCTCCGATTAAATTCTAAATTTTTGCACATGTTATATATATATATATATATATATATTATGTGACACATAATATAAATAATGTAAGTTTATTATTCAGCTCTAATGGCTGATTAAAGTGGCGACCCATGTGACAAAAATATTGAATTTGAAATCTCCACAATTTGGTCTTAATTGGGGGTGATTTGTGTGTGCCAACATGGAATGATTTTATGGCTGAATATACCATGTGATCCACAAAATTTGTGGCCATTTTTGAAGTGTAGGAGCTGGCCATCTATATATGGCAAGTACTGACACGTTAGCGAAGTTTCGGTAGTCACCCGATACGATAATTTTTGGTTTAGAACCTTGTAACATGTCATAATAATTTTGTCATCAATATGATATAAGACCTGAATATACTCATGAATATGAGGTAAGTATAGTGGTGTGACGTTGACATATGTTCGTAATATATATAATGTATCGGTAGTACATTGGAATATATGTGTATAGTGTCTTTATAGAAAATATCTGAATATATATAAAAATATGTAAATGGCATGTGGTTGAAGAGGGGAGAGGAGACTTTCTATTTCCTTGTTTGTTGCATTCATGCCTTCTCCAAATATCTCTCCATTTAATGAACTACTTAGTTCATTTAACAAAGTATTTCACTTAATGAACTAGTTTAGTTCATTAATAGTGGCACCTAAAAATAGTTCAAACACAACAAATGTTTGCCATTCGATATAAGCTTTAAAGCTTCAGGGCTTGTTAGTACGGCAACATTATATATAAAGTATATAAGGCAAGTTTGTCACAAAAATGTGCCAAGTCATAAAATGTGTCATGCATTTCTTTAGCACACGTTATTTAAATCATGCATTTTTGTGAATCACTGAAATCCTTTTTCTGAACAGAACACACACAAAATATCTTGCAATGGCTGCCGGATGCTAATGGGCAGCGCTCGAAAAAATCTACGTATACAACCATCGTGGCATCAAATAGTAGTTTTGAGGAGTACCGATATGTTTGGTGGTCCCATTCGTAGCCTGGTCTGCGCATGTTTGTATAGAGACTTTGGACAACATCTTTGCCAATGGTTGATAACTTATGCTGCTGGCAAACGGTGTTCCCTTCGCAATGTGCTTTTTACCGTCATAACTCGGATATGCAGGATCACATCTTTCTTCACTTCCAGAAAAATTTGCCCATTATGGACAGAAATATCCATCATTTTTGCGGGTCCTATGCCTTACAGCCGCATCATTAAGGCACATTTAAATCGATGGTGGCATTTATCAAATAAAACATCTATGGTTGGCCAGCTGAGGACGGTAGTCCCATCGATTGTCACGTGGATAGTCTGGAAAGAATATGTGGCAATCTGCTTTGGAGCAGAAATTTTTATTTACAATCGGTTCTTTGACAAAGTCCGCTCCTCAGTGTATACATGGTGTTCTGTGATGAATAGAAATAAATTCGCATCAACTATGCCTCATTTAGTTACCTTGGCCTTCTCCCCTCCTCTGAGGACAAAACGATTGCGGATCATTAGATGGGAGTTACCCCCAACGGGGAAGATGAAATTAAATATTGATGCAGCACTGGGAAGTTGCCAAGCAGCAAGGGGAGCAGTCTTGCGAAACGACCAGGGACAGTTGTTGTCGGCTGTATATTTTGCACTGCCCCGGGTCAGTCCATTACGCACAGAGTTATTGACATTGATGCTAGCACTGATCCATTATGCACGAGAATGGGATAATATCATCGTTGAGATGGATTTCTACTCCATTGTTTCTATGTTACCGACTGCCTAATCACTAAAAGGTTCTTTGGCTGCTGGTTTTGCACGTGCATCCCTTTTCTTGTCACTAAATCAAGCCACCATTAAATATTGTCTGCGTGAGGCTAACACGACATCTCATATGCTAGCTCGGCACGGCTGCGGAGCTGTAGGCCATCGACATTTTAATACCCTCTAAAGCCTTCCTTGTGAGGTTCGTGGAGCAATACTTATGGATGTGAAGCTCCCTGCTTTGCGTCATTGATCAAATGTCTCACATAGTTTTGGCGAAATCTACTATTGGTCGCCTATGTCGTCAAAAAGCAGATGCAACACTGGTGCGACTTCCTTCCTCTCGTTGGCATTTCTTGTTGGATTCACATGTTATGACATTATGTTTATGCTTACATATTTTTCTTTTGCTTGGATTTGCACTATTGTTGGCTGCTATGATTGATATGCAGTATCTACATTTTCGCAACATTTTCTTGCGCCACGCGGCTAAGGACCGAGACTTGCTTTATATGTAGCGCCTCGCACCCGAACCCTGTCCGAACACGGTGCACCCGCCATACATCACTCAGGAGAGTACAAAGTGTCATGCATAACATGCGAAAATCCATAACTTAAGCCATTGACTTTCCATGCTCACATTTAACATGGTAGTAAAATTTAGGAAGAATTAAAACTTTTTAAATAAACATGCATTACGGAATGTTAAGTTCCCAAAAGTAGTAGTCCACAAAACAACATAACCGAAATCCCAAAGAGTTCAACATAGTTCATAGTACATCATCATAGCAGCACAAAAGTCCTTAAGCATGATCTTCTCCTGACACCTCGACTACGGGTACGGCACTTTCGGTTCATCCTCGATCTATTTGACTTTAGCATTCACTGGCTCTGGGGGAAAAAATAAAGGTATGAGTGATAAAAATCACTCAGCAATTATACAATAAACTACCATGAAATAAATAAAGAATCATTACATGAATGTAATTCCCAAGAATCTCAATGTTAGTTCATACCTGATCTTTAATCCTGGATCTGCTTGACGATATAGCCTAAGCATAATTTTAAGTAATACTATACTGACAATATCATATTACCCACTAGATGAACGTACAACATGCCAAAATGCCCATGAATTATGCAAGATGCAATGCATGATATCATGTTATGTCAAAAACATCATTTTGATCCCATAAAATAACGTGTTAGAAAAACAGAGTATCAGACCAATTAACCCCAGATCTGAACAGGTCCAGAACATGACATTAGACTATTTAACCCCAGGTCTGGGACGGATCCAGAACATAATATTAGGCAGATTAACCCCGGGCCTGGATCAGGTCCAGAACATATCATCGGACAAATTATGTTATATCCGTGTAAACCAAAAAAAAAGAATGATAAAATATTTAAACTAACTAAATCTTATCCTAATCAATTAATTAACCAAATTCTATCCCTAATTTCTCTCACTTATCATCTCACACTCTATTTCCCCAATCTCTTATTAATATATATCAAACCCTAATTCCCCTCCCACCTTCTCTCAAAACAACGCATCCCCTTCCCCTCTTCCCCATCAAAACTTGCGTTAGCCAAGAAAGGAAAAAAAAGACTTTTGATCCAAGGCTTCAAGAGGAGTAGAAATCACAACCACATCATCACCATCATCTCTCATATATGAAAGTCTTGCTAGGATTGAGGTAGGTGCATACTATTTATTCCCTCAAAATGGTATGAAGGTTGCATGCTCAAAACGGTATTTTATGTGTTTATTGTCGTTCTTTTATGCTTGTTTCATTCATGATCCTATTGATGTATCACAAAGTGTTTATTTTTGTTCTTCTATTCTTGATTCGAATATGATCCTGTTGATGTATTCTCCTTGTGATATTAATTGTTTATGTTTGTAAAGGTGGATTGTTTTTTTAGATTTCGGCAACTACAAAAAAAAAGAATAAAAAAAATTATTAGACAAAGGTTTCGGCTGAACAAGGGGTGAGGAAAAAAAAAGAATAAAATAATCAAAAGTTTGATTTAGTGGGGGGGGGGCTTTCTAGCGTGAAGAAGAAAAAAAAAATTAGATATAATGATGTTGATGTTGTTTTGGGGGTGGCCGAAACCTGCCCCCATTGTGCGGCCATATATATATATTTTAAAAAAAAAGAATTAAATTAAAGGGGCCATTCGGCCGAAACCCTTGGGTTATAAAAAAAAGAAGGTTAAATTAATAAATAATAAACAAATAATATGTATGTATATATATTTATATATTTAAAAAAAAGGTAAAAAGGGCAAAACGGGTTTGGCCTTTTTCGGCTGAACCCAATTTGATTTTTTTAAAATTTAAATAAAAATAATAATAATAATAATAAAAAGGGCAAAGGGTTTGGCCAGTTCGGCTGAACCCAATTTAAAAAAAAGGGGTAAAATAAAATAAAATAATATAGTAAGTAGACTAAGTAATCGGAGACGGACGTGGTACAGAAAGAAGTAATGGGGGCGGCTGTGTGGTGCATTGCATTCATGGCACGTGCATTGCATGAGGTATACTACGTCTATAGGGCGTGGGTATCGGGATGACTTACCGTGTCTATAGGGCACCGGGGTCATGAGACATACTGCGTCTATAGGGCGTGGGTGTCCAAACGGCTAGTGGTGGCTAGAGACCACGACGCTGGATTTAGGACCCGGGGGCATGCATTGCATATAGGTCTAGGAGCATATTGCCTGACATATTTCTAGTTGCGTGTGACACGTTATTTGAGCATGCATCACGTACTTGCGCATTTCTATGTGGAGTGGTTTACCTTTCCGTATAAGCCATGCTATCATGTTTTATGTGTTATGTGTTGATATCTTTTGGGTATGTACTCTTTGTATTGTTTTGAGAGGCACCTACTGGGTGATTACCATCACTCACCCCTACTATTCCATATGTAGCCGAGACGGAGTATGATTTTATCTACGTTGAGGATGGGTCCGACACCGTGGAATGGGCTGAGTGACTCGTAGAAGTGCGTGCAGCAAGGATGGAGTCGTTTTTTTTTGTGGTTCCATGGGGTGACACAGCAGTTTAATTTTCAGCTTTACTTTGAGAACAATTTCATGCTTTTAAACTTAGACTTTTGACCTTGACTTGTACGGCCTGGTCAGCCTAGATTTACTGTCGTTATTTTCTTAAAGTTTATTAATTTCAAATTATTGTTGTGGCTTATCGTTTCTGCATAAAGAAAAGGAAAACTTTTCTATGTCAGCGCTGACGTGTAGCAGGTTGATGTGACGCCTTGTATTCTCCTGAGTGAGATACGGCGGGTGCACTGTTACCGAGGATGGAGCTCGGAAGCGAGGCGCTACAGGTGGTATCAGAGCCCAGGCTTCAGATACGCCTCGGAAACGTGACATTAGTTAATCACCCCTAGAAATAAGTGACGATATGTTTTCAAATGATATTTTTTTTACTTAAATAAAAATGAAGTAGACATAAGCTATGATTGGGTTTCGGGTGGTGTGTGCCGTTAGTGAGTATACGTTATAGGCTACCGTTGTGCCCTCCAATTTTATATCTCTTTACGATACTCTTAACTTTAAAATTTGTATAACATGTTTTAACCTATCTACAGACAATGCCACCAAGACGTGAACTCCTAGGAAATGGAGGACATAACGGAGACGAGAAATATGGGCAAGGGGATATCCCCCAAAACCTTGCTGATACGCTGGCCAATCTAACGGCCTTGATAGCTAATCAGGCAAACACAGATGGCGCAACAGTACACTCAGATGGCACAGCAACAGGCACAGATCGCTCAGACACTTCAGCAAACTCAACAGCAACAACAACAACCACCGCCACCACCACCGCAGCAAGGCTTGCGGTTCTACTACAGGGAGATGCAGAACTCCCGGATACCGATGTTCAGAGGTACCACTCGGCCAGAGGAAGCCGAGATCTGGCTCAAAAATGTGACCGAACAGATAAGGCTTATACAGGTACCTGTGGATCTAAAAGTGGAGATAACGACCCCGTTTCTGGAAGGGGAAGCTGAGAGATGGTGGAATGGAGTAAAGCGTAGATTGACTCCACCAGTGACCTGGGAGCAGTTTGTGGAGGAGTATAAGAAGCACTATGTTCCAGAACATATCATCGGACAAATTATGTTATATCCGTGTAAACAAAAAAAAAAGAATGATAAAATATTTAAACTAACTAAATCTTATCCTAATAAATTAATTAACCAAATTCTATCCCTAATTTCTCTCACTTATCATCTCACACTCTATTTCCCCAATCTCTTATTAATATATATCAAACCCTAATTCCCCTCCCACCTTCTCTCAAAACAACGCATCCCCTTCCCCTCTTCCCCATCAAAACTTGCGTTAGCCAAGGAAGGAAAAAAAAGACTTTTGATCCAAGGCTTCAAGAGGAGTAGAAATCACAACCACATCATCACCAACATCTCTCATATATAAAAGTCTTGCTAGGATTGAGGTAGGTGCATACTATTTATTCCCTCAAAATGGTATGAAGGTTGCATGCTCAAAACGGTATTTTATGTGTTTATTGTTGTTCTTTTATGCTTGTTTCATTCATGATCCTATTGATGTATCACAAAGTGTTTATTTTTGTTCTTCTATTCTTGATTCGAATATGATCCTGTTGATGTATTCTCCTTGTGATATTAATTGTTTATGTTTGTAAAGGTGGATTGTTTTTTTTAGATTTCGGCAACTACAAAAAAAAAAGAATAAAACAAAATTATTAGACAAAGGTTTCGGCTGAACAAGGGGTGAGGAAAAAAAAGAATAAAATAATCTAAAGTTTGATTTAGTGGGGGGGGGCCTTTCTGGCGTGAAGAAGAAGAAAAAATTAGATATAATGATGTTGATGTTGTTTTGGGGGTGGCCGAAACCTGCCCCCATTGTGCGGCCTTATATATATATTTAAAAAAAATTAAATTAAAGAGGCCATTCGGCCGAAACCCTTGGGTTATAAAAAAAGAAGGTTAAATTAATAAATAATAAACAAATAATATATATGTATATATATTTATATATTTAAAAAAAGGTAAAAAGGGCAAAACGGGTTTGGCCTTTTTCGGCTGAACCCCATTTGATTTTTTTAAAATTTAAATAAAAATAATAATAATAATAAAAAGGGCAAAGGGTTTGGCCAGTTCGGCTGAACCCAATTAAAAAAAAGGGGTAAAATAAAATAAAATAATATAGTAAGTAGACTAAGTAATCGGAGACGGACGTGGTACAGAAAGAAGTAATGGGGGCGGCTGTGTGGTGCATTGCATTCATGGTACGTGCATTGCATGAGGTATACTACGTCTATAGAGCGTGGGTATCGGGATGACTTACCATGTCTATAGGGCACCGGGGTCATGAGACATACTGCGTCTATAGGGCGTGGGTGTCCAAATGGCTAGTGGTGGCTAGAGACCACGACGCTGGATTTAGGACCCGGGGGCATGCATTGCATATAGATCTAGGAGCATATTGCCTGACATATTTCTAGTTGCGTGTGACACGTTATTTGAGCATGCATCACGTACTTGCGCATTTCTATGTGGAGTGGTTTACCTTTCCGTATAAGCCATGCTATCATGTTTTATGTGTTATGTGTTGATATCTTTTGGGTATGTACTCTTTGTATTGTTTTGAGAGGCACCTACTGGGTGATTACCATCACTCACCCCTACTATTCCATATGTAGCCGAGACGGAGTATGATTTTATCTACGTTGAGGACGGGTCCGACACCGTGGAATGGGCTGAGTGACTCGTAGAAGTGCGTGCAGCAAGGATGGAGTCGTTTTTTTTTTGTGGTTCCATGGGGTGACACAGCAGTTTAATTTTCAGCTTTACTTTGAGAACAATTTCATGCTTTTAAACTTAGACTTTTGACCTTGACTTGTACGGCCTGGTCAGCCTAGATTTACTGTCGTTATTTTCTTAAAGTTTATTAATTTCAAATTATTGTTGTGGCTTATCGTTTCTGCATAAAGAAAAGGAAAACTTTTCTATGTCAGCGCTGACGTGTAGCAGGTTGATGTGACGCCTTGTATTCTCCTGAGTGAGATACGGCGGGTGCACTGTTACCGAGGATGGAGCTCGGAAGCGAGGCGCTACAGGTGGTATCAGAGCCCAGGCTTCAGATACGCCTCGGAAACGTGACATTAGTTAATCACCCCTAGAAATAAGTGACGATCTGTTTTCAAATGATATTTTTTTTACTTAAATAAAAATGAAGTAGACATAAGCTATGATTGGGTTTCGGGTGGTGTGTGCCGTTAGTGAGTATACGTTATAGGCTACCGTTGTGCCCTCCAATTTTATATCTCTTTACGATACTCTTAACTTTAAAATTTGTATAACATGTTTTAACCTATCTACAGACAATGCCACCAAGACGTGAACTCCTAGGAAATGGAGGACATAACGGAGACGAGAAATATGGGCAAGGGGATATCCCCCAAAACCTTGCTGATACGCTGGCCAATCTAACGGCCTTGATAGCTAATCAGGCAAACACAGATGGCGCAACAGTACACTCAGATGGCACAGCAACAGGCACAGATCGCTCAGACACTTCAGCAAACTCAACAGCAACAACAACAACCACCGCCACCACCACCGCAGCAAGGCTTGCGGTTCTACTACAGGGAGATGCAGAACTCCCGGATACCGATGTTCAGAGGTACCACTCGGCCAGAGGAAGCCGAGATCTGGCTCAAAAATGTGACCGAACAGATAAGGCTTATACAGGTACCTGTGGATCTAAAAGTGGAGATAACGACCCCGTTTCTTGAAGGGGAAGCTGAGAGATGGTGGAATGGAGTAAAAAGTAGATTGACTCCACCAGTGACCTGGGAGCAGTTTGTGGAGGAGTATAAGAAGCACTATGTTCCAGAACATATCATCGGACAAATTATGTTATATCCGTGTAAACAAAAAAAAAAGAATGATAAAATATTTAAACTAACTAAATCTTATCCTAATAAATTAATTACCCAAATTCTATCCCTAATTTCTCTCACTTATCATCTCACACTCTATTTCCCCAATCTCTTATTAATATATATCAAACCCTAATTCCCCTCCCACCTTCTCTCAAAACAACGCATCCCCTTCCCCTCTTCCCCATCAAAACTTGCGTTAGCCAAGGAAGGAAAAAAAAGACTTTTGATCCAAGGCTTCAAGAGGAGTAGAAATCACAACCACATCATCACCAACATCTCTCATATATAAAAGTCTTGCTAGGATTGAGGTAGGTGCATACTATTTATTCCCTCAAAATGGTATGAAGGTTGCATGCTCAAAACGGTATTTTATGTGTTTATTGTTGTTCTTTTATGCTTGTTTCATTCATGATCCTATTGATGTATCACAAAGTGTTTATTTTTGTTCTTCTATTCTTGATTCGAATATGATCCTGTTGATGTATTCTCCTTGTGATATTAATTGTTTATGTTTGTAAAGGTGGATTGTTTTTTTTAGATTTCGGCAACTACAAAAAAAAAGAATAAAACAAAATTATTAGACAAAGGTTTCGGCTGAACAAGGGGTGAGGAAAAAAAAGAATAAAATAATCTAAAGTTTGATTTAGTGGGGGGGGCCTTTCTGGCGTGAAGAAGAAGAAAAAATTAGATATAATGATGTTGATGTTGTTTTGGGGGTGGCCGAAACCTGCCCCCATTGTGCGGCCTTATATATATATTTAAAAAAAATTAAATTAAAGAGGCCATTCGGCCGAAACCCTTGGGTTATAAAAAAAGAAGGTTAAATTAATAAATAATAAACAAATAATATATGTATATATATTTATATATTTAAAAAAAAGGTAAAAAGGGCAAAACGGGTTTGGCCTTTTTCGGCTGAACCCCATTTGATTTTTTTAAAATTTAAATAAAAATAATAATAATAATAAAAAGGGCAAAGGGTTTGGCCAGTTCGGATGAACCCAATTAAAAAAAAGGGGTAAAATAAAATAAAATAATATAGTAAGTAGACTAAGTAATCGGAGACGGACGTGGTACAGAAAGAAGTAATGGGGGCGGCTGTGTGGTGCATTGCATTCATGGTACGTGCATTGCATGAGGTATACTACGTCTATAGGGCGTGGGTATCGGGATGACTTACCATGTCTATAGGGCACCGGGGTCATGAGACATACTGCGTCTATAGGGCGTGGGTGTCCAAATGGCTAGTGGTGGCTAGAGACCACGACGCTGGATTTAGGACCCGGGGGCATGCATTGCATATAGATCTAGGAGCATATTGCCTGACATATTTCTAGTTGCGTGTGACACGTTATTTGAGCATGCATCACGTACTTGCGCATTTCTATGTGGAGTGCTTTACCTTTCCGTATAAGCCATGCTATCATGTTTTATGTGTTATGTGTTGATATCTTTTGGGTATGTACTCTTTGTATTGTTTTGAGAGGCACCTACTGGGTGATTACCATCACTCACCCCTACTATTCCATATGTAGCCGAGACGGAGTATGATTATATCTACGTTGAGGACGGGTCCAACACCGTGGAATGGGCTGAGTGACTCGTAGAAGTGCGTGCAGCAAGGATGGAGTCGGTTTTTTTTGTTGTGCCATGGGGTGACACAGCAGTTTAATTTTCAGCTTTACTTTGAGAATAATTTCATGCTTTTAAACTTAGACTTTTGACCTTGACTTGTACGGCCTGGTCAACCTAGATTTACTGTCGTTATTTTCTTAAAGTTTATTAATTTCACATTATTGTTGTGGCTTATCGTTTCCGCAGAAAGAAAAGGAAAACTTTTCTATGTCAGCGCTGAAGTGTAGCAGGTTGATGTGACGCCTTGTATTCTCCTGAGTGAGATACGGCAGGTGTACCGTTACCAAGGATGGATCTCGGAAGCGGGGTGCTACAAATTAACCCTGGGTTTGGAACGGGTCCAGAACTTATCATGTCATCAGGCCTATTAACCCCGGGTCAAAAGTCGGGTTATACGCATGCTTAGCCGGCAAGGAAATCATAAAGCTTT
Organism: Eustoma russellianum; assembly: GCA_036186865.1. NCBI lineage: Eukaryota > Viridiplantae > Streptophyta > Magnoliopsida > Gentianales > Gentianaceae > Eustoma > Eustoma russellianum. The sequence goes on along the minus strand of AP025063.1, from coordinate 14,555,184 downwards.
CTTCAAAACATGGGACCGTAAATAGCTTATATGCATAATGAAAAACTTGCTTTCTTGAAAAGACTTTCTTGCATACGGACAATTCATAAAAATCAGATTTATGGTGCATGTGATCGTGCATGATACATGAAATGTTATGCAATGCAAGTCATGGCATGGATTATTGTAAGTATTCCTTAGAACATGACAACAAGCATGATTTCATGAGCTTAAAATTTCCAGATTTTTACTTCATGTTAATGGGGCGGCTAGATTAACCAAACAGGCCCATTTTCATAATCTTTTGTCCTAGACATGTTTAATGGGGTCTTATTTACATGTCATAAAATTTTCGTAACGTTCTAAGACGAATAAGGCCCTTAAATCATTAAGTTGTTAAAAAGTGTACTGCTGAATTCAGCAGTATAATGGCCCTCTTTACCTTAATTTTCATGACCTTAAAACCTTAATCATTTTTGGGCCAGAGCCTGGAAATCATAGTAAAATCCCTAAGTACTAACATTCATGGGCCCAAACCATTTATATATGTCAAAATCCACAAAATTAGGCCTCTTAACTTATTCCCCTATTCTGCCCAATTTTCCAGTTTTAGTGCGTTAACTTTCAAATCCATAGTTACCCATCAAAACGAAAGTACCAAGTTGATTAATATACATGGACATACTCCACTATGTCTTAGGTGATTAACATAAAATTTCCAGAACAATCCAATAATTTTAAAGTGTTCATTTAATTATTTTTCCGAAATCTGTCACATGCTGATGAAGGACTGACCAATTTTACTAAAAGTTCTATTGTGGCAAAACCATAATTTATTTTTCCGAAATTCCAACTCACAGACATCATAAACATGCGGAACTATCATCCTACCGAAATTTAGCCCATTTACATGTTTCTAAGGTCCAGTTTTGGGACAAGCAACACCTTACTTAATTCTATCCAGCTCCAGTAGTTTCATCTTGGGCAGTTTTACAAACAATTTTTATTAAGGATAATCTTGAAGGACCTGCAAGGCACCACTAGAAGGGGGGGTTGAATAGTGAATGTAGAAAATTTGGTTTTTAAAATGTTTTTGAACCGAAAACCCAACTTCTGAAAACAGTTTCTGTTTTCAGGACCTGTTTTGCAACGTTTGGAAAACTAGGTTACAGGCCTTCAAAAGTTCTGAAATTTGGAGAGACTTTAGTCTCAGATGTTCTGAGTAGTTCTTAAAAATTTCAGATTAAAATTCAACCTTTAACCCTTTGAAATATCGTTTGTGGTTAGATTGCACAAATCTGCTTGAAACGGCAGTCTGATTTGAAAAATTAATTCCGATTAAACCGTTACTCCAAGTGGTCTGAAAATATAATGGCAAACCCCTTATTATGTGTATTTAATTAGGTTGAAACAGTTTTGCAAAATTATTTTGGGAAGTATGTCAAATACGTTCAAAGTCTCAACCTTTGCAAGTCTGAAAATCACACTGCGATAGTCTTAGAACTATTGACGTTTCAATGACGTATACTTATCCAAAAGGGTCGAAACTTGTGTCAAATAAAACTTAAGAGTTGTGGATATGTTTCTGAAAATTTTGGTAATTTTTGAAAGTCATTTGATATTTTTACTAATGCAATGAAAACGATGCAAAGTGCTGGAAACTGAAAGTAAAGTGATGAAAGTAATAACACCGAAAATTTTATACTGGTTTGGTTAACACAACCTACTCCAGTCTTCGAGGACACCTTCCTCGGTTATCACTAAACAAAATAACACCTTACGACAAAGGATTGCTAGAGTTACACACCAACTCCAATCATTTACAAACGATACAAGTAATAACACCTTTCACGAGCACCACCACCGAACTAATGAAAGTTTGATCACACCTTGATCAACCTTTTACAACAATGAACGTATATGGTGGTCTATACAAAGCCTATTCGATATATTTGAATATTAGAACAATAGGCTTGAAAGAGAAGAAGAAGAAAGAAATGTGGAAGAAGAAAGTGGAAGACTTTTTTTTTACACTTGGAAATTATGAGACTTGTCTTGCTTTTGTTTGCTACATCCCTTATCCTTTTAATCAGCCTTGGCTGCCCCCTTAGGGCTCTTTTCCATCTTGAGAATTCTCTTTTAAGTCCTTGGAAGAATGCCTTGTGTAAATGTGACATCAACTTGCTTACTTGGCACAACATGGTTGGTCCAACCTTGTCACTATTTTATGTGCGGTAAAAATCTAAAATTAACTTGAAAAACATGTGCTAAAAAGAATTCAAAACACTACCAAACAATCACCATTCAATGCCTTCAATTTTGGGATGCAAATTAAGGACAAATGAATAGTAAATTCGGCCACTATTCACATATGCTGAAAATTTTCAGCATGTGTTGCATTTTTGAAATCTTTCCTTGTGTGTTGCCCTCTTCAAAGTCACCCATCATGTGTGGCTTATTTTCCACCAATTAAAGTGTCAAATAAGCTCCATCTAGACTACAAAAAAAAGCTGAAAATGGTGTGTGAAATTCCTGTACATGTGCTAAATTTTCTTTTGGTAAACATTGTAAAATAGTGCACAATAATTATACACACATGGTATATTCCAATCAGCCCTTAATTGATTTTTCTAGAAAACTTTAGAATGTATAGAAAATATAAAAAGTGTTTAGATACATGTTATATGTCATGCCAAAAATATTCCATGTGTCGTGTTCGTAGAAAACCGAATTTTCGACGTTTTTCGATTACCCAATTTTTCTCCGACTAAATTCCAACTTTTTGCACATGTTATATATATTATGTTACACATAATATACATAAATTAAAATTTAATATTCAGAAATTAGGCTGATCTAAAGTGGCGCGCAACATGTGACAAAATGTTGAATTTGAAATCTCCACAATTTGGCCTTAATTTAGGGTGATTTGTGTGTGCCAACATGGAATGATTTTATGGATGTATATATCATGTAAGCCACGAAATTTGTGGCCATTTTTGAAGTGTAGGAGCTGGCCATATATATATGGTAAGTACGTGACATGTTGGCGAAGTTTTGGTATCCACCCGATACAACAATTTTTGGTTTAGAACCTTTTACCGTGTCGTAATAAATTTGTCATCACCATGAATTATATCATATGATATAAGACCTGAATATACTCAGAAATATGAGTTAAATATAGAGGTGTGACGTTAACGTACGTTCGTAAAATATATAACGTGTCGGTAGTACGTTGGAATATATGCGCATGTGCCTTTTTATAAAAAATCTGAATATGTGTATAGATATGGTAAAAACATGTAGCATGAGGGAGAAGAAGACTTTTCATTCTTGAATTTGTTTCTTTTGTGCCTTTTCCAATTATTCCTTTAATGAACTACTTAGTTTATTTAACTAAGTACTTCACTTAATGAACTAGTTTAGTTCGTTAATGATAACACCTGAAAATAATTCAAACACAACAAATGCTTGCCATTTGATGTAAGCTTTAAAGCTTCGTGGCTCGTTAGTACGACAACATTATGTATGAACTATATAAGGCAAGTTTAATGTAAAAACGTGTCATGTCATAAAATATGTCATGCATTTATTTAATATATGTTATTTAAATCATGCATTTTGTAATCACTCAAACCACTTTTTCTCTACAATCTCCCCCTTTTGATGATTTACAAGATAACCTACATTCATGATTTAAATTTTGTCGCTCCCCCTCCAATCATGCACAAATTCAAATTTTTAATTTTGAATTTTCTCCCGCTTGATTTGTGGAATCAATCTTTCTCTCTCCCCCTTAAATCATGCATTCTCTACCCCTTTATTTTAGAAAGACAATCAAAAGTGCATGTAAAGATGAAGATAGCAAAAAAATCATGCATTACAAATAATATCAAAAGTGCGTTCTTAAGGGTTAATTTATTCAACCCTTAGAGAATGTCCCTTTTGGTACCCAAATTTGGGTGACCTTTCTTAGTCTTCCAAAAGGTAAGAAAGGTGATGAAGACGCAACATAATATACGTTAGGGACAAATGCGTTTGGCCTTTGGCCAAGAATCCCGTCATGAATATAGTATGGTTTTCGTTTTTGATATGTATTTCGGTTTGCATGCACGGGGCGTGATCTAGATGTATTATTATGATATGATTGTCGCATATGCATCAATGGCTTTCTTTCATATCTATATGGCACATAATTGTACTTTGTATGATATGAAGAATAAGAAGCACGATGAGATGAGATGAGTGGTGTACTAGTCTTCTTCTTAGGTTGTATAGTTTCATGAAGTTTCATAGATGTAGATAAAATCAATTTTGTCGCCTTATTTTGTATTTTATTCTCTTCAACATATCCTACTCCGATTTTATCATTTTCATGCTTCTGAGATGAGATAAGACGATATAGAATACAAGTATCCATGTCGAATTGTTTTCTAGTCTTTTCTAGATCTTCGTTTCTTAATTTTAACTTTGAAATCTCGGCTTTCAGTTCAGTATTCTCGGATGTCAATGATGAAATTTCAGACTTTAATGAATTTATGATGCAGGACGGCTCTTCTTTTGAATCGTTTAATTGAGACACAAGATTTTTGTTAGAAGATTCTAACAATTTCTTGTCTTCAATTAATCGTTTCTTTTCTTTTGAAAGAATCTTAGCAAACTTATGCAATTCAAGATATTGAACATACAAATCATGATATGATGGTTCAGAATCGGAATCGGAATCGGAATCGGAATGTACCTCACTATCAAGAAGTGGAGGCCTTTGTCTTGACATACCTTCTTGCTCGTTTTTGTGCCTGGTGGTTGCCATCTTACTAAGATCGTTGGATCTCTTTGTCTTGAGTGTGCCTGTGCTCTGATACCACTTGATGGACCTGCAAGGCACCACTAGAAGGGGCGGTTGAATAGTGGGTGCAGAAAATTTGGTTTTTAAAATGTTTTTGAACCGAAAACCCAACTTCTGAAAACAGTTTTTGTTTTCAGGACCTGTTTTGCAACGTTTGAAAAACTAGGTTACAGGCCTTCACAAATTCTAAAATTTGGAGATATTTTAGTCTCAAATCTTCTGAGTATCTCCTAAAAATTTCAGATCAAAATTCAACCTTTAACCCTTTGAAAAATCGTTTGTGGTCAGATTGCGCAAATATGCCAGAAATAGTAGTCTGATTTGAAAAATTAATTCCGATTAAACCGTTACTCCAAATGGTCTGAACATTTAATTTAATTGTGTTGAAAAAGTTTTGCAAAATTATTTTGGGAAGTATGTCAAATACGTTCAAAGTCTCAACCTTTGCAAGTTTGAAAATCAGACTGCACTAGTCTCAGAACTATTGACGTTTGAACGACGTATACTTATTTTAAAGGGTTGAAACTTGCGCCAAACGAAACATAAGAGGTGTGGCTATGTTTCTGCAAATTTTGGTAATTTTTGAAAGTCGTTTGATATTTTTACTAATGCAATGAATCTGATGCAAAGTGCTGGAAACTGAAAGTAAAGTGATGAAAGTAATAACACCGAGAATTTTATACTGGTTCGGTTAACACAACCTACTCCAGTCTTCGAGGACACCTTTCTCGGTTATCACTAAACAAAATAACACCTTACCACAAAAGAGTGCTGGAGTTACACACCAACTCCAACCCTGTACAAACGATACAAGTAATCACACCTTTCACGAGCACCACCACCGAACGAATAAAGGTTTATTCACACCTTGATCAACATTTTACAACAATGAAAGTATATGGTGGTCTATACAAATCATATTCAATATATTTGAATATTAGAACAATAGGCTTGAAAGAGAAGAAGAAGAAAGAAATGTGGAAGAAGAAAGTGGAAGACTTTTTTTTTGCACTTGGAAATTATGAGACTTGTCTTGCTTTTGTTTGCTACATCTCTTCTCCTTTTAATCAGCCTTGGCCACCCCCTTAGGGCTCTTTTCCATCTTGAGAATTCTCTTTTAAGTCCTTGGAAGAATGCCTTGTGTAAATGTGACATCAACTTGCTTACTTGGCACAATATAGTTTTTCCAACCTTGTCACCATTTTCTGTGCTGTAAAAATCTGAGATTAACTTGAAAAACATGTGCCAAAAAGAATTCAAAACACTATCAAATAATCACCATTCCATCCCTTCAATTTTGGGATGCAAATTAAGGACAAATGAATAGTAAATTCGGCCACTATTAACATGTGCTGAAAATTTTCAGCATGTGTTGTATTTTTGAAATCTTTCCTTGTGTGTTGCCCTCTTCAAAGTCACCCATCATGTGTGGCTTATTTTTCACCAATTAAAGTGTCAAATAAGCTCCATCTAGACTCCAAAAAAGCTGAAAATGGTGTGTGAAATTCCTGCACATGTGCTGAATTTTCTTTTGGTAAACTTTGTAAAATAGTGCACAATAATTATACACACATGGTATATTCCAATCAGCCCTTAATTGATTTTTCTAGAACACTTTATAATGTATAGAGAATGTAAAATGTGTCTAGATACATGTTATATGACATGTCAAAAATGTTCCATGTGTCGTGTTCGTAGAAAAACGAATTTTCGACGTTTGTCGATTACCCGATTTTTCTCCGGTTAAATACCGACTTTTTGCACATGTTATATATATTATGTTACAAATAATATACATAAATTAAACTTTGATATTCAGCACTTAGGCTGATCTAAAGTGGCGCCCAACATGTGACAAAATGTTGAATTTGAAATCTCCACATTTTGGCCTTAATTGAGGGTGATTTATGTGTGCCAACATGGAATGATTTTATGGCTGTATATATCATGTAAGCCACGAAATTTGTAGCCATTTTTGATGTTGTATCCCGCCGAAAAGTCATATTGTACTTGAAGACTCGTAAGTGAATTAATAAAGTGGCATTCTTCAAGTGCATTTCACTAACTTCCTTAGTGCCTCTTTTATTTTATGTTGATAAGCAAACAATATAATTATTCAAGCATGAGATATGGACCATGACCAATTCAAAATTCATCCAAAGAAACTTAAGAAAATTTCGGCCACAAGGTTTAAGAAGGGCCTTAAAGGTTTTTTTCCCAAAATTATAAGAGATGATAATCTTAAGGGCCTTCTTAAAATAAGCCCAAAAGGAAATTAAGGAGTTGTAAGTAGTGGACAATTTTTCCCCCAACTACTACAAAATTTCGGCCTTTTAGCCATGAGGAATTAAGAATTTCCTAATTTTATTTTAAAAACAAGAAAAGGGGGAAATTATCAATTAATTAGGAGACAATTATCCACATAACTCTTTATATAAGAAAAATTAAGCATGGTAAAGGGGTCACCCAAGCCTAAGAGAAATCGCCCCCCAATGGATGAAGATTACCATAGTTACTCAATATTTACTACAAGGTTAAGGAAATAACTCTAGTTGGATAAAGTAACCTAGGTTGGCATAAAGTAACTATAGTTGGCATAAAGTAACTATAGTTGACATAAAGTAACTATAGTTGACTTAAAGTAACTATGGTTGACATAAAGTAACTATAGTTGGAATAAAGTAACTATAGTTAAATTAAAGTAACTATAGTTGTCTTAAAGTAACCTTGGTTAGTTAAAAGTAACTAAGGTTAATTAGCCTAACTAAGCTAAGGAAAACCCCTTCCCCTCTCACATTACCCACAGCAACCTCCTTAACCAAGGGGAAGAAAACTTTCTTCAAAGCAACTCTAGAACATTCAACTCTCAAGAAGTCACAATGGAGCAAAGAGACTTCCCTATTTTCCCCTTGTAGTATACGGCTAGTGAAGAGGTCCAAGAACCATCTTCAAGCTCCAAGAATTCATCCAGGTAAGTACATGCTAAGCATTCTAAGTGAATTCTATGTCTTAAAGAATGAAACTCACATTGGTATCTCTCTTGTTTTGCCAAAAACGTGACACTCAAATGGTCACTAAAAGAAGAATTGTCAAGCTACTAGGATGAGCTAACACTTTAGTGGTGTGAATCCATTTGAAGCCCATCCAAGTTTTGTTTTGGTAAGGAAATCATATCCTCAATATATTTGTTTCTTCATTAAGATGATAACTAATGTTCATCCTTCTTCCTCCTCTCAAGACCGTGTGATATATGTGAAGTTGGAAGAAGACTTCACTCCATTTCAACCAAGGCTCATGCTAAGGAAGAGCTCTAAGGTTCAAAGAGGCTAGTATATTCTAGCCAATCTTATCTTGGTTGTGAAGTGCATGCTTGAATGGCTAGTCATTATTAGGCTATGAATCTTAGTTAAAGATGCTAAGTACAAGACATGAAAACTAGTTGTTATAAGAAAAGGGATGGTATGAGTAAATGATTTGTTGTATGAATGTGTGTGACTATTTTGATATGATTATTAAACAGATTATTTACGGTTTAAAGCATATTATGAGGCTTGGAAACATTATGTTGAAGTGTGTATTTAATGGATATAAAGTCATTTTAAGGAATGAGGTTGAGTGGAATTGCTTGAACCATAAAAGTAAAGAAGTGCTGGAACTACTGGAGCTGGACAGATTTGTGTAGCTGATTGTGTGACTTGAAAACGAACCTTAGGAGTGTTCAAATGGGCTAATGTTTTTTATGATGTTAGCCATATATGTTTGTGAAATGTTTGAGTTGGAATTTCAATAAAAGGAGCTATGGTTTGTCCTTAATGAAATTTTTAGTAAGAGTTGGTAAAACAGAAGTACTGGAGCAGGACAGTTTTATGTGACGTGTTTAACGACCTAGAAACGAACCTTAGGAAGGTCCAAATTGACTAATTTTTGGTATAGTGATAACCTCATATGTGTAATAAATATGTGAGTTGGAATTTTGGTAAAAGAATGTGTGGATTGACCCGAGTATGATTTGTAGTAGGAACTGCTCAGACAGAAGTACTGGAGCTGAACAGTTTTATGTGGTATGTTGTACGCCCTGGAAATGGACCTTAGGAATATTCAAATTGGATGATTTTTGGTTGACTAATAGCCCTATGTGTTTATGAAATGTGTGAGTTAGAAGTTTTGTAAAAGGAGTTGTGGATTATCCTTATTGAAATGTTTAGTATAACTGGTCAAGCAGAGTTGCTGGATCAGGACAGTTTTGAGTAGTAAGTTGTGTGGCTTGAAAGTGCAACTTAGGAATGTGAAAATGAGCTGATTTTTGGTATGATGATAGTTTGACGTGTGTATGACATCTGTGATTTGGAATTTTAATAAAAAGTGTTGTGGTTTGGTCACAATGAAATTCGTGGTAAAACCGGTCATTCCACATTCAGCATGTACCTAGCTGGGAGAGATTAATTAGTTGACCCCCTTAAACTTATTGGAATGCCTTGGAATTTTTATGGTAATTACCTAAGGCATATAAGTACATGTTCATGTAAAGCAAACAGCATAAAACCACCATTTTGATGATTAAAAACTGTGTTGAAATTAGTTGTACAAAACTTGAAAATAGGATAGTTTTATGTCTTAAGTTGCAAGGATTTGGTCTAGCCCATTTAAGCTTGAATGTGATGTTCGGCCTTATTAATATCGTTTCTTGGTGAGTTAGCTATGTTCTTCAGGTGATGGATTAAAATGAATAAGGTTTTATAATCCAAGGAACTAAGATAACACGGTACTACCCTGCTGATTCCAGTAATACCTTTGATGGTAGTATGATGTTTTGAGGACTTAAGAAATTTTGGAATGTTACGAAATTTTTATGGCATGTGTCTAAGTCTTCATTATGCATATATATAAGGCATGAGTTTATGAAAATGAGCACGAATTGATTACCACGAGGCTGTATGAACAGAATGTGATTGTGGGACAGTTTTCCCAGCTTGAAAGACAAGTCCGTGCATGCAGGTCATGATGTATGTGTTCACGAGTGCCATAGTGCATGTCATACATTGCATCATTGTCATTTACATGATTTGTGGCATTGGTTTTATGCGAAAGAAAGAAGAAAAGCGTTTTTAAAGAAATGATCCTGTTTTAAACGAATGCTTCCCACTGGTACCGTGTGTGTATGTTCCTGGCCAGTAAGGACCCGCCCAGATCCGGGGTTAATTGATCTGATGATATGACCGTCCAGGCCTGGTGAGAATAGACCTGATAATGACCGTTTGGGCCTGGAGAGAATAGACCCGATAAGTGATGACGCTACCGTTCCAAATCCGGGAATAATAGATTAGAAGGGGAGACACGTTACCGCCTCAGATTCGAGAAGATAGATCTGAACACTCTGTTGTTTTCCGACGATGATGATTTGAAAGAAAAGCATGAAGGATCATATTCTCATTTTTATCATGATGCATCACACGTACATATGCATGCATGTCACATTCATTGAGTCATCGTGTAGTGGCACATGATACTTAGACTAAGTTGTTATAATTTGGTAGTTCCTAAGTTTTGATCTTATTAAGTGATGATCCTTGATATGTTACGAACTTATGCAAGTTGCAGTCTTTTATTGTTATGTTCTTTAAGTAACGATCTTGCTTAAGATATGATCTTGACGCCTTAAGTGTTGATCACTAACGGGTATTGGATGGTGGTCAGGTATGTTTCTAAACCAAATTTTAGGGGTCCGGTTCTTGTATGTACTTTCCATTTAATGCATGATTGTTTATGACACACTTGCTAGTGACTTTGTCACTCACCCCCTATTTTTCCTGCCAGAGACTGCTGGAAACAAGGTAGAATGGATTGAAGATGAACCTAGGGTCCCCTACCCATGAGTGCAGCAAAGGATGGATGGATTAGGAGACCTGACTTGACGATTATGACTGATGACTGATTATGTAATTGCGATGTGAAACATCTACTTTTGAGGATTTCGATACTTTTGATTTGGGTTGTAAAACTAAGAACGACCTAGTAAATGTTTTTAATTTAAATTTTTTATTCTGCCACGGTTTCGCTTACTTGATGACGTATAAGCGCGAAAATCCATGCATTTTATCATGGGTTTCGATAGTTATGGATCGACGCCTGGTACTCTCCTTAGTGAAGTACGGCTAGGCCAGGATGCGGGGCGCTACAGGTGGTATCAGAGCTAAGGCTCCAGATCCGGGCAGAATATAGAATTAAGTTATGATCGTAGTCAACTAAGTTTGATCTTAGACCTAAGTTTTGATCTTAGATGAGTGATGACCTTAGACTAAGATGACTTAGACTGGAAATTAGGGTTTGACCGAATGATAAAGCCCTAGTCGATGGACATCTATAGAATGTAATCATGCCTGCTTGCATGACCTTAAGATCGTATATGGATTACGAATTAAATTTTGTCGCTTATTCTGAATATTTATACCTTGAGTAAGATTCTGACACTTCATGGTGCGGATGGCACCACAATTAAGTAAAATGACATCACCACTGTCACCCCAGGAGGCAGTAAACTTCACTAGAAATAGTTAGTAAGAAAACGTATTCCAAGGTTTGGCAGGGAATTTAGTTCATAGTAGGCAGAAAGATGGTTAAGTAAATATGAAGGTAACTCCATGCTGATACTAGTACTGGATAGGATAAGGGTAAAGTTCTAAAAGGAGTTTTGTGAGTTCTCCTCTCTCAGAATTTAGTCACAAGAAGAGTTGATGATTTTGACTTATTAAGACAAGGGTTAGGCATCACCATCTCAGAGTACGCGTTCACTACTTTAGGACGGGGTGTTCCTTTGGTCATGAGAAATGGAAAGTTTAAGGTGATTAGATTTGTGCGCGGTCTAGATCCCCAGATCAAATTAAGCTAAGTCAAGTCGTATTCAAGGACCTTTAGTGAATTATTGGAGGACCGCTACAGAGCGGAATGCGAGAATAAGGGAACGAAAGAATGAAAGAAACAATTTAACGAGCGTACTAAGAAAACGAAGTAGAAGGTGGGAGTCGTATCCACATAAGGCTAGATATGCGGATGACAAAGAAACAACCAAGGTACGCCTAATAGATGTGAAGTACTTATGTCCTACTTCCTATTAACCAAGTAGGAGTGATTATGATAGTTTTCTTTAAGTTATGATGAGTAGACCACAAGTAAGTGAGATTATTAGTGATAGCATGAATAAATATGACACCGTGTTTGGGACTCGGGGTCCTCGTCCTGATGCGTCACTATTAGCATTTGTAAACATTTTATTGCACTATATGGGGAATTGATCGGCATATTGTCTGCTATTAACCAGAGTACTATAGCCAAATGGGAACACCTTATGACATCACGATATGAAAACACTATGTTAGGCAAGCTATGGAAAACAGGTCTTGAAGATGAAAACCATGTTTTATGAGAGCGGACCACCTTAGGATGATGATGATAAAGAATTCCCTAAGACAACCCACTGAAAGGCGCTTACTGAACCAAAAGGAACAAGTGCGCGGGCTTTTAAGGAAGGAACTTATTTCCTAACGTTTTGCCCGGGGTGCTTCGTGTTATTTGTAAGAAAAGAAGGATGGAGGCACGCATCCTTGCATAGATCATAAGGAACCCAACATGGTCACCATAAGAATAAGGGCCTTTGACTAAGATCAATGATCTACTTAACCAGCTTCGGGAAAGCAGTTAACAAGTGGTGTATTGTTAGGAATTTGCTTAGTGAACCTGTGTGTTAGAGTTTCTTATGGAAGAATTCATAGAAAGGTGGTAAGATGATGCAGCGTTACGGGACTATTTAGGAGAGACCTAAAACAATGACCAATTGGGAGGTGGAATAGAGAATCCCATAAGACAAAATGTTGGATCAGGAATTTATAAGTTGAAGATATCTAACACAACTCCAGCGGAGGCGTTACGACTTGGCATGTCCTCATCCTATATGTATAGAATGATGATCCAAGTGTTTTATGAACACATAAATAGTGATACGTACATGTTTCAGGTATCAAAAGAGAAAACAGGGATGTATGATGAACAAGTAATATTTGAAATACCATAAAGGGGACGTAAGTTTCAAAGGAGAAACCACAACTTCTAGTTCGATCTTATGAAAGGATCGCAAAAGGAAAAAGTTATTACATGGTAAGGCGATCAGTGAGACGGATGAATATGGCACATACCTTATGAAGAGTTGGTATGTGTATATTGTGGGATTTATCCCAGGTGCCTTTGAATGCTATACCATTACATGATCACTGAAAGGATGTTTACAGAAAAGAGCTAATGGTCTATATCCCAGAGTTAATGACCTCTGCCAAGTTTTTCATATTATGAAAAAGGAAATTATAAGCCTTTTTGATCATGATTACACGGAATGGATGTCATTATCAGTACATAGCATAAAGGTTGCAAGTGCTTAAGATATGAGATAGGTTACGATAACACCTCTAGAGAATCAGAATAAGTTCTGATGAGACCTCTAAGATGAATTGAACAAAGTAGTTCTGAAGGAGCTAAATAGATGTTTTATGCTATCTTATTTACCTAAAGAAGAAGCCACATGGAAAACAGAAGAAAACATGAGGAGTAGACGCCCATCTTGTTGACTAGCCTGAAGTTTCGAGGATGAAACTTATATTAAGGGGGGAGAATGTTGTACCCCGCCGAAAAGTCATATTGTACTTGAAGACTCGTATAAGTGAATTAATAAAGTGGCATCCTTCAAGTGCATTTCACTAAAATTCCTTAGTGCTTCTTTTATTTTATGTTGATAAGCAAACAATATAATTATTCAAGCATGAGATATGGACCATGACCAATTCAAAATTCATCCAAAGAAACTTAAGAAAATTTCGGCCACAAGGTTTAAAAAAGGCCTTAAAGGGTTTTTTCCAAAAATTACAAGAGATGATAATCTTAAGGGCCTTCTTAAAATAAGCCCAAAAGGAAATTAAGGAGTTGTAAGTAGTGGACAATTTTCCCCCAACTACTACAAATTTCGCCCCTTTAGCCATGAGGAATTAAGAATTTCCTAATTTTATTTTAAAAAAAGAAAAGGGGAAATTATCAATTAATTAGGGGATAATTATCCGTATAACTCTTTATATAAGAAAAATTAAGCATGGTAAAGGGGTCAGCCAAGCCTAAGAGAAATCGCCCCCCATGGTTGAAGATTACCATGTTTACTCAATATTTACTACAAGGTTAAGGAAATAACTCTAGTTGGATAAAGTAACCTAGGTTGGCATAAAGTAACTATAGTTGGCATAAAGTAACTATAGTTGACATAAAGTAACTATAGTTGACTTAAAATAACTATGGTTGACATAAAGTAACTATAGTTGGAATAAAGTAACTATAGTTAAATTAAAGTAACTATAGTTTCCCTAAAGTAACCTTGGTTAGTTAAAAGTAACCAAGGTTAATTAGCCTAACTAAGCTAAGGAAAACCTTTTCCCCTCTCACATTACCCACGGCAACCTCCTTAACCAAGGGGAAGAAAATTTTCTTCAAAGCAACTCTAGAACATTCAACTCTCAAGAAGTCACAATGGATCAAAGAGACTTCCCTATTTTCCCCTTGTAGTATACGGCTAGTGAAGAGGTCCAAGAACCATCTTCAAGCTCCAAGAATTCATCTAGGTAAGTACATGCTAAGCATTCTAAGTGAATTCTATGTCTCAAAGAATGAACTCACATTGGTGTCTCTCTTGTCTTGCCAAAAACGTGACACTCAAATCGTCACCAGGAGAAGAATTGTCAAGCTACTAGGAGGAGCTAACACTTTAGTGGTGTGAATCCATTTCAAGCCCATCCAAGTTTCATTTTGGAAAGGAAATCATATCATCAATATAGTTTTTTCTTCATTAAGATGATAACTAATGTTCATCCTTCTTCCTCCTCTCAAGACCGTGTGATATATGTGAAGTTGGAGGAAGACTTCACTCCATTTCAACCAAGGCTCATGCTAAGGAAGAGCTATAAGGTTCAAAGAGGCAAGTATACTCTAGCCAATCTTGCCTTACTTATGAAGTGCATGCTTGAATGGCTAGTCATTATTAGGCTATGAATCTTAGTTAAAGATGCTAAGTACAAGACATGAAAACTAGTTGTTATAAGAAAAGGGAGGATATGAGTAAATGATTTGTTGTATGAATGTGTGTGACTATTTTGATATGATTCTTAAACAGATTATTTACACTTTAAATCATATTATGAGGCTTGGAAACATTATGTTGAAGTGTGTATTTAATGGATATAAAGTTATTTTAAGGAATGAGGTTGAGTGGAATTGCTTGAACCATAAAAGTGAAGAAGTGCTGAAACTACTGGAGCTGGACAGATTTGTGTAGCTGATTGTGTGACATGAAAACGAACCTTAGGAGTGTTCAAATGGTCTAATGTTTGGTACGATGTTAGCCTTATATGTTATGAAATGTGTGAGTTGGAATTTCAATAAAAGGAGTTGTGGTTTGTCCTTAATGAAATTTTTAGTAAGAGTTGGTAAAACAGAAGTACTGGAGCCGGACAGTTTTATGTGCCGTGTTTAACAACATGGAAATGAACCTTAGCAAGGTCCAAATTGACTAATTTTTGGTATGGTGATATCCTCATATGTGTGATAAATACGTGAGTTGGAATTTTGGTAAAAGAATGTGTGGATTGACCAGAGTGTGATTTTTAGTAGGAACTGCTCAGACAGAAGTACTGGAGCTGAACAGTTTTATATGGTATGTTGTACGCTCTGAAAATGAACCTTAGGAATATTCGAATTGGCTGCTTTTTGGTAGGCTAATATCCCTATGTGTTTATGAAATGTGTGAGTTGGAATTTTTGTAAAAGGAGTTGTGGATTATCCTTACTGAAATATTTAGTAAAACTGGTCAAACAGAGTTGTTGGATCAGGATAGTTTTGAGTAGTAAGTTGTGTGGCTCGAAAGTGCACCTTTGGAATGTGAAAATGAGCTGATTTTTGATATGATGATAGTTTGACGTGTGTATGACATCTGTGAGTTAGAATTTTAATAAAAAGTTTTGTGGTTTGGTCACAATGAAATTCGTGGTAAAACTGGTCATTCCAGATTCAGCATGCACCTAGCTGGGAGAGATTAATTAGTTGACCCCCTTAAACTTATTGGAATGCCTTAGAATTTTTATGGTAATTACCTAAGGCATATAAGTACATGTTCATGTAAAGAAACCAGCATAAAACCACCATTTTGATGATTAACAACTGAGTTGAAATTAGTTGTACAGAACTTGAAAATAGGATAGTTTTATGTCTTAAGTTGCAAGGATTTGGTCTAGCTCATTTAAGCTTGAATGTGATGTTTGGCCTTATTAATATCGTTTCTTGGTGAGTTAGCTATGTTCTTCAGGTGATGGATTAAAATGAATAAGGTTTTATAATCCAAGGAACTAAGATAACGCGGTACTACCCTGCTGATTCCAGCAATACCTTTGATGGTAGTATGATGTTTTGAGGACTTTAGAAATTTCAGAATGTTACGAAATTTTTATGGCATGTGTCTAAGTCTTCATTATGCATATATATATATATATATATATATATATATATATATATATGGCATGAGTTTATGAAAATGAGCACGAATTGATTAGCACGAGGCAGTATGAACAGAATGCGATTGCGGGACAATTTTCCCAGCTCAAAAGACAAGTCCGTGCATGTAGGTCATGATGTATGTGTTCACGAGTCGCATAGTGCATGTCATACATTGCATCATCATCATTTACATGATTTGTGACATTGGTTTTATGCGGAAGAAAGAAGAAAAGCATTTTTAAAGAAATGATCCTGTTTTAAAAGAACGCTTCCCACCGATACCGTGTGTGTATGTTCCTGGCCAGTAAGGACCCGCCCAGATCCGGGCTTAATTGATCTGATGATATGAACGTTCAGGCCCGGAGAGAATAGACATGATGATATGACCATTCAGGCCTGGAGAGAATAGACCTGATAATGACCGTTCGGGCCCGGAGAGAATAGAACCGATAAGTGAAGACGCTACTGTTCTGAATCCGGGAATAATAGATTCGAAGGGGAGACGTTACCGCCTCAGATCCGGGAAGATAGATCTGAACATTCTGTTGTTTTCCGACGATGATGATTTTAAAGATAGGCATGAAGGATCATATTCTCATTTTTATCATGATGCATCACACGTACATATGCATGCATGTCACATTCATTGAGTCATCGTGTAGTGGCACATGATACTTAGACTAAGTTGTTATAATTTGGTAGTTCCTAAGTTTTGATCTTATTAAGTGATGATCCTTGATATGTTACGAGCTTATGCAAGTTGCAGTCTTTTATTGTTATGTTCTTTAAGTAACGATCTTGCTTAAGATATGATCTTGACGCCTTAAGTGTTGATCACTAACGGGTATTGGATGGTGGTCAGGTATGTTTTTAAACCAAATTTTGGGGGTCCGGTTCTTGTATGTACTTTTCATTTAATGCATGATTGTTTATGACACACTTGCTGGTGACTTTGTCACTCACCCCCTATTTTTCCTGCCAGAGACTGCTGGAAACAAGGTAGAATGGATTGAGGATGAACCTAGGGTCCCCTACCCGTGAGTGCAGCAAAGGATGGATGGATTAGGAGACCTGACTTGACGATTATGACTGATGACTGATTATGTAATTGCGATGGGAAACATCTACTTTTGATAATTTCGATACTTTTGATTTGGGTTGTAAAACTAAGGACGACCTCGTAGATGTTTTTAATTTAAAGTTTTTATTCTGCCATGGTTTCGCTTACTTGATGACGTATAAGCGCGAAAATCCATGCATTTTATCATGGGTTTCGATACGTTATGGATCGACGCCTGGTACTCTCCTTAGTGAAGTACGGCAGGTGCACCGGTTCTGGCTAGGCTGGGATGCGGGGCGCTACATTTGAAGTGTAGGAGCTGGCCATATATATATGGTAAGTACGTGACACGTTTGCGAAGTTTCGGTATTCACCCGATACGACAATTTTTGGTTTAGAACCTTTTAGCATGTCGTAATAAATTTGTCATCACCATGACTTATATCATATGATATAAGACCTGAATATACTCATACATATGAGTTAAATATAGAGGTGTGACGTTAATGTACGTTCGTAAAATATATAACGTGTCGGTAGTACGTTGGAATATATGTGCATGTGCCTTTTTATAAAAAATCTGAATATATATATGCACATGGTAAAAACATGTAGCATGAGGGAGAAGAAGACTTTCCATTCTTCAATTTGTTGCTTTTGTGCCTTTTCCAAATATAGCATCCTTTAATGAACTACTTAGTTTATTTAACTAAGTACTTCACTTAATGGACTAGTTTAGTTCATTAATGATGGCGCCTGAAAATAGTTCAAACACGACAAATGCTTGCCATTTGATGTAAGATTTAAAGCTTCATGGCTCGTTAGTACGACAACATTATGTATGAACTATCTATATAAGGCAAGTTTTATGCAAAGACGTGTCATGTCATAAAATATGTCATGCATTTCTATAGTATACGTTATTTAAATCATGCATTTTGTAATCACTCAAACCCCTTTTTCTCTACAAATCCACACTTCTTTTTCAAAAATTCCAACTCCCATATTTAATACACACATAAGGCTAACATCATGCCAAAAATCAGCCTATTTGAACACCTCTAAGATTTGTTTTTAGTCCATACAAAACGTTACATAATTCTGCCCAGTTCCAGTAATTTCAGTTTGGGCAGTTTTACCAAATATTTTATTAAGAATAAACCACAACTTCTTTTACCAAGATTCCAACTCTCATATTTGCCATGCACACAGGGCTAATGTCATGCCTAAAATCAGCTGGTTTGCACGTTAGTAAGAACCATTTTGAGGTCACATAATACACTACACAATTCTGCCCAGCTCCACTGTTTTGTGTTTTAACACCTTTTCATGTCAAGTGTCCACTAATTATCTTTATTCCTATGAAATAACTTATTATTCACCACATACGCCGTTTTTAACATGAATATCCAGCTTCCATTCTTTTATTGAGTCACATTTGCATCATTCCAAAATAGTTTGTAATTTGTACACAACATTCATCATATTTTCTCACAAAAGGTGTTCTTTCTTGGATTCAAACTCACGATCACTTTCATCTTCTTGGCCAAAAATTGTAGGGTACCATGAACATATTTTACAACATTTATTTATGCATGCGACACATTTATATGCTATTTTATTTCAATCTTACAAAACAACCTTATAAAACTACAACTAGCACATGCATGCCATCTTAATGCTTCACAAGCTTCATCCAAGAGCTATTCTTGCCTAGAATCACTTTGTTGAACCTTATTTCATCCTAAAACAGCCTCATATCACATTTCATGTAAGAAAATAATTCACCTTTGGAGGAATTAGTCACATGCAAGACATTTTTCTTAGGAATCACTAAGCTGTCATGCTTAATACTTAATATATTCAACTAAAGTTGGCATCTTAGAAACAACTAGCCATTCAAGTCACTAATTCTTCAAATAAATCATGAGAGTCTAATGTATACTTGCCTCTTCAAGCTAGAGCCTTTTCTTAGCTTGGATATTGGATGAGATGAGTTGAAATTTTCCTCCTCCTTTACTCATGAAGCATACGGTTTTTGGAAGAAATGAAAGAAGAGTTTTAGTCATCATTCTCAAATGAAAATGGAGCTATTTTGGTGTTAGGTCTACTTACTAAAATGAGATTTTGAATGGAGCTTCAACTAGCAAAAGCTTGCACCACCTAAAAGGGTTGAAAATCTTGCACCTAGTGACCATGAAGGTACCGGATTTAGGGGTAGAAGGAGAAACCAAATGAGCTTCATTCCTTAAAAATAAGAATCCACTAAAGGAGCTTGGAATAAAACTTAACTGGATGTTTCCTTGAGCTTGAAAATGGTAGTTGAGTTGAACCTCCTAGCTTCAAGATGAAGGGGTCGTATGGTGTGGGTGGAGGGAGATGGAGACTAGTCTAAGTGTTGTCTTGGCTTGCTTCCTTGAGACAGAGTTCAAGAGGTAATATGATGAAGCTTCTAGGTTGTTTTAAAGGAGAAATAATGGTGCAGGGAAGGGGGTAGCCGGCACATCGAGGAGGGAAAAAGCAAGCCTTAGGCTTGTAGCTTGGAAGCTTTTGCCTCTCATGCACTCTTCTTTTTATTTTTTTATTATTTCTTTTTGCATGCTTGTATTTATTTCTTTATTATATTATTTTTTTCTAACTAAATATTCCAAATAGTAGAATAATGGAGAGGTTCTAGATCCCTCCATTGTCTTGGCTGAAATTCGGGGGGTCTTGGGAGTATTTTAGTCTTTTCGCTTCCAGCATAGCTCATACTTATATAACTTATACTATTATTTATTTTATCTAATATGATTTTAAATTTGCTTTTGTGAAGACCATTTAGGTTTGCCTTCTTATAAAACTGAAATTATTCCAAAGTTTATCAAGGCCTCTTGGCCGAATTATAGGGCTTCACATACCTTGTGACACCTACTTGTACAAATATTTAGTACCCATCTTAAATTAATTTTAAATAGGGAAGTGCTATGTAATTTAATTAAAATGAACTTAGAAGAATCACTATTTCATTATGGTTTCAAGTGCGGTACAGTTGGGGTACAACATCCTCCCCCTTATCATAAGTTTCGTCCTCGAAACTTCAAAGACTAGTCAAAAAGATGGAGGTATCTATTCTTCATGTCTTCCTCCGTTTCCCATGTGGCTTCTTCTCCAGAATAGTATCTCCACTGAATCTTTACCATAGATATAGATCTCTTTCTCAGCTTTTTCTCTTTCCGATCAACGATCTTTAGGGGCTCCTCTTCATACGATGCATCTTCATCAACGTTCAATTGCTGATCCTCAAGGATGTGGCTTGGGTCATAAACATATCGGCATAGTTGGGAAACATGAAACACATCATGTAACTGGGACAGTGATGGGGACAATGCCGGGCGATATGCAACTTCACTGACTTTTTCTAGAACTTCATATGGCATAGTGAATCTTGGGCTCAATTTCTCTTTTATGCCAAACCTCTTGATCCCTTTGGACGGAGATACCTCTAAGAAGACTTTTTCTCCTTCTTGAAACTCTAAGGGTCTCCGCCTTTCATCAGCCCATACTTTACTTCTATCTTGTGCCGCCTTTAATCTTTGCTGAACAATCTTTACTTTTCTCGTGTTTGTTCTACAAGGTCGTGTCCCGTATAGATCTTGTCTCCAATCTCGTCCCAATAAAGTGGAGATCGACATTTTTGCCCATACAATGCTTCATAAGGTACCATCCTGATGGATCTATGGAAGCTGTTATTGTAGGAAGACTCGACTAGCTTAAGACTTTTATCCCAGCTTCCTCCAAAGTCAAGTATGCAAGCACGAAGCATGTCTTCAAGGATTTGAATTGTCCTTTCGGATTGGCCATCAGTCTGTGGATGGAAAGCAAAACTCATTCTGTCTAGAATCTTGAGGTAAAACGGGGATCACGATCGCATACGATAATTATGGGCACTCCATGCAAACAAACAATCTGATCAATGTACATAGAGGCCAATTTCTCTATCGATGCTTTAATTGACATGGCCAAAAAGTGAGCAGACTTGGTCAGACTGTCCACAATGACCCATATAGCATCATTTCCATACTTAGCCCTGGGTAGGTCGGTCACAAAATCCATAGTGACGTGGTCCCATTTCCATACTGGTACTTCTAAGGGTTGTAATAATCCAGCAGGTCTTTGGTGTTCAGCCTTTACTCTTTGACAAACCAAACATCGCTCAACAAATTCAGCTATTTGTCGCTTCATGCCGTGCCACCAAAATTTTTGTTTGAGATCCTGATACATCTTATTAGCTCCAGGGTGTATAGATAATCGTGAGTTGTGGGCTTCCATCAAGACTTTGTCTTTAATTTCTTTGCTCTCAGGTACACACAACCGTCCTCGGTAACACAGACTGTCATCACTACGAACTTCAAAGCCATTTTGTGGCTTATCTTTCATCCTCTCCTTGATCTTCCTCAAGGCTGCATCATTCTCTTGAGCCTCTTTGATCCTGTCAATCAGTGAAGGAATAAGAACCAACTTGGCGAGAACTTCATCCACTGAATCAACTTCTTCTAGGCCAAACTCTTCCATATCTCGCTGAAGAGGTGGTTGACGTGGGTGGCTTGCCTTCTGACTCAATGCATCAGCAACCTTACTAGCTTTCCCAGGGTGATATTGAATTGAAAGATCATAATCTTTAATCATCTCGAGCAATCTGTGCTGCCGCATGTTTAGTTCTTTCTGGGTAAAGAGATACTTAAGGCTTTTATGATCTATATAGATCTCACACTTTTCTCCATACAAGTAATGTCTCCATATCTTTAATGCGAAAACCACTGCGGCAAGCTCAAGATTATGAATGGGGTTGTTTTGCTCGAATGGCTTTAACTGTCAGGATGCATAAGCTATCACTTTATCTCTCTTCATAAGGACACATCTGAGACCGTTCTTTGAAGCATTGCTGTACACCACGTATTTCTCGCCAGGAGTGGGTTGAGCTAAGATAGGGGCGGATGTCAATTTTGCTTTTAACTCTGAGAAACTATTTTCACAGTCGGCACTGTACTCGAACGTGGTTTTCTTTTTTGTCAATCTGGTGAGGGGAACTGCTATCTTCGAAAATCCTTCAACAAACTTTCGATAATAACCTGCTAATCCAAGGAAGTTTCTCACCTCGGTAACATTTGTTGGTCTGGGCCATTCTGTAATATCTTCAATTTTCTTGGGATCTACTGAAATCCCATCTTCTAATATAATATGGCCGAGGAAGGATACACTACGCAGCCAAAACTCGCATTTGCTAAATTTTGAGTACAATTGTCTTCCTCTTAGAATATTCAGAATCGTCCTCAAATGGCTACATGAGTTTCCTCATCTGGTGAATAGATCAATATATCGTCTATGAAGACCACTACGAACTTGTCCAACAGGTCCTGAAAAACTCGATTCATAAGATCCATAAAGGCGGCAGGAGCATTAGTTAAGCCAAAAAGCATGACCAAAAATTTGTAGTGTCCATAGCGTGTCCTAAAGGAAGTCTTTGGAACGTCTTCGGCCTTAATTTTCAATTGAAGGTCACATGTCAATCTTACTGAATACTCAAGATCCCTTAAGATTCTTTAGATAGGGTTTTGGAAATTTAAACCTTAATTGAACTAGAACTTGTTAGTTATGTACCCTGAGTTGATCAAATAAGCCTCTATCCAGGGCAATGGGTACTTATTCTTTATGGTGATTTTGTTGAGTTCCTGGTAATCAATGCATAAGCACATACTTCCATCTTTCTTCTTCATGAATAACACAATAGCACCCCAAGACGAAACGCTGGGCGAAGGAGCTTCTTCTCTAGCAGCTCGTGTAACTGCTCCTTTAGCTCTTTCAGTTCTGCAGGAGGCATCCGATATGGGGCTTTTGATATGGGTTCAGCTCCTGGGACAAGGTTTATTTCGAAGGCAATCTCGTGATCAGGAGGTCGTCCAGGTAATTCGTCTGGAAATACATCGGGGTATTCATTGACAACCGAAACTTGAGCAAGGGTGGGACTCGCTTGCTCAGTACTTAGGACATAAACAAAGAATGCTTCATAGCCTTTCTTCAACGCTCGTCTAGCACGAGCCACGTTAACAAAGACTTTCTTGGATGGTTTCTTTAACTTACCTCCTCCTTGGAATGACACTTCGCCTCGAGATGGGTTCTTAATTATAACTTGCCTACTTCGGCAATCAATGTGAGCATGGTTCTTGAGAGCCAATCCATTCCAAGGATCACATCGAAATCGCTCATGGGTATAGGAATCAAGTCGGCTTCAAAGCGCTGTTCATCGAACTCCATCATGCAATTTTGGAAGATATGATGAGAGACAAGCATCTGATCGCCGGCTGCTTGTACTCTTTAGGGTGATTCTAGCCTGACTGAGTTATGATCTATATTCTTAGCGAACTTTCTAGAGATAAATGAGTGGCTGGCGCCACTGTCGAACAATACATTCGCAGGTATGCTACATACTAAGATTGTTCCTGAATCATGCATATTTAACTAAGCAACAGTATAGGCATGTATATATAAAGCATATTGAAGGTGTAAAACTTTAGATCTTACCCGTCATTACATCGGCCGTCTCCTCAACATCTGCTTTTGTCATGACATGCACCCTTGCATTCGCACGTGGTCGTTGGTTCTTTGGCTGTGGTTGCTGTTGCTACGCTCCTCTTTCTGGGAAATCCCTAATCAGGTGGACATCCTTGCCACATCTAAAACATTGTCAAGTCTTCCATCGACACTCACCCATGTGTCGCTTCTGGCACTGAGGACATAATGGTATAGCTGGCTGCTGGGGTGGAGCCTGATTCTTTTGCTGATTATTCTGGTGCTGCTGGTGGCGCTGATTCTGACCCTGGGATTTTCTTTGTCAACTAATCCTCTGAAATTCTTCTTAGCTACCTTTCTGTATTTCTCATTTCCAGTCTCTTGTCTTTCTCTCTTTTGTCCCACATCGTCTCAGCGGATAATGTCTCTCTCATCCTATAGCAAGCGTCCAAAAGAGCTCCAAAATTCGTGGGGTTTGCATTTACCAATCATGTCCTGATTCTGGGGTTCAGGCATCTTTCAAACTTCAGTATTTTTGTTTCTTCATCATTCATGGTGACAGGCTGAAATCTCCCTAATGCGATGAACTTATTTGCATACTCTGCTATCGTCATACTAGGTTCTTGCTTCAGTGATTCAAATTCATGCCTCTTTTGTAGCTTGACTGACGGAGGAATATAGAACTTGTGAATTCTTGCAGAAATATCTCCCAGAAAATCGGTCTGGGCAAGGGATGGAAATTCGTCTTCCACCATTGGTTAGCTTCACTTATCAGAAAAGGTCTGATGGCTTGGGCTTTCAGCTTGTCGGGGCTTGAATTAACTCGAAACAGTTTTCAACTTCGTCCAACCACTTCTCCGTTGTATTGGGATCTGGCTTTCTCTCAAATGGTGGTACATTAGCTCTCTTTAATTTATCAAAGTAATGCTGGGCATCTCTCACAGGCTCGTGCAGATGAGGTGGAGCAATCTGATGTATTAGGCCTTGCCCGATCTGGGTAACCACTTGGCAAAAGGCGTGAAAGGCATTAATGTCAGGTATAACTGGAGGAACAGGTGCCTGCGGTGGTGGTGGTGGTGGATTATTCTGAACTAGGGGATTCTGGTCCGGCTGTGCTGGTGGCGGGACCTGAACCGGCGGTGGAGGAACGGGGCCCAGTGGCTGAGGGGAAACGAGCTCCTGAGCAGTTGGTCGAGCCCTAGGAAGTCTGTCGCGAGGTCGCACCATCTGCACTACGGAGTGTTAGCATTTATACAAAGGTTGGGATAAAACCAAGCAAAGGCCATAATTCTCAGAAAAAATTTAATTGAGGAAGAGAAAAGTTTCACCTACATTAGAGATCCGGATTTAATAAGGCGGAGTTTATTATTAAATTATATTCTAAATCCTGTCTAAGGGGTCCTAATCTAAGGCCATCACTCTTCTAAGGTCATGAATTAATTCTAAGATCAAACTTAGATTCTAAGATCATAACTTAGTTCTACGTTCTGCCCGTAATCTAGAGTCTGGGCTCTGATACCACCAATAGCGCCCCACACCCGGACCCTGTCCGAACACGGTGCACCCGCCGTACTTCACTAAGGATAGTACAAAGTGTCATGCATAACATGCGAAAATCTATAACTTAAGCCATGGACTTTCCATGCTCACATTTAACATGGTAGTAAAATTTAGGCAGAATTAAAACTTTTTAAATAAACATGCATTACGGAATGTTAAGTCCCCAAAAGTAGTAGTCCACAAAAACAACATAACCGAAATCCCAAAAAGTTCAACATAGTTCATAGTACATCATCGTAGCAAGCACAAAGTCCTTAAGCATGATCTTCTCCTGACACCTCGACTACGGTACGACACTTTTGGTTCATCCTCGATCCATTCGACTATAGCATTCACTGTCTATGGGGGAAAATAAAGGTATGAGTGATAAAAATCACCCAGCAAGCATACAATAAACTACCATGAATAAATAAAGAATCATAACATGAATGTAAAACCCCAAGAATCTCAATGTTAGTTCATACCTGATCTTTAATCCTGGATCTGCTTGACGATATAGTCTAAGCATAATTTTAAGTAATACTATACTGACAATATCATATGACCCACTAGCTGAATGTACAACATGCCAAAATGCCATGAATTATGCAAGATGCAATGCATGATATCATGCTATGTCAAAAACATCATTTTGGTCCCATAAAATAACGTGTCAGAAAAACGGAGTATCAGATCAATTAACCCAGATCTGAACGAGTCCAGAATATGTCATCAGACCAATTAACCCCTGGTCTGTGACGGGTCAGAATATAATATCAGGCTAATTATCCCCGGGCCTAGATCGGGTCCAGAACATATCATCGGACCAATTAACCCCGGGTCCCGGAACGGTCTAGAACTTATCATGTCATCAGACCTATTAACCACGGGTTTGGAGTCGAGTTATACGCATGCTTAGCCAGCAAGGAAATCATAAAGCTTCTTAAAAACTTGGGACCGTAAATTAACTTATATGCATAACGAAAAACTTGCTTGCTTGAAAAGACTTGCTTGTGTAGAGAAAAGGGGTTTGAGTGATTTCAAAATACATGATTTAAAACGTGTTACAAAGAAATGCATGACATATGTTATGACATGACACGCACTTGCATAAAACTTGCCTTATATAGTTCATATATAATGTTGTCGTACTAACGAGCCATGAAGCTTTAAAGCTTACATCAAATGGCAAACATTTTTGTATTTGAACTATTTTCAGGTGCCACCATTGATGAACTAAACTAGTTCATTAAGTGAAGTACTTAGTTAATTAAACTGAAGTAGTTCATTAAAGGAAGCAATATTTGGAAAAGGCACAAAGGCAACAAGTTGAAGAAAGGAAATTCTCTCCCTCTCCTCTCCACACATATCACACTCCATTTTCAAATTAAAATATATATATAGTTTTGAGATTTTTTTGAAAAGGCTCATACACATTTATTCTAAATGTACTAACCGACACATTAATATTTTATGTACGTATGTTAACGTCACACCATTATATTTAACTCATACTTATGTGTATATTCATGTCTTATATCATATGATATGAGTCATGGTGATGACAAATTTAATACTATACGTTAAAAGGTTCTAAACCGAAAATTGTCGTATCAGGCGAATACTGAAACTTCGCCAACGTGTCACGTACTTGCCATATATAGATGGCCAGCCCCTAAACTTCAAAAATGACCACAAATTTCGTTGCTTACATGATATGTACAGCCATAAAATCATTCCATGTTGGCACACACAAATCACCCCACATTAAGGCCAAATTGTGGAGATTCCAATTTCAATTTGTCACATGGTGTAGACGCCACTTTAAGATCAGCCTAAGTGCTGAATATTAAATTTTAATTTATGTATATTATGTGTAACATAATATATATAAAATGTGCAAAAATTTAGAATTTAATTAGAGAAAAAATCGGGTAATCGATAAACATTGAAAAATCGGTTTTCTATGTACACGACACATGGAACATTTTTGACATGGCATATAGCATGTATCTAGACCTTTTTTTTACATACTTCATACATTTTAAAGTGTTCTAGAAAAAATCAATTAAGGGCTGATTGGGAATATACCATGTGTGTATAATTATATGTGCACTATTTTACAAGTTTGCAAAAATAAAGATCAGCACATGCACTATCTTCATTTCACATGCCTATATCAGCCATGATGGAGCATATTGGAGCTTTGTTGGCGTCTTGATTGGCCAAGAATGAAGCATGCAATGTTCGTGACTTAAAGAAGTAACTACAAAAGGTAACATTTAAAATCTTGTCACAATTGTGACACATGTTGAAAATTCAGCATGTGTGTATATGGCTGGCCGAAATTCTCCCTTTATGAGCCATATTTTGTTGTCTTGAATAATGTGGATTGATTGGAAGATAATATAGAAGTGTTTTGAATATTCTATGGAAACAAATAAGGTGATATTTTCAAATATCACACATGTTGAAAATTTCAGCATGCGTGGATGTATGTTGGCCGATTTCTAGGCCTCATTGGTGAGAAATTTTTATTCCAAAATTGATGAAATATTGTGTACTAATTGGTGATTGATTTCTTGGATTAAATCAAAGTAAACTTGGAAATATTTTGAATAAAATGCAAGTGTTACACATGCTGAAATTTCAGCATGTGCAAGAAAAGATATGGCCGAATTTTGGAAGAAATGTGTGACAATTTGTTCTCCAAATTATGTGGGATTGATTGTGAGATAATTGGAAATGTTTTTATGATTAATTTGGCACATGTTTTAAGTGTTATTCTCAGGTTTATACAATCATCAAATGATGACAACCTTCAGCCAATCAATGAGTGCCAAGTAAGCAAGAGCTTAATTATCATCCAATGAGGAGATGCCAAGTAAGCAAAGACATGTCACAATGATGCCATATACTCTTCAAGGACTTAGAAGATAATTTTTCAAGAGGGGAAGAGCATCATGGGGGGGTGGCCAACTCAAGATAAAAACTGAAGAAGAAGAAAACAAAATACAAGAACAAGTCTTGGCAATTTGAAAGATCAAAAAAGTGTTTCTAAGCCTTCTCTTCTACACCTCTCTTTCTTTCTTCTCTCTAAAAGCCTATTGTAATTACATTCATATACTTGAATAGGCTTCTATATTCCACCACATAGTTTTTATCATTGTAAAAGATTGATCAAGGTGTGATCAATCTTGCACTTGCAAGGTGGTGGTGTTCATGATAATTGTATTCTCATACAAGTTTTGTAAAGGGTTGAGTTGGGGTGTAACTCCATCAACCCTGTGGTAAGGTGTTCTTTGTGTTGTGTGTTTAGTGCTAACCCGAGAAAGGTGTCCTCGAAGACTGGAGTAGGTTGTTTATAGACTGAACCACATAAAATTCGTGGTGTTATTTACTCTCAGCATTTACTTTCAGTTTCATCACTGTTTATTTGGTTTTTATCACTTTGCTAAAATAGTAAACGAATTTCAAAAATTTCAAAACTTTCCAGAGTCATAGCCTCACCTCTTAAGGTTCTTGTGGCGTAAGTTTCAACCCTTTTGGACAAGTATAAGTCATCCAGACGTCCAAAGTTCTGAGACTTGTGCAGTCTAATTTTCAGGCTTGCAAAGGTTGAGACTTTGATCGTATTTGACTAACTTCCCAAAAGAATTTTTCAAAACTATTTCAACCCAATTAAATAAAACTAATAAGGGGTTAGTCTTTAAATTTTGAGAGCATTTGGAGTTACAGACAAATAGGAATTAATTTTCAAATCGGACTACCGTTTCTGGCATATTTGCGCAATCTGACTACCAACAATTTTTCAAGGGTTTAAAGATTGAATTTTAATCTGAAATTTTTAGGAGATACTCAGAACATCTGAGGATAAGAGATCTCTAAATTGCAGAATTTTTGAAGACTTACAACCTAGTTTTCAAAACATTTTAAAATTGGTTCTAAAAGAAACTGTTTTTAGAAGTTGAGTTCTTGGTTTAAAACTATTTTAAAACCACATTTTCCGCACCAATTATTCAACCCCCCCTTCTAGTAGCGCCTTGCAGATCCTACAAGTGGTTTCAGAGTGCAGGAACACTCACATCAAAAGGATCCAACGATCTAAGTGAGATGGCAACCACAAGCTTCAAAACCGAGCAAGAAGGTATGTCTAGTCAAAGACCTCCTCTTTTTGACGGTGAGTCTTTCATTCAATGGAAGTTAGGGATGAAACTTTTCCTTATGGAAATTGATATTGATCTTTGGTCCATTATAGAAGATGGTCTTTTTGTTCCATCAAAATTATCCACTGTAGATAGAGTCACACTAGAGGTCGTTAAGCCTAGGCAAGAGTACACTAGTGATGATAAAAAGAGACTGAGCATGAACGCTAGAGCTATGCAGTTACTTTTAAATGGACTAAGTAAAAGTGAATCAAGCTATGTTTCAATTGTTCTATTGCTCAAGTAATGTGGAGAATACTTGAAATGAAACACGAAGGCACTAGTCAAGTAAAAGAGTCCAAGATCAACATGCTTATGTCCACACTCGAGTCATTTAAATTATTGCCAAATGAATCTATCGTTGATATGGATCTCCGCTTGACTAACATTTACAATTCTCTTGAGTCTCTTGACAAAGCCTTTACTATGCAGGAAAAGGTA
>AP025063.1:14496044-14521704 GCA_036186865.1 Eustoma russellianum | reverse complement strand
CCGAAAAGAGTTCGAAAGTAGCTAAGTCCCAAAATGTCCCCAAAGGCTCATCAAAAACTTTCATCATCGTAGCGACTTCAATAACCTATGGGTATGGCATTCTTGGCTCATCATCAACCCACTCGACTTCATTACCAGTCTCTGGGGGGAAAAAATAAATGGGTGAGCGACAAAGTCGCCAGCAAGTATACAATAACACCGTACAATAAAGAGAAAACGGCATACAAGAATCAAACCCCAATTCCTTAGGTTAAAACATACCTGCCAATGCTTTTCCGAGGCATCATATTTAAAGTCATATCAATACTTAGCTAAAAACTAAATGTCATCACTTAGTTAGATTCTACGTGCTATAGCCAAACCTTACTTCTATGAAAAGGTATCATGCATAATGTGTATGATAATGCGAATGCAATGCAAATGCAACGGGAAACATTCTTTCTTTCATTTAGACATGCTCATAAAAAATACTTGAACTTCCTTTCTTTCTTTTAAATCATGCTCATCATAACAAGAGAGTGTGTCAGCCTATTATACCGGCATGACTCGGTTCTTATAACATGATCACCTTCAGGTCTATTATACCGGACCTGGCTTGGTTCATATATTCTTCAGACCTATTATACCGGGCCTGGATCGGTTCTTAGATTTCATCAGACCTATTATACCGGGCCTGGATCGGTTTCTTATACTTCGTCAGATCAATTAACCCTGGATCTGTAGCGGGTTAAGCTGGCCAGAAGGGACGAAATTCTTTCAAAACAGAAACTTTATATAAAACATCGATAAAATCATGAGCATGGAACATATGAGCATGTCAATGCAAGTGCAGGAGATGCAACATGGTAAAATGCACTTATAACATCATAAACAACTTTCTTCATGGGCTGGAGAACGATCCAGCAGCATGTCCTGTATTGTCCGGCCTCAAAATCAACCTTTAGAGCCTATTTTCCAGAAACTAAAAATATGGACATGCACCACATGATCTTAACCACATTCTGTACAAATTTCATGCGATTTCGACAAGCGTAGGTGCCTCAATAAAAATAATTCCCAACAAGGGTACAACAGAAATTCTGTTGCACTCTCAACTCCATTCCTTACCTTGTCTCCATCCATAAACACATTATGGGGCTCATTTATCACCTGTAAATATTTCCTATTTCCTTTAAGAACAATATTCAAATGTCCATTCACCAAAACAAGTCAAAATAAATACGATACAATTTATACAAGCACAAAGGGTCAATCTGTCCTGTTTTCCAGAATGTTACACCACCTTTCCCTCAATGGTTCACCATCAAGATCAATAGATAAAATCAATTTCTTTACATGGATATTTAGCTCTATGTCTTAAGTACTTCCTATAAAAATTTCAGGTCAATCCAATATGTTTAAGGTACCTAAATAATTTTTCTCCCTAAGGTGGTACGACCAAAAACTGTTTTGACCCCTTGATACTAAAAATTCATTTCTGACAAATCCACAAATGATTTTCAAGAAATTCCAACGCCACAATAAACTAGAAATAATAAGCTACGACTATACCAAAAATAAGCTCAATCCAACGTTTAGAAGGTCCTTAACTAAGTCCATCAATTTGGCATAAAATCTGTCCAGAATTCTGTTTTCAGCCAACATGCATAGAAATATCCTTTCCCTTCCCAATTTTGTTCTTTAGCCTATAATCCAAGTTAATGGTCATTCAATTGACATAATAAGGCTTCCCTATACTAATTCAAGTCTCTTTTTAGCATGCAAAAGTCGTTCATATGGGCTGTTCATTCTTCCAAACAATACAGTCCCCTATTCCAACAATTTCAAAACATAAGAAAAGGTAACAACTTAGACATATTTTCACTAAAGTCATGTCTTAGGCTTTTAGACATTCAAGTATGCACATAATCACATATATTGTAAGGGGTTAAAGTATACTTGCCTCTTCAAGCTAAAGCTCTTGTCTTTGCTTGGTTATGAAGTGAGGTGTGATGAAATCCTTCACCTTCTTCACCTTAAGCATACGGTTTTAAGGAAATGAAATGAAAAGATTAGTCTTTATTCAATAGATGAACTAGGTTATCTTTAAGGCTAGAGCATCTTACCAAAATGAGCTTGGAATGGAGGTTCAAGCACCTCAATATAACACCACCTAGAAAACTTGAAGGCTTTCACCTATTTCAACCATGAAACCCACGGTTTTGGCATGGAGAAGGAGAGTTCATGTGAGCTTCATTCTTTACCAAAATGAGAATTCTCTTAAGGGAACTTGGAATAAGACTTACCTAGATGTCTTCTTGAGTCTTGAAGTTGAAGTTAAACTCCCATCCTTCAAGATGTTGGGGGCGAAACCTTGGTGAGGAGAATGGAAATTGTCTAAGTGTTTTGCTCTTGTATGATGAGAAGATAGATGTTTCTAGAATGGTTTGATTTAAAACATGTTAGGGACTTAAGAGAGGGGGGGGACGGTTTTTGGAGGGACTTTTGTGAGGGTTAGGGCTTTCTTGAATGTTAATCAAGGTTAAGTTAGTATAACCTTGGTTACTTTATTCAAACTATAGTTACTTTTGTGCTAACCCAAGTTACTTTATTAAATCATGGTTACATTAACCTTGGTTTAGAGAAAAGTAACCATGGTAGGATTTAAAATCCTCCATGTCTAGACACTAAGGGGGGCGGTTTTGGTTGGGGTCTTTATGACCTCAACCATACTACTTCCTTCTTTAATGAGTTGTCTTAACTTGTTCCTTAAATGCATGTCTATTTTATTTTCTATTTATTCTTTGCATAATAAATTCTTGTCTTATTATTTTAACTAATAAAATTGGCTAGAGATTTCTAGAACATCTCCATGTATAGGCCGAAATTTTAGGCCTCTTAGGCATCTTGATATTCCTTGTAATTTTAATTCATATACCATATTGTTGTCTATATTTTATTGTATTCCAAGATTAGCATATGTATGTATACAAATACGTACACGCCTATGTGTACCATGTGTTTATACCTTCCCTACATATATCATATATACGCACATACATATATATATCTTGGTATGGTTTATATCATTCTATATTTCATGGACTATCTCAAGAGCATTTAAGTAAAAAGAGTTACGTGGACTTAAGTAACACGCTCTAAAAGAAATTGTCGCTTTCATTCCATCTCATATTCATAGTTTTCACGTACCTGATTGTTGGGGTACAACATCCTTCCCTCCTTCAATAAAGTTTCGTCCTCGAAACTTATGAATTGTCAAAGAGCTATGGGTACTTTTGCTTCATGCCTTCCTCTAATTCCCAATTGGCCTCATCAACTGAATGGTTCTTCCATTTCACCTTGACCATAGGAATAGACTTATTCCTCAATGCTTTCACTTCCCTATCAATTATCCTTTCGGGTTCTTCAACATATGATATATCAGCTTCAATCCTCAAAGGTTGCTCATCCATAATATGGCTCGAGTCATGCACATACTTACGCAATTGAGATATATGAAACACATTGTGTAATTGAGACAACGATGGCGGTAGTGCAAGTCTGTAAGCAACTTCTCCAATTCTTTCCAAGATCTCAAATGGTCCGATGAATCTAGGACTAAGCTTCCCTTTAATTCCGAACCGCTTTACTCCTTTCGATGGAGATACCTTCAAGAATACTTTATCTCCTACTTGCAACTCAAGTGGTCGACGCCTCACGTCGGCCCACGCCTTGCTTCTATCCTGAGCAGCCTTCAATCTTTGTCTTGCAATCATAACCTTTTCCTTGGTTTGCTCTACTAAGTCAGGTCCTGTGAAAATCTTATCTCCAATCTCATCCCAATACAATGGCGATCGACATTTTCTTCCATAAAGAGCTTCATAAAGAGCCATTCCAATAGATCTGTGATAGCTGTTACTGTATGAAAACTCAACCAACTTCAAACTCTTATCCCAGCTACCTCCAAAGTCCAACACACAAGCACGCAACATGTCCTCCAATGTTTGAATTGTTCTCTCTGATTGACCGTCCGTTTGGGGATGCAAAGCTGAACTCATGCGAACTTCCGTACCCATCGCTTTCTGAAATGCCGTCCAAAACCTTGATGTGAAGCGGGTGTCTCGGTCACAAACTATGCTCATAGGAACTCCATGCAAACATACAATCTGATCAACATACATAGAAGCCAACTTTTCCATGGGTTCTTTAATCGACATCGCCATGAAATGAGCACTCTTCGTCAGACGATCCACAACAACCCAAATAGTGTCATATCCACTTCTTGTCTTAGGTAAATCGGTCACAAAATCCATAGCGATGTGATCCCACTTCCACTCAGGCACCTCAAGTGGTTGCAATAATCCAGCTGGCCTCTGATGTTCTGCTTTGACTTTCTGACATACAAGACATTTCTCAACAAACTCTGCTATCTGATTCTTCATTCCTGGCCACCAAAACTTTTGCTTCAAGTCATGATACATCTTATTTTCTCCTGGGTGAATAGACAATCGAGAATTATGGGCTTCCTGAAGCACTTCACTTCTTATCGCATCATCATTAGGCACACACAATCGACCTCTAAACCACAAACTGCCGTCACTACGGGCTTCAAAATCGTTAGATGGCTTCTCCTTCAGCTTGCTCTTAACTTTCATCAATGCATCATCCTTATCTTGAGTCTCCTTAATCCTATCGATCAAAGAAGGAACCACTACTAACTTTGCAAGCACGTCAGAAATCGAATTCACTTCTTCCAGACCAAACTCTTCCATATCACGCTCTAGAGGTGGTTGACGGGGATGACTCGTCTTACGACTCAAAGCGTCAGCAACTCTATTAGCTTTACCTGGATGGTACTGAATAGAGATGTCATAATCCTTGATCAACTCAAGACATCGGCTTTGGCGCATATTCAGCTCCTTTTGAGTGAAGAGGTATTTCAAACTCTTATGATCCGTGAAGATCTCACACTTCTCTCCATACAGATAATGACGCCAAATCTTCAGAGCAAATACAACTGCTGCAAGCTCAAGGTCATGTACTGGATAATTCTGCTCAAACGGCTTAAGCTGGCGAGACGCATACGCGATCACCCGTCCATTCTGCATAAGAACACAACCCAATCCATTCTTGGAAGCATCACTGTAGATCACAAACTGTTCTCCTGAAACGGGTTGAGCCAAAACTGGTGCGGACCTCAACCTTGCCTTCAGCTCAGAAAAGCTACTTTCACAATTCTCATTCCATACAAATTTTATCTTCTTCTGAGTCAATCTAGTGAGTGACATAGCTATCCTTGAAAATCCTTCGACAAACTTGCGGTAGTAACCGGCCAGTCTGAGAAAACTCCTTACTTCAGTGACATTGGTTGGTCTCGGCCACTCAGTAATTGCCTCAATCTTTCTGGGATCAACCGAAATCCCATTTTCAGTAATAATATGGCCAAGAAATGATACACTATGCAACCAAAACTCGCATTTACTGAATTTTTCATAGAGCTGATGCTTCCTTAGAATACCAAGTATTGTCCTCAGATGAGCTGTATGAGTTTCCTCATCAGGCGAATAAATCAGGATATCGTCAATAAAGACGACCACATACTTATCCAACTGGTCTCGAAACACCCGATTCATAAGATCCATAAACGCTGCAGGGGCGTTGGTCAGTCCAAAAGGCATCACGAGAAATTCATAGTGTCCATATCTCGTCCTGAATGCTGTCTTAGGAATATCCTCAGCTCTTATCTTCAATTGAAAATATCCAGATCTTAGGTCCACTTTGCTAAACACCCGAGCTCCCTGCATTAGGATACTTTAGATATTATTCATGATTATTATATTGAAATAAGACTTGGTAATTACTGACCCGAAGCTGGTCGAACAGATCGTCGATCCGAGGCAACGGATACTTATTCTTTACGGTGATCTTGTTGAGTTCTCGATAATCAATACACAGTCGCATACCTCCATCCTTCTTCTTTACAAATAAAACTGGGGCACCCCATGGTGACACACTTGGACGAATCAACTTCTTTTCCAATAACTCGTGCAATTGCTCTTTTAGTTCCTTCAGCTCAGCGGGTGCCATGCGGTAAGGAGCTTTAGAAATGGGCTCAACTCCGGGGATGAGATTTATATCAAAGGAAATTTCTCGATCAGGGGGAAGTCCTGGTAGTTCCTCTGGAAAGACATCAAGAAACTCTTGAACTACAGGAACTTGCGAAATGTCCACTGCTGCCTGCTCGGTACTAAGAGCATGAACAAGATAGCCTTGACATCCCTTTCGCAACACTTGACGGGCACGAGCTGCATTCACAAAAATATTCTTTGACTTCTTCAATTTGGGACCTCCTTGAAACGATACTTCCTCTCGCTCCGGGGCTTTGAAAGTGACTTTCTTCTGAGTGCAGTCAATATGGGCATGGTTCTTAGACAACCACTCCATACCAAAAATAATGTCAAAGTCACTCATAGCAATCGGGATCAGATCAGCCGCGAACCGATGGTCATCGAGTCCGACCACGCAATTCTTATACAGATAATGAGACGTAAGTACTTGATCACCCGCGGCTTGAATTCGATAGGGTGATTTCAGCCGGATAGGACCATGGTCTAATCCCTTTGTAAATTTCTTAGATATAAAGGAGTGGCTGGCGCCACTATCAAACAACACGTTTGCGGGTATACAACATACAAGAATAGCGCCTGAATTATGCAAAGCTTTAAATATGCAGCAATATAATATTTATCAAATTAATATTGCATAATTTTAAATCATACCAGCCACGACGTCTCCAGCTTCCTCAACTGCAGCATCGGTCATCACATGCACACGCGCATTCGAGCGCTGACGTTGGTTCCTCTGCTGCTGACCACCACGCTCACGACAATCTCTCAGAATATGCCCAGTCTTTCCACATCCAGCACAAGCAGCTCCCTTATCAGGACAATCCCTAATTATATGACCAGTCTTGCCGCAACCAAAGCACTTACCAGCTTGTACATAGCACTCGCCCAAATGATTCTTCTGACAATGGGGACACATGGGAATGGCCTGCTGCTGCCCTTGATTTCCTTGATTATTTCTCTGATTATTTTTATTCTGCCCACGGCGCTGTCCATGATTCTGATTTCCACTTTGGTTCTGATTCTGCTGTCTACCTGGCCTCCCATGAAAATTATGTCTAGTCATTTTCCTTGCTCCTTTATCACCGGAAGTGTCCCTTCCTCTTTTCTGGCCCACTGTCGCATCGCGACGAATGATATCCTTCTCGATCCGATAACATGCGTCAACAAGTGCCTCAAAATCAGCAGAGATAACATTTACCAACCAAGTGCGAATCCTTGGGTTCAGCCCACTCTCAAACTTCACCATCTTAGATTCCTCATCATTCATCGTAGCCGGAGAAAATCTACCCAAAGCCAGAAACTTGCTCACATATTCAGACACAGTCATACCAGGTTCTTGCTTCAACATTTCAAAATCATGCCTCTTTTGCATCTTCACTGACGGAGGAAAATAAAACTTGTTGAACTCTTGGATGAATCTCTCCCATGGAATAGGTCGGGGCAAAGGTTGCAGCTTAGCCTTCCACCACTGGTTCGCCTCACCAAGGAGGAAAGGCCTCACAGCTTGGGTTTTCATATTGTCAGGGGCTCCATTCAGTTCAAAACAGTTCTCCACTTCATCTAGCCATTTTTCAGCCATATCGGGGTCAGACTTTCCTTCAAAAGGCGGCACATTCGCTCGCTTGAGCTTCTCAAAGTAGTATTGCGCATCTCTTATTGGTTCATAAGGAGGAGGAGGGGCAACTTGCTGAATCATTCCCTGGCCAATCTGAGTTACGGTCTAACAGAATGCTTGGAAATCCAGAATAAGAAGTGGCACTTGTGGAAGAGGGTTTCCTTGAGCTGGTGGGGGATTTTCATTCTGCGGTGGAGGAGGAGGCGGTGGATTCTGATTCTGAGGAGGAGGTGGAGGAACTTGATCTTGAGGTTGTGGAGGGTTTGGTTCGGGTGCATGGGCAGCATCTCTGCGAGGTCTACCGTGAGTCCGAACCATCTGTATACGGAGCAGAAAGATATAGATATATATATGGATCGAAATGACTGACTGAATTTAGACATGCTGGGGAAAAAAAAGGAATTTAAAGCAGGAAAAAGAGTTAATCTGCGACATATCAGGCTAGCAGGTCAACCAGGGGACCCTATTTCCAACCTAAGTTGTCTAAGCTAATGCCGTCTCTTTTCTAAGATCATGACTTAAGTCTAAGATCAATTCTTAGATTTCTAAGATCATAACTTAGCTTCTACGTTCTGCCCGAATCTAGAGCCTGGGCTCTGATACCACCTGTAGCGCCCCGTACTCGGCTACCCCTCGTACGGTGCACCCGCCGTACTTTCCCTTTCGGAAAAGTACAAAGCATCGATACTTAACTCGTAAAACCCATGGATAAACATGGATTACAAAGTCACGATCTTAACAGGTAGATAAAAATACGGCAGAATTTGAACCTTAATCCGAAAGCGTCAAATCGCGAATACATAGCAAAATTATACAAACTGAACCGATAGCAAACTACACTGCGAAATTATACAAACATTATCCGAAAAGAGTTCGAAAGTAGCTAAGTCCCAAAATGTCCCAAAGGCTCATCAAAAACATTCATCATCGTAGCGACTTCAATAACCTATGGGTATGGCATTCTTGGCTCATCATCAACCCACTCGACTTCATTACCTGGCTCTGCGGGGAAAAATAAATGGGTGAGCGACAAAGTCTCCAGCAAGTATACAATAACACCGCACAATAAAGAGAAAACGGCATACAAGAATCAAACCCCAATTCCTTAGGTTAAAACATACCTGCCAATGCTTTTCCGAGGCATCATATTTAAAGTCATATCAATACTTAGCTAAAAACTAAATGTCATCACTTAGTTAGATTCTACGTGCTATAGCCAAACCTTACTTCTATGAAAAGGTATCATGCATAATGTGTATGATAATGCGAATGCAATGCAAATGCAACGGGAAACATTCTTTCTTTCATTTAGACATGCTCATAAAAATACTTGAACTTCCTTTCTTTCTTTTAAATCATGCTCATCATAAAACAAGAGAGTGTGTCAGCCTATTATACCGGGCATGACTCGGTCCTTATAACATGATCACCTTCAGGTCTATTATACCGGACCTGGCTCGGTTCTTATATTCTTCAGACCTATTATACCGGGCCTGGATCGGTTCTTACATTCCATCAGACCTATTATACCGGGCCTGGATCGGTTCTTATACTTCGTTAGATCAATTAACCCCGGATCTGTAGCGGGTTAAGCTGGCCAGAAGGGACGAAATTCTTTCAAAACAGAAACTTTATATAAAACATCGATAAAATCATGAGCATGGAACATATGAGCATGTCAATGCAAGTGCAGGAGATGCAACATGGTAAAATGCACTTATAATATCATAAACAACTTTTTTCATGGGCGGGAGAACGATCCAGCAGCATGTCCTGTATTGTCCGGCCTCAAAATCAACCTTTAGAGCCTATTTTCCAGAAACTAAAAATATGGACATGCACCACATGATCTTAACCACATTCTGTACAAATTTCATGCGATTTCGACAAGCGTAGGTGTCTCAATAAAAATAATTCCCAACAAGGGTACAACAGAAATTCTGTTGCACTCTCAACTCCATTCCTTACCTTGTCTCCATCCATAAACTCATTATGGGGCTCATTTAGCACCTGTAAATCTTTCCTATTTCCTTTATGAACAATATTCAAATGTCCATTCACCAAAACAAGGCAAAATAAATACGATACAATTCATACAAGCACAAAGGGTCAATCTGTCCTGTTTTCCAGAATGTTACACCAACTTTCCCTCAATGGTTCACCATCAAGATCAATAGATAAAATCAATTTCTTTACATGGATATTTAGCTCTATGTCTTAAGTACTTCCTCTAAAAATGTCAGGTCAATCCAAGTTGTTTAAGCTACCTAAATAATTTTTCTCCCTAAGGTGGTACGACCAGAAACTGTTTTGACCCCTTGATACTAAAAATTCATTTCTGACCGATCCACAAATGATTTTCCAGAAATTCCAACGCCACAATAAACTAGACATAATAAGCTACGACCATACCAAAAAGAAGCTCAATCCAACGTTTAGAAGGTCCTTAACTAAGTCCATCAATTTGGCATAAAATCTGTCCAGAATTCTGTTTTCAGCCAACATGCATAGAAATATCCTTTCCCTTCCCAATTTTGTTCTTTAGCCTATAATCCAAGTTAATGGTCAATCAATAGACATAATAAGGCTTCCCTATACTAATTCAAGTCTCTTTTTAGCATGTAAAAGTCGTTCATATGGGCTGTTCATTCTTCCAAACAAAACAGTCCCCTATTCCAACAATTTCAAAACATAAGAAAAGGTAACAACTTAGGCATATTTTCACTAAAGTCATGTCTTAGGCTTCTAGACATTCAAGTATGAACATAATCACATATATTGTAAGGGGTTAAAGTATACTTGCCTCTTCAAGCTAAAGCTCTTGTCTTTGCTTGGTTATGAAGTGAGGTGTGATGAAATCCTTCACCTTCTTCACCTTAAGCATACGGTTTTAAGGAAATGAAATGAAAAGATTAGTCTTTATTCAATAGAGGAACTAGGTTATCTTTAAGGCTAGAGCATCTTACCAAAATGAGCTTGGAATGGAGGTTCAAGCACCTCAATATAACACCACCTAGAAAAGTTGAAGGCTTTCACCTATTTCAACCATGAAACCCACGGTTTTGGCATGGAGAAGGAGAGTTCATGTGAGCTTCATTATTTAACAAAATGAGAATTCTCTTAAGGGAACTTGGAATAAGACTTACCTAGATATCTTCTTGAGTCTTGAAGTTGAAGTTAAACTCCCATCCTTCAAGATGTTGGGGGCGAAACCTTGGTGAGGAGAATGGAAATTGTCAAAGTGTTTTGCTCTTGTATGATGAGAAGATAGATGTTTCTAGAATGGTTTGATTTAAAACATGTTAGGGACTTAAGAGAGGGGGGGACGGTTGTGGAGGGACTTTTGTGAGGGTTAGGGCTTTCTTGAATGTTAATCAAGGTTAAGTTAGTATAACCTTGGTTACTTTATTCAAACTTTAGTTACTTTTGTGCTAACCCAAGTTACTTTATTAAATCATGGTTACATTAACCTTGGTTTAGAGAAAAGTAACCATGGTAGGATTTAAAAATCCTCCATGTCTAGACACTAAGGGGGGCGGTTTTGGTTGGGGTCTTTATGACCTCAACCATACTACTTTCTTCTTTAATGAGTTGTCTTAACTTGTTCCTTAAATGTATGTCTATTTTATTTTCTATTTATTCTTTGCATAATAAATTCTTGTCTTATTATTTTAACTAATAAAATTGGCTAGAGATTTCTAGAACATCTCCATGTATAGGCCGAAATTTTAGGCCTCTTAGGCATCTTGATATTCCTTGTAATTTTAATTCATATATCATATTGTTGTCTATATTTTATTGTATTCCAAGATTAGCATATGTATGTATACAAATACGTACACACCTATGTGTACCATGTAGAAATATGAGGGTTTGAGTGATTTCAAAATAAAGAAATTGAATATAAATATATATATATAAACGTTGGATATATATATACACAAGTGTACATGTATGCATGATAACTTGCCTTATTTAGCTTATATATTGTGTTGCCGAACTAACGAGCCATGAAGCTTTAAAGCTTACATCATATGGCGAACATTTGTTGAGTTTATACTATTTTCAGGTGCCACAATTAATGAACTAAAGTAGTTCATTAAGTGAAGTACTTAGTTTAATAAACTAAGTAGTTCATTAAAGGAAGATGCATTTGGAAAAGACATGAAGGCAACATGGCTATGGAAGGAAAGTTCTCTCCTCCTCCCCACATCAATGTCACACGTTTTTAATACATATATATATACTATATTTTCAGATTTTTTTTAAAGGCACATACACATGTATTCCAACGTACTACCGACACGTTATATATTTCACGTACGTACGTTTACGTCACACCACTATACTTAACTCATATCTATGAGTACATTCAGGTCTTATATCATATGATATAAGATATGGTGATGAAAAATTAAATACGACACGATAAAAGGTTCTAAATCGAAATTTGTCGTATCGGGCGATACCGAAACTTCGCCAACGTGTCACGTACTTGCCATAAATAAATGGCCAGCCCATATACATCAAAATTTATTAAAAATTTCGTGCCATACACTTTATATTGAGACAAAAATACTTTCCATGTTGGCACACACAAATCATCCCACATTTAGGCCAAAATGTGAAGATTCCAATTTTATTTTTGTCACATGTTTTTATGGTACCACTTTAAATCAGCCAAGTGCTGGAAATTAAAGTATATATTATATATATTATGTATAACATAATATATATAGCATGTGCAAAAGTTGGAATTTAAATTAGAGAAAAATCGGGTAATCGATAAATATCGAAAATTCGGTTTTCTACGCACTTGACATGGAACGTTTTTCTTGAACATGATGTGGCACGTATCTAGACACTTTGTACATATAATATACATCTTAAAGTGTTCTAGAAAATTAAATTAAGGGCTGATTGGAATATTATATGTGTGTAATATTAAATGTGCACTATTTTTCAAAGTTAGCAAAAATAAATTTCAGCACATGTATATACATACTCAACGCCACCTACAGCTGATGATGGAGCACATGTGGAGCCTTGTTGGCATGTTGATTGGTCAAGAATCAATCATACAATGTTGATGAATCAAAGAGAAAAGCTACAAAAGGTAAGTTTTCAACATACACCTCTCTTATGTCACATGCTGAAAATTTCAGCATGTCACACTAGCCATGGACGATTTCTTCATCATTAAGGAATATAAATTGTCAATTTTTTATTAAGGAATAAATCAAAGGAGTTATGGAAATGATTTGTATTGTATGTAAGGTTATTAAGTGTGATATTCTTCATATCACACATGCTG
Source organism: Eustoma russellianum (assembly GCA_036186865.1). Classification (NCBI taxonomy): domain Eukaryota; kingdom Viridiplantae; phylum Streptophyta; class Magnoliopsida; order Gentianales; family Gentianaceae; genus Eustoma; species Eustoma russellianum. The sequence continues at coordinate 14,508,668 of AP025063.1, read as the reverse complement.
AAATTTTTCAGCATGTGTGAGGAGGGTTGTGGCCGAATGGTGTCTCCTTTTGGTGTCCAAGTTCATTCTCAATCTTGTAGCAAGACTTGCCTTAAATAATGGATGTATTTTTATGGAAGAAATTCAAAGAAAAATGGAAGAAATATTGATTTATCACATGTGGTAAATGCTGAAAATTTCAGCATTAACAATTTGATATGGCCGATTTTTTTGAGATGGAAAGAAAGGAATTTTATGTCTCACAATTTATGTGAATATCTCTCAAGTTATGGAATGTATTATGTGATGATTATTTGGCAAATATTCAGTATTTTTTTTCAGAATGTCCATGTCATCAAATGATGACAACATTGAGCCAATCAAAAGATGCCAAGTAAGCAATGACTAAATGATGGTCCAATGGAGTGATGCCAAGTAAGCAAGATGTTGTCACCATGATGTCTCACACCCTCTCAAGCACTTAAAAGGAAATTTTCAAGAGGGGGAGAAGATAGGGGTGGACGGCTGGACTTGATTAAAAAGAGAAGAGAAGAACAAACAAAACAACACCAAGAATCATATTCAAAAGTGATCAAAGTGCAAAAGCTTTCTTCTCCTACACTTTCTTTCTTTCTTCTCTTGTAAAAAGCCTATTGTATTTTATTTCTTTCATCCTTGAATAGGCTTCATAGAAACCACCATTCATATATCTTTGTACAAGATTGATCAAGGTGTGATTAATCTTCATTCTAGCGAGGTGGTGGTGTTCGTGCAAATTGTACTCACAATACAAGGTTTGTAAAGGGTTGGAGTTAAGGTGTAACTCTATCAACCCTGCGGTAAGGTGTACTGCGTGTGTGAAATTAGTGTGAACCAAGGAAGGTGTTCCTTGAAGACTGGAGTAGGTTGTTTATAACCGAACCAGTATAAAATTCTTGGTGCAATTTACTTTCTGCATTTACGTTTCAGTTTCTGCGCTGTTTACTCATATTGTTCACGTTCGCAAAAATAGTAAACGTTTTCTAAAAATTATAAAAATTTCCAGAAACATACATAAACGTTCTAGGGTTAATTTGGCACAAGTTTCAACCCTTTTGGACAAGTATAAGTCATCCAAACATCAAAAGTTCTGAGACTAGTGCAGTCTGATTTTTAGACTTACAAAGGTTGAGACTTTGGGTGTATTTGACCTACTTCCCAAAAGAATTTTCAAAAACCTGTTTCAACCCATTTAAATATAGTGTGTGAAGAGTTATTGGTCAAATTTTCAGATCATTTGGACATTCACACAAATAGGAATTAATTTTTTCAAAACCATCTACCGTTTCTGGCAGATTTGCACAATCTGAGTGCCAACGGTTTTTGAAGGGGTTAAAGGTTGAATTTTGATTTGAAATTTTTAGGGGACCCTCACAACATCTGAGGCTAAGTTCTCTCAAAATTTCATAATTTTTGGAGACCTCTAACCTAGGTTTTAAAACGTTTTAAAAGTGGTACTGAAAACAGAATCTGTTTTCAGAACTTGAATTGGTTAGGTTTAAAGAAATTTTAAAAACCATATTTTCCGCACCACCTATTCAACCCCCCCCCTTCTAGTGGTGCCTTGCAGATCCTACAAGTGGTATCAGAGCGCAGGAATACTCACTACAAGGAATCCAACGATTCGGTGAGATGGCATCCACAAATCTCAAAACCGAACAAGAAGGTATGTCAAGCCAAAGGCCTCCACTCTTTGACGGTGAGTCTTTTATTCAATGGAAACTTAGGATGAAATTATTTCTTATGGCTATAGACATAGACCTTTGGTCAATAATTGAAGATGGTCCATATGTCCCATCTAAATTGTCCATTGTAGATGGAGTCACACTAGAAGTAATTAAAACGAGACAAGACTATACTAGTGAAGACAAAAAGAAACTGAGTATGAATGCTAAGGCCATGCAATTACTCTTAAATGGCTTAAGTAAGAGTGAGTCTAGTTATGTGTCCAATTGTTCGAGTGCACAAGAAATGTGGAGAATCTTAGAAATGAAACACGAAGGCACGAGTCAAGTCAAAGAGTCTAAAATCAATATGCTTATGTCTACTCTTGAGTCTTTCAAGTTGTTGCCTAATGAGTCAATTGTTGATATGGATCTTCGTTTGACTAACATCTATAACTCTCTTGAGTCTCTTGGTAAGGCCTTTACAACGCAGGAAAAAGTACAGAAAGTCCTACGGAGCCTCCCTTCAGAATGGGATCCTAAAGTGACTGCCATAGAAGAAAGCAAGGAGACTAAGTCAATAAAAATGGAAGAACTCATTGGTTCACTAAAAGTGTATGAAAACAAACTCATTATTCGGAAATCGGAATCAACCAAACAAGGTAAGACAATTGCTTTTAAATCAAATGAATACGTCTCCCCTCCCTCCGATCACATAGATGATAGTGATTCCGAATCGGATAATGATGACTTAATTCTATTGGCAAAAGGACTAAGAAGATTCATGAGAAAATCATTTAGAAATAAAAACAAGGGCACTACATCTAAGAGAAATAAAAACAAGTCAAATGATAAGGACATTAAATGTTATGAATGCGGCAAACTCGGACACTTATCATATGACTGCCCAAACAAAGAAAAGCAAACTAATAAGTACCCTGACAAGGAGCGGAACAAAAATAGACCCGTCTCAGATCCTAAACAAAGGAAACGTGCACTAAAGGCCTCCACATGGAGTGACTCATCAGACTCTGAAACTGAGACCGAAGAGGAGACCGCTCAAGTTTGCTTCGCTTCAAAGGCGTCTAATGAGGTATCATCCGATTCTGACTCTGACTCTGAACCTTCTTATGATGATCTTTTTAGTCAGTATCTTGAATTACACAAATTTACTAAGACTCTCGCAAAAGAAAAGAAACGTTTAATTGAAGACAAGAAACTGTTAGAATCTTCTAACGAGAATCTTGTCGCTCAATTAAGCGATTCAAAGAAAGAGTCTTCATGTGTCATCACTGCATTAAAAACCGAGATCTCATCATTGACTTCTCAAAATAATGAAATGAAATCCGAGATTTCAAATTTGAAATCAAGGAATACAGACTTAGAGAAAATGATGAAACAATTCGATACAGGGTCAAACATGTTGCATCGCATCATATTATCACAAAAGCATGACAGTGACAAAACTGGATTGGGATACGTTGATACTAACGAAGTATCAACCAAACCAACCAAGTTTGTTGTGTCTAAAAAGGTAGACACCCCTAAAGTGGCGTCTAAGATGACGCAGAAAGCACCCCCTTCCACACGCCCCACTCCCTCATATCATGTGAAATATAATGTTGTACCATATAGATATGAGAAGAAGAGATCAATGCATACACGGAATACATATCATCCACGCACCACGCACGCACACACAAGGACATATCACAAACGTCCTTCATACAATGAGTATAGGGGAGTCCTTGGGCAAAGACCCAAAGTACATGCACCACATGTATACTATGTCGCACCTTCATCCACTTTCTTGCCATATGATAGACCGAGAAGGATCACCCAAGTATGGGTACCAAAAGGTACCTTTACTAAAAGGTGATTAACTAACTCGAAAGGACCCAAAATTAAAAGGGTACCTAAATCACCTTTTTACATTGCAGGGAGACCACTCATCAAAAGACACATCAATAAAGTGGTTCCTTGACAGTGGTTGCTCGAGGCACATGACAGGTGACCCGAGCCTCTTCTCCAAATTAAAGAAGGTCACAAAAGGCGGATCCGTGACCTTTGGAGACAACAATGAAGGCAAGATCATTGGTAAAGGTACGATTGGAAATCCGGATACACTTCAAATCTCCAACGTGTTTTTGGTAAGCAACTTATCTTACAATCTTCTTAGTATTTCGCAATTTGTTGACAATGGTTTCAATGTGTGTTTTACTCACCCTTACTGTAATATAATAAATAAAAATGGAGAAACTGTTTTAAAAGGAAAACGTGAAGGAAATATATTCACACTATCTATGGATGATGTAGTCGATGCCAAAGTTAAATGCTTTATGTCAAATGAACCCAATGTGAATTTGTGGCATAGACGTCTAGGACACATAGGTATTTCTACACTAGAAAAATTGCAACGAAAGAGCCTAGTACGGGGATTGCCTAAGCTTGATTTAGACAACTTTCAGTTGTGTGAATCTTGCATAAAAGGCAAACAAACACGTGAGTCACTTAAGCCTAAAAATGAGATAAGCACGACTAGAATACTAGAACTATTGCATATCGATTTGTTTGGTCCTAGTCGTACTACAAGCCTTGGTGGGCGTCACTATGCATGTGTACTTGTTGATGACTTTTCTCGTTATACTTGGACTTTATTTCTTGCACATAAGGATGATAGCGCCGTAGAAATCGCTAAATTAATTAAACAACTTGAAAATCAATACGGCGTAAAGTGTGAAAAGAATAAGAAGCGATAGAGGCGGTGAGTTTAAAAATAAAGAGATGATTTCATTCTGTGAAGAAAAAGGAATTAAACATGAGTTTTCGCCACCTAGAACTCCACAATTAAATAGGAGTAGTAGAAAGAAAGAATCGCACACTACAAGAAATCGCTAGAACTATGCTTTGCGAAAATAAATTACCTAGATTTCTGTGGGCGGAAGCCGTAAATTGTGCATGCTATATTGTAAATCGCCTATCTATAAGAAAGAAAATAAACAAGACGCCTTACGAAATTTTGAATGATCGCATGCCTAAGATAGATTATTTTCGTGTGTTTGGATGCAAATGTTTTGTCTTGAATACAAAAGATAACTTAGATAAATTTGAATCCAAATCGATTGAGTGCATTTTTATTGGGTATTCCATAAATTCAAAAGCATATAGATGTTATGATCCTCTCACTAGACAAATCATAGAATCTATTCATGTTAAATTCAATGAATTTGGAGAGGTTGATAAAGAAAAGGAATATGATGATGACTTTGATTTGAAACCCGTTTTGGATGAAGAAAATGAGTCTTTTGATATGCATGAGATAATGAAACACTAGAAATGCATGATCATATAGAAATGCATGATAACTTAGAAAATAATCAACCAAGATGGCATAGAGATCACCCACATGATCTCATCATAGGCGACATCACTCACGGTGTGCGACCACGTAGAAGAATCACTTCGGATGAAATAAATGAATTTCATGCTATGATTTCTGAAATTGAGCCTAAAAATGTGCATGATGCTTTGAGTGATTCATCTTGGATTGATGCTATGCATGACGAACTTAATCAATTCGTTAGAAATGATGTATGGGATTTAGTGCCACGACCACAAGATAAGACAATAATAGGCACAAAGTGGGTATTTAGGAACAAAATGAATGAAGAAGGAAAGGTCGTTAGAAATAAAGCAAGACTCGTAGCTCAAGGATATAATCAAGAAGAAGGAATAGACTACGATGAAACATTTGCACCCGTAGCACGTTTAGAAGCCATACGACTCTTACTTGCTATTGCTTGCATGAAAGATTTTAAATTATATCAAATGGACGTCAAAAGTGCTTTTCTAAATGGGTTTATACAAGAAGAAGTATACGTGAAGCAACCACCCGGTTTTGAAGATTTGAAACATCCTGATCACGTGTACAAACTAAAGAAGGCACTATATGGACTAAAGCAAGCGCCTAGAGCATGGTATGATCGTTTTGCTACTTTTCTTTTAGAAAATAATTTTAAACGTGGTACTATAGATAGTACACTATTTTTGAAACAAGAAAAATCAGATTTACTTATTATTCAAATTTACGTAGATGACATTATTTTTGATTCTACCTCACATAGACTCGTTAAGGATTTTGAAAATTGTATGAAAGCTGAATTTGAAATGTCTATGGTTGGTGAACTTAATTATTTTCTTGGCTTGCAGATTAAGCAAACGAGTAAAGGAATTCATATAAGCCAAGCTAAGTACGTAAATGACATGATCAAGAAGTTCAATTTTGAAAATTTGAAACCATCCCCCATGCCTATGAGTGTTACTACTAAATTAGACAAAGATGAACATGGTAAAGACGTTGATAATGGATTATATCGATCTATGATAGGTTCTTTACTATATTTAACTGCTAGTAGGCCTGACATCATGTTTAGCGTATGCATGTGTGCTCGTTTTCAAAGTCAACCTAAGGTGTCACACTTAAATGCGGTGAAAAGAATATTCCGCTATATTAAGCACACGCCCACCTTAGGTATTTGGTACGATAAGGATTCTACATTCGACTTACATGCTTACACTGATGCAGATTATGGTGGCTGCAAAATAGATAGAAAAAGCACGAGCGGAACTTGCCAATTTATAGGAAATTCCCTTATTTCGTGGTTTTCCAAAAAGCAAGCAAGTGTTGCTTTGTCCACTACTGAGGCTGAGTATATGGCTCTTAGCCTTTGCTGCACACAGTTGTTGTGGATAAAACAACAACTTTCGGACTTTGGAATTACCGTAGATAAAATTCCTATATATTGTGATAGTATGAGTGCAATAAATTTGTCTAAGAACCCCGTATTACACTCTAAGGCTAAGCATATAGAAGTTCGCTATCATTTTCTTCGTGATCACGTTAACAATGGTAATATTGTCATAGATCACGTACGCACAGAATCACAAGTAGCGGATATATTTACAAAGGCCTTAAATCAAGCCACATTTGAATCTCTCCGTTCTAAATTAGGCATGCTTCCTTGTTGATGTGATTTAAGTGCGATATCATTTGATTTACTTTCCTTTTTGACAGGAATCTTTTGATTAACTTTCCAAAATAAAGGGGGAGAGAGAAGCATGATTTAAGGGGGAGAGATTTAAGGGGGAGAGAGATCACTGATTGATACTAATTGCATGAATCAAGGGGGAGCCGGATTTGAAATTCGAAATTCAAATTTCAAATCTGTGCATAATTCAAGGGGGAGAGATAACACTTAAATCATGTAGACTAGTTATTTTGAAAATCATCAAAAGGGGGAGATTGTAGAAATATGAGGGTTTGAGTGATTTCAAAATAAAGAAATTTAATATAAATATATATATATAAACGTTGGATATATATATACACAAGTGTACATGTATGCATGATAACTTGCCTTATTTAGCGTATATATTGTGTTGCCGAACTAACGAGCCATGAAGCTTTAAAGCTTACATCATATGGCGAACATTTGTTGAGTTTATACTATTTTCAGGTGCCACAATCAATGAACTAAAGTAGTTCATTAAGTGAAGTACTTAGTTTAATAAACTAAGTAGTTCATTAAAGGAAGATGCATTTGGAAAAGACATGAAGGCAACATGGCTATGGAAGGAAAGTTCTCTCCTCCTCCCCACATCAATGTCACACGTTTTTAATACATATATATATACTATATTTTCAGATTTTTTTTAAAGGCACATACACATGTATTCCAACGTACTACCGACACGTTATATATTTCACGTACGTACGTTTACGTCACACCACTATACTTAACTCATATCTATGAGTACATTCAGGTCTTATATCATATGATATAAGATATGGTGATGACAAATTAAATACGACACGATAAAAGGTTCTAAACCGAAATTTGTCGTATCGGGCGATACCGAAACTTCGCCAACGTGTCACGTACTTGCCATAAATAAATGGCCAGCCCATATACATCAAAATTTATTAAAAATTTCGTGCCATACACTGTATATTGAGACAAAAATACTTTCCATGTTGGCACACACAAATCATCCCACATTTAGGCCAAAATGTGAGGATTCCAATTTTATTTTTGTCACATGTTTTTATGGTACCACTTTAAATCAGCCAAGTGCTGGAAATTAAAGTATATATTATATACATTATGTATAACATAATATATATAGCATGTGCAAAAGTTGGAATTTAAATTAGAGAAAAATCGGGTAATCGATAAATATCGAAAATTCAGTTTTCTACGCACTTGACATGAACGTTTTTCTTGAACATGATGTGGCACGTATCTAGACACTTTGTACATATAATATACATCTTAAAGTGTTCTAGAAAATTAAATTAAGGGCTGATTGGAATATTATATGTGTGTAATATTAAATGTGCACTATTTTTCAAAGTTAGCAAAAATAAATTTCAGCACATGTATATACACTTTCAAACGTCACCCAAGCTGATGTGGAAGCACATGTGGAGCCTTGTTGGCATGTTGATTGGTCAAGAATCAATCATACAATGTTGATGAATCAAAGAGAGAAGCTACAAAAGGTAAGTTTTCAACATACACCTCTCTTATGTCACATGCTGAAAATTTCAGCATGTCACACTAGCCATGGACGATTTCTTCATCATTAAGGAATATAAATTGTCAATTTTTTATTAAGGAATAAATCAAAAGAGTTATGGAAATGATTTGAATTGTATGTAAGGTTATTAAGTGTGATATTCTTCATATCACACATGCTGAAATTTTTCAGCATGTGTGAGGAGGGTTGTGGCCGAATGGTGTCTCCTTTTGGTGTCCAAGTTCATTCTCAATCTTGTAGCAAGACTTGCCTTAAATAATGGATGTATTTTTATGGAAGAAATTCAAAGAAAAATGGAAGAAATATTGATTTATCACATGTGGTAAATGCTGAAAATTTCAGCATTAACAATTTAATATGGCCGATTTTTTTGAGATGGAAAGAAAGGAATTTTATGTCTCACAATTTATGTGAATATATCTCAAGTTATGAAATGTATTATGTGATGATTATTTGGCAAATATTCAGTATTTTTTTTCAGAATATCCATGTCATCAAATGATGACAACATTGAGCCAATCAAAAGATGCCAAGTAAGAAATGACTAAATGATGGTCCAATGGAGTGATGCCAAGTAAGCAAGATGTTGTCACCATGATGTCTCACACCCTCTCAAGCACTTAAAAGGAAATTTTCAAGAGGGGGAGAAGATAGGGGTGGACGGCTGGACTTGATTAAAAAGAGAAGAGAAGAACAAACAAAAACAACACCAAGAATCATATTCAAAAGTGATCAAAGTGCAAAAGCTTTCTTCTCCTACACTTTCTTTCTTTCTTCTCTTGTAAAAAGCCTATTGTATTTTATTTCTTTCATCCTTGAATAGGCTTCATAGAAACCACCATTCATATATCTTTGTACAAGATTGATCAAGGTGTGATTAATCTTCATTCTAGCGAGGTGGTGGTGTTCGTGCAAATTGTACTCACAATACAAGGTTTGTAAAGGGTTGGAGTTGAGGTGTAACTCTATCAACCCTGCGGTAAGGTGTACTGCGTGTGTGAAATTAGTGTGAACCAAAGAAGGTGTTCCTTGAAGACTGGAGTAGGTTGTTTATAACCGAACCAGTATAAAATTCTTGGTGCAATTTACTTTCTGCATTTACGTTTCAGTTTCTGCGCTGTTTACTCATATTGTTCACATTCGCAAAAATAGTAAACGTTTTCTAAAAATTATAAAAATTTCCCGAAACATACATAAACGTTCTAGGGTTAATTTGGCACAAGTTTCAACCCTTTTGGACAAGTATAAGTCATCCAAACATCAAAAGTTCTGAGACTAGTGCAGTCTGATTTTCAGACTTGCAAAGGTTGAGACTTTGGGTGTATCTGACCTACTTCACAAAAGAATTTTCAAAAACTGTTTCAACCCATTTAAATATAGTGTCTGAAGAGTTATTGGTCAAATTTTCAGATCATTTGGACATTCACACAAATAGGAATTAATTTTTTCAAAACCATCTACCGTTTCTGGCAGATTTGCACAATCTGAGTGCCAACGGTTTTTGAAGGGGTTAAAGGTTGAATTTTGATTTGAAATTTTTAGGGGACCCTCACAACATCGGAGGCTAAGTTCTATCAAAATTTCATAATTTTTGGAGACCTCTAACCTAGGTTTTAAAACGTTTTAAAAGTGGTACTGAAAACAGAATCTGTTTTCATAACTTGAATTGGTTAGGTTTAAAGAAATTTTAAAAACCATATTTTCCGCACCACCTATTCAACCCCCCCTCCTTCTAGTGGTGCCTTGCAGATCCTACATACCATGTGTTTATACCTTCCCTACATATATCATATATACGCACATACATATATATATCTTGGTATGGTTTATATCATTCTATATTTCATGGACTATCTCAAGAGCATTTAAGTAAAAAGAGTTACGTGGACTTAAGTAACACGCTCTAAAAGAAATTGTCGCTTTCATTCCATCTCATATTCATAGTTTTCACGTACCTGATTTTTGGGGTACAACATCCTTCCCTCCTTCAATAAAGTTTCGTCCTCGAAACTTATGAATTGTCAAAGAGCTATGGGTACTTTTGCTTCATGCCTTCCTCTAATTCCCAATTGGCCTCATCAACTGAATGGTTCTTCCATTTCACCTTGACCATAGGAATAGACTTATTCCTCAATGCTTTCACTTCCCTATCAATTATCCTTTCGGGTTCTTCAACATATGATATATCAGCTTCAATCCTCAAAGGTTGCTCATCCATAATATGGCTCGAGTCATGCACATACTTACGCAATTGAGATATATGAAACACATTGTGTAATTGAGACAACGATGGCGGTAGTGCAAGTCTGTAAGCAACTTCTCCAATTCTTTCCAAGATCTCAAATGGTCCAATGAACTTATTGAGTGACTATTCTTAATAAGTTATGAACTTTTATAAGTTATGACCGTTTTATAAGTTACGTTCTTTAACAAGTTATGATCCCTGATAAGCTATGATACTTGATACCTTATGAGTTGATCACTGACAAGTATTGGATGGAATGTCAGGTATGTTTCTAAACCAAATTTTGGGGTTCGGTTCTTGTATGTACTTTCCATTTAATTCACGATTATTTATAGTTTACTTGCTGGTGACTTTGTCACTCACCCCTTATTTTTCCTTCCAGAGGCTGCAGGGAATAAAGTAGAATGGATTGAAGGTGAACCTAGGGTTCCTTACCCGTAAGACGTGCGAGAGATGGATGGCCTAGGAGACATGACCAGACGGTTGTGATCGATGATATTTTTATGAATATTGTGATGGAAACAATTACTTTTGAGAATTTCTGTTCTTTATGATTGGGATGTAAAACTGATGATGGTTTCGTAGACGTTTTTATTTTAAAGTTTGTATTCTGCCTCGGTTTTGCTTACTTGTTGACGCGTAAGCATGAAAGTTTATCATGGACTACGACATGTTATGGATGGACTCCTAGTACTCTCCATAGTGAAGTACAGCGGGCGCACCGTATCTGGCTGGGCCGGGGTGCGGGGCGCTACAGGTGGTATCAGAGCTGAGGCTCCAGATCCGGGCATAATATAGAATTAAGTTATGATAGTAGTCAACTAAGTTTGATCTTAGATCTAAGTCCTGATCCTAGATGAGAGATGACCTTAGACTAGGATGACTTAGACTGGAAAATTAGGGCTCGGCCTATTGATAAAACCCTAATTCACGACAATTTACAGAATTTAATTTATAACGTATGTACGTGCATGCCCTCCGATATGCTATTGGAATAAATTAAATTCTGTCACTTATTATGACATTCCCACATTGAATAAAACTCCGACACTGCATACTGCAGATGGTGCGACCAAGAAGCTGTAGAGATAAGAGGGTTTGAGTGATTTCAAAATAAGCAATTTGAATGTTTATATATATGTATAAACGTATACATATATAAATGTGTACATGTATGCATGATAACTTGCCATCACTTGCCTTATTTAGCTTATATATTATGTTGCCATACTAACGAGCCATGAAGCATTAAAGCTTACATCATATGGCAAACATTTGTTGTGTTTATACTATTTTCAGGTGCCACCATTAATGAACTAAATTAGTTCATTAAGTGAAGTACTTAGTTTAATAAACTAAGTAGTTCATTAAAAGAAGATTCATTTGGAAAAGGCACAAAGGCAACAAGGCTAAGGAAGGAAAGTTTTCTCCTCCTCTCCTCTTTAATGATACACACGCCATATATATAGATATACACCATATATTTTCAGATTTTTTTAATAAAGGCACATACACATGTATTTCAACTTACTACCGACAAGTTATATATCTTACGTAAGTATGTTAACGTCACACCACTATACTTAACTCATATTTATGAGTATATTCAGGTCTTATATCATATGATATAAGATATGGTGATGACAAATTAAATACGACACGATAAAAGGTCCTAAACCGAAATTTGTTGTATCGGACGAATACCGAAACTTCGCCAACGTGTCACGTACTTGCCATAAATAAATGGCTAGCCCATATACATCAAAATATGATGTAAATTTCGTGCTACACATGACATATTCAGCCAAAAATACTTTCCATGTTGGCACACACAAATTACTCCACATTAAGGCCAAAATGTGAAGATTCCAAGTTTAATTTTGTCACATGTTAATGGTACCACTTTAAACCAGCCAAGTGCTGAGATTTAAAGTATATATTATATATATTATGTATAACATAATATATATAACATGTGCAAAATTCGGAATTTAAATTAGAGTAAAATCGGGTAATCGATAAATATCGAAAATTCGGTTTTCTACGCACATAACATGGAACGTTTTTTTTGTACATCATGTGACACGTATCTAGACA